>BTHU01000023.1:37035316-37066418 GCA_036184795.1 Tokudaia tokunoshimensis | reverse complement strand
TTTGATGGGGATTACATTGAATCTGTAGATTGCTTTTGGCAAGATGGCCATTTTTACTATATTAATCCTTCCAATCCATGAGCATGGGAGGTCCTTTCATCTTCTGAGATCTTCTATGATTTTTTTTCTTCAGAAGCTTGAAGTTCTTGTCATATGGATCTTTCACTTGCTTGGTTAGAGTCACACCAAGGTATGTAATATTATTTGTGACTATTTGTGTAATATTATTTGTGTAAAGGGTGTCATTCCCCTAATTTCTTTCTCAGCTTGTTTATCCTTTGAGTAGAGGAAGGCTACTGATTTGTCTGAGTTAATTTTATATCCAGCCACTTTGCTGAAATTGTTTATCAGCTTTAGGAGTTCTCTGGTGGAATTTTTGGGGTCGTTTAAGTATACGATCATACTATCTGCAAATAGTGATACTGTGACTTCCTCCCTTTCAATTTGTATACCTTTGACCTCCTTTTGTTGTCTGATTGCTCTGACTAGGACTATCTATATTGAATAGATAGTGAGAGAGTGGGCAGACTTGTCTGGTCCCCGTTTTAGTGGGATTGCTTCAAGTTTCTCTCCATTTAGTTTGATGTTAGATACTGGTTTACAGTGTATTGCTTTCACTATGTTTAGGTATGGGCCCTGAATTCCTGATCTCTCCAAGACTTTTATCATGAAGGGATGCTGAATTTTGTCAAAAGCTTTTCCTGCACCTAATGAAATGATCATGTGGTTTTTATCTTTGAGTTTGCTAATGTAGTGAATTACATTGATGGATTTCCGTATATTGAACCATCCCTGCATCCCTGGGATGAAGCCTAGTTGATTGTGGTGAATTATTGTTTTGATGCATTCTTGGATTCAGTTGGCCAGAATTTTGTTGAGAATTTTTGCATCAATGTTCATAAGGGAAATTGGTCTGAAGTTCTCCTTCCTTGTTTGGTCTTTGTTTGGTTTAGGTATAAGCATTATTGTGGCTTCATAGAATGAACTGGGTAGTGTTCCTTGAGTTTCTATTTTGTGGAATAGTTTGAAGAGTATTGGTATAAGCTCTTCTTTGAAGATCCAATAGAATTTCCCACTAAACACATCTGGTCCTGGGCTCTTTTTTTGTTGTTGTTGGAAGACTATTAACAACTGCTTCTATTTCCTCAGGACTTATGGGACTATTTAGATGGTTTATCTGGTCCTGTTTTAACATTGGCACCTGTTATATATCTAGAAAATTGTCCATTTCATCCAGATTTTCCAATTTTGTTGAGTATAAGCTCTTGTAGTAAGAACTGATTATTTTTAGAATTTCCACAGTTTCTGTTGTTATGTCTTCCTTTTCCTTTCTGATTTTATTAACTTGGGTAGTACCTCTGTGCCCTCTGGTTAGTCTGGCTAAGGGTTTGTCTATCTTGTTGATTTTCTCAAAGAAACAGCTCCTGGTTTTGTTGATTCTTTGTATGGTACTTTTTGTTTCTATTTTGTTGATTTCAGCCCTGAGTTTAATTATTTCTTGCAGTCTACTCCTCTTGTGTGCATTCACTTGTTTTTCTTCTAGAGCTTTCAGGTGTGTTGTCAAGCTGCTAGTGTAAGCTCTCTCCAATTTCTTTTTCGAGGCACTTAGAGCTATGAGTTTTCCTCTTAGCACTGCTTTCAATGTGTCCCATAAGTTTTGGTATGATGTGTCCTCATTTTCAATAAATTCTACAAAGTCTTTAATTTCTTTCTTTATTTCTTCCTTGATCAAATTATCATTGAGTAGAGCATTGTTCACAGTCCACATGCATGCGTGTTTTCCATTGTTTTTGTTTGAACTCAAGACCTGCCTTAGGCCATGGTGATCTGACAGGGTGCATGGAATAATTTCAATATACCTGTATCTGTTGAGGCCTGTTTTGTGACCAATTATATGGTCAATTTTGGAGAAGGAACCATGAGGCACTGAGAGGAAGGTGTATTCTTTTGCTTAAAGATGGAATGTTCTATAAATATCTGTTAGGTCCATTTAGTCCATAACTTTAGTTAGTTACACTGTGTCTCTGCTTAGTTTCTGTTTCCATGATTTGTCCATTGTTGAGAGTGGGGTATTGAAGTCTACCACTATAATTGTGTGGGGTACAATATGTGCTTTGAGTTTTAGTAAGGTTTCCTTTATAAATGTGGGTACCCTTGCATTTGGAGCATAGCTGTTCAGAATTGAGAGTTCATCTTGGTAGATTTTTCCTTTGATAAGTATGAAGTGTCCCGTCTTACCTCTTTTGACGACTTTTGGCTGAAAGTCAATTTTATCAGATATAAGTATGGCCACTCTAGCTTGTTTCTTGGGACCATTTGCTTGGAACATAGTTTTCCAAACTTTGACTCTGAGGTAATGAGTGTCTTTGTCACTGAGGTGGGTTTCTTATATGCAGCAAAATGTTGGGTTCTGTTTATGTATCCAGTCTGTTAGTCTATGTCATTTTATTGGGGAATTGAGTTCATGGATGTTAAGAGATATTAAGGAATAGTGATTGTTGCTTCCTGTTATTTTCATTGTTAAAGGTAGAATTCTGTTTGTGTGGCTATCTTCTTTTGGGTTTGTTGAAAGAAGATTACTTTATTGCCTTTTCTAGGGTGTAGCTTCCCGACTTGTGTTGGTATTTTCCACCCATTATCATTTGAAGCGCTGGGTTTATGGAATGATATTATATAAATTTGGTTCTGTCTTGGAATATCTTTTTTTCTCCATCTATGGTAATTGTGAGTTTTGCTGGGTTTAGTAGCCTGGGCTGACATTTCTGTTCTCTTAGGTTCTGTATGACATCTGCCCAGGATCTTCTAGTTTTGATAGTTTCTGGTGAGAAGTGTGGTGTAATTCTGATAGGTCTGCCTTTATATGTTACTTGACCTTCTTCCCTTACTGCTTTTAATATTCTTTCTTTGTTTAGTACCTTTTTGACATACCATTGTTGGACTTTTATGGATTTCTTCATATTTGTCTTTCCTGACCTCATCATTCCCAATTTTCCTTTACATTCTTTAAAAGTGAAGCAGAATAGTAAATGTATGGGATAATAGAGTCAGAATCCAATGAGCTTCATATGGTGAGTGAATATGGTCATTAAAAGAGCATGTTTTGGCTGGGGAGATAGCCCAGTTGGTAAGGTGATTGTTAGGCAAATATGATGACTTGAGTTCCATCCCTAGATACCATGTCAAAAAAAAAGCCTGTTTTTCTGGTATATATTTGGTTTTTTTAAATTTTTATTTATTTATTATTTTATTTTCTATATTTTTTTATTTATATTCCAAATGATTTCCCCTTTCCCGTTTCCTCCCTCCCCGAAAGTCCCATAAGCCCCCTTCCCTCCCCTGTTCCCCATTCAACCCCCTCTCGCTTCTCTGTCCTGGTATTCCCCTACATCCAGTCTTTCCGGGACCAGGGGTCTCTCCTTCCATCTTCTTGGAAATCAATTGATATGTGAATTGTGTCTTGGATATTCCGAGATTCTGGGTTAATATCCCCTTATCAGTGACTGCATACCATGTGTGTTCTTTTGTGATTGGGTTACCTCACTAAGGATGATATTTTCCAGTTCTGACCTTTTGCCTGAGAATTTTGTGAATTCCTTGTTTTTAATTGCAGAGTAGTACTCCATTGTGTAAATATACCACATCTTCTGAATCCATTCCTCCGTTGAGGGACATCTGGGTTCTTTCCAGCTTCTGGCTATTATAAATAAGGCTGCTATGAATATAGTGAAGCATGTGTCCTTATTACATGCAGGGGAAGCCTCTGGGTATATGCCCAGGAGTGGCATAACAGGATTCTCTGGGAGTATCATGCCCAGTTTTCTGAGGAACTGCCAAAGTGATTTTCAGAGTGGTTGTACCAGCTTGTAATCCCACCAGCAGTGGAGGAGTGTTCCTCTTTCTCCACATCCTCGCCAACACCTACTGTCTCCTGTGTTTTTGATCTTAGCCATTCTGACTGGTGTGAGGTGGAATCTCAGGGTTGTTTTGATTTGCATTTCCCTAATGACTAAGGATGTTGAACATTTCTTTAGGTGCTTCTCAGCCATTCGATATTCTTCAGGTGAGAACTCTTTGTTTAGCTCTGTACCCCATTTTTTAATAGGGTTATTTGGCTCTCAGGAGTCTAACTTCTTGAGTTCTTTGTATATATTGGATATTAGTCCTCTGTCAGATGTAGGGTTGGTAAAGATCTTTTCCCAGTTTGTTGGTTGCCGCTTTGTCCTTTTGACAGTGTCCTTTGCCTTACAGAAACTTTGTAATTTTATGAGGTCCCATTTGTCAATTCTTGATCGTAGAGCATAAGCTATTGGTGTTCTGTTCAGGAAAATTTCCCCTGTGCCCATATGTTCAAGGCTCTTCCCTAGTTTCCTTTCTATTAGTTTCAGTGTGTCTGGTTTTATGTGGAGGTTCTTGATCCACTTGGAATTGAGCTTAGTGCTAGGAGATAAGAATGGATCTATTTGCATTCTTCTTTATGTTGACCTCCTGTTGAACCAGCACCATTTGTTGAAAAGGCTATCTTTTTTCCACTGGATCGTTTTAGCTCCTTTGTCAAAGATCAAGTGACCATAGGAGTGTGGATTCAATTCTGGGTCTTCAATTCTGTTCCATTGATCTACATGCCTGTCACTGTACCAATACCATGCAGTTTTTAACACTATTGCTGTTATATATTTGTAATCCCAGTGCTGGGTATAGACAGATCTCTGAAACTCTCTTCACAGTTCGCCTAGTCTCCTTGCCATGTTTCAGGCCAGCAAGAGACTTATCTATAAAACCAATGTAGGTGGCATTAGAGAAACAGCATCTGAGGTTAACCTGTGGCATACACACACACACACACACACACACACACACACACACACTCCCCACATACACGGAGAAGGGGGCAAGCTTCGGTGCTTTGGAGAATGTGTATGGTATTGGTCTTTTCTTCTTGTCTGTCTCTTGGTAAGGAATCTTGAATTTTAGCAATATTTCTGCCCTGAAAATATTGGGAAGATCAAGGCCTCCTTTATAGAGTTGCTGTGAAGATCAAATGATTTTGTATTTGTCTGATATTTAAGCTGTGTAATACAAGTCTATGTTACATTTAAAAATACTTTAAACAATTGATCGTAATCTGATGAAATGTAACAGAGCCAAATTTCAGGTTTCTTATTGAGTTGACAAAATAGTATATAAAAGGGGAGTTCGTTTAATAAAAGAGTTCATGCTAAATGGTCTTGGAATCCTAACATACCTTGTCTGTGCTGGCAAGCTCATTGTTATTCCTATTTTACTTGTACTGAGGGATTCCTGAAATCCAGGTTTTAAAATTTGATGTTGAACATTATCCAGAAGAGCTGGGTAGTTGCTAGAAGGAACTTGAGAATCACATAGTTGTTGGAAGAACTAATTACTGGTTTTATCAAGTCTGTGAGTTTGAAAAATGTTTGTCAGGACTGGCTATGTTATAATCCTAATAATCTGGGCACAAAGTCAGGAATGTTGGAGATTTAATGTAACCTAGGTTATATATGGAGACCCTGTGTCAAAAAATACTGACTAGAAATAAAAGGAAAAAAAGGTATAGGGAGTGGGGAAACAGAAGACAGGATAGATGAGACAGAGAGACAGAGAGAGAGAGAGAGAGAGAGAGAGAGAGAGAGAGAGAGAGAGAGAGAGACAGAGAGAGAGACAGAGAGAGACAGACACACAGACACACACACACACACACACACACACACACACAGAGAGAGAGAGAGAGAGAGAGAGAGAGAGAGAGAGAGAGAGAGAGAGAGAGAGAGAGAGAGAATAGTTAGGAGGAGGGCTGGCAAATAAAATATTTCCATCAATGGAAGTGTTCATATTAGTAAGTCTGGACAATTTCAGAAGGCACAGGATCAAAATTTTCATGAACATTGTACATCTTCTGCATTCAACATAAAGACACACACAGAGGGTTGTGGTGGTGGTGGTGGTCTGTGTGTTGTGTGCGTGTGTGTGTGTGTGTGTGTGTGTGTGTGTATTTATTTCAAATCAAAGGTTGGTTTGGGCTTTCTATCCTAAAAACATTCCCAATAGGTATTGAATCTTGTAATTAACCCTGTAGATCTGAGATTTCTACAAATAGTAATATGTTTAGGACTCAAAAGACAAATGTTGGCATTCATAGATCCATGAATGAAAATATTTTATAGAAGTACATGCAGTCTAGTAGCAAGCAAGGCATATGTTTTAATAGAATGGGCTATGCTTTTCCAGGTGTTTATTTTTGACAGGTATGTTAGCTACTTTTATGCCCATTTGAGATAATCTAGAATTAATGGAGAAGAGGGAAACTCAGTTGAGGAAACACTCCTAAAAGATTAGCTTATGGATAAGCTTGTAGTGCATTTTTCTTATTGGTGATTGATATAACAGGGACCAGATTATTGTGGGTAGTGCCACTCCTGGGATGGTGGTCCTAGATGCAATTAAAAGCAGAATGAGCAAGTCCTGAAGAACAAGCTAGTAAGGAGGACCCCTCCATAGCCTCTGTCAGCTATGAACTCTAGGTGCTTGCTTCAAGTTCCTCTTCTGACTCTCCTCTGGATGATGGGCTATTCTGTGGAAGTATATGATGAAATAACCTTTGTCCACCCTAAGTTGCTTTTGGTCATGGTGTTTTATCACAGCAATAAAAAACCAGAGTAATACAACAGGAAAAGTCTGAGAGTCTAGAGATTTCTTCTTCAAATGGGATGCTGGAAAAGAAACCTTTCTTAACTCCCATTAGGAAGCTTTAGTTGTCTTTAGTGACACATCACATCCTGAAGGGAATGTATGGTTGAATAAATCTAACTCATCTCATGAGCTAGGAAACAAGAAGAGGAAAAAAGCTGAGGTGCTAGAGTCATGTGACCTGACTCTTAAAAGTCTCATAGCCTATCAATACCATCAGCCTGTGGACCAAACTTTTAACATATGAGCTTTGGTAGGATGTGAATTCAACCTTCAAATGATAGTATTTATGAGACAATCAATTTTTCTAAAAAAAATGTGCTTATTAATTACATCACAGCATAGAAAGCCAACCTTTGCCTTTGACAGGCACATTCTTAATTTCTTCTGCATTTACTACTGTATTTGAGGATGGTTTTCCTCATTCTGGTTGTAGCTATTTTGTGTGTATTTTCCCCATGATAGTTGATAATACACCTTACTTAATGTTCTTATTTTTTCTTGAATCTACACATTTTTCCAAGATCAGTTTATTTTCTTTCACTGTGCTAGTTTCATAGTGCTATATAACAAATGGTTCCACTTGGGGCTAGGGAGAGGCTTAGTTCTTGACACCCATGCATAAGGAGTTAAATTTGTTTTCCTAGAGAGATATTGCTGGGTTAACCTTCTCGTGCAGTGTAAAGGTTGTCTTTGTATCATTTAAATGTTGATTTCTCTACCAGCTGAGGGTTGACTTTGGTATTGTTATTTTTATGAAGCATTGGCTATCTCAGTGTTTTGTAAAGTTCTTGTCTATCAGCTTCTGATTGGTTCAATAAAGAGCTGATGGCCTATAGCAGGTCAGGAGAGGAAAGGCGTGACATCCAGGCAGAGATAGAAACTCTGAGAAAGAATCAAGTATGGGAGACTTACCAGTCAGACATGGAGGAAAGAACAGGTGCCAGGACTGAAGGAGAGCTACCAGGCCACTTGGTTGAATGTAGATTAGAATAAATGGGTTAGTTAACTTATATGAGCTAGTTGGAAACAAGCCTAGCTTTAAGGCCTAAGGCTTCATCAATAATAAAGAGTCTCTGTGTCATTATTAGAAGCTGTCAGTTGAGACAGTCCAGCAATATGATATAAATTCAAAGCAGGCATAGCAGCTACTCTCTAATCTAGCATTTTGGTGGCAGTGATAAGTGATCCCTGGAGTAATCTGGCCAGCTAGACTACACAAATCTATAAGCTGTGGGCTCAGCAAGAAACCCTGCCTCAATATACAAGATGGAGAATGATAAGGAACATATCTGTTCAACCTGTGGCCTCCACACACACATACTCATATGTAGACATTCATGTGTACACCCACATGTACGCACACACACACAGACACACACACATACACAGACACACACACACACACACACACACACACACACACACACACACACACATAGAGACACACACACACTCAAAAACCTAAACCAAAAGACACACATATGGTTGTTACAATTCCTTACTGGCAGATTCTAACCCAGTTTTACTATGATGTGTTTTTTGCAGTTTGTAGTTTTGGGTCAGGGTCAAAAACCTCTGTACTTACAGCAAGTAGGAAAAAATTGCCATAATTTGAATACCTAGTCCTTGTAACCAGCAAGAGTGTGTGAATAGAAATGGGAGTAAATGGTCAATGTTGATCCCAAAACTCTTCTATTGTGAGAAATCAAAGCTAGGAATTACACTGCTGGCACCAGTCTAGTAGCAAAATAGCAACCCTCCATTAAAGCTTTGTTTTGACTGCAGAGTCGGGCTAGGCCTGATGGCACTTCTGTAGTAAAGCAATCAGACGTGGGTCCCCATTATTGGTTGCCTATCTTTATAGCTCATGCATCGCTTTCAGGAACTTATCATGGTCTTCAAACTCAAACTTTCTATCTAGAGAGAAGGATCTCATTTATTTCTTAAACATCTCACTCAGCCCTACTTTTCTAGAGCAGTAAACTTGTGAAACACTCTAAAACACTCTATTTCTAAGGAGTATAGAATATAAACTCAAATAACCTAAAATATAAATAAAATAATCTTTGTCTTAAATACATTTACTTATTTGTGTATGTTGTTTAATAGGTATATGTTTGGGGGTAAGTACACATGAGACCATAGGTTGCATGTATACATGTACCCAACCATAACTACATGGTAGATATCTTCCTCAATCTCTCTTTAGCTTGTTTTTGAGATAGGTCTTCTATTGAATCTGGAGCTCCAGAGGATCATCTATGTCTGCCTCCCCCAGTATTTGGGTTGCAGATGCATACTGCTGCACATGTCTTTTTATGTGGCCACTCAAGCTTGTGCAACAGGTAATTTACCAATTAAGCCATCTTCTTAGCTTCTCTGAAATATACTTTATGGACCAGCTAGGATTTCATAATTTTATCTTTTTACTTCTTCGTATTTACATTGTCATTCTCCTTTCTTACATATTGGGTGAGAATCTTTGTGTATTCCTTGTTATAGAAAATTCCATTGCTAACTATGTCAAATATGCTAATAGAGTTTTTGAGAAGAGGTTCAGCAGTGAAACACTTAGCGTGGGGAAGGACCCTGGTTTCATCCTCTTCACTGTTAAAGCAAGTAGGCAGGCAGGCAAGCAAGCAAACACATCAAGAAAGTCCAGTAAATCAAGAAATCTTAAGAACCAAAGTACTTGTGATCAAAGATACCAGTGAGCCTGAATATCATGGAAGAAGGGGCAGAAAGATTATAAGAGCTAGAGGATCAGGATGTCTACTGAGAGTATACTCTATATATGAAAGGGAAGATTCACCCCTGATATCTCAAAAATAGGGTCACCTAAATTGAATCTGCACAAGAGTAACAACCTCAGTTAACATGCCAGTGTGAATGGGGGAAATCTCACAAAGCCCCATGCCTACATGAAGAGTCAATAAATGGCTGCTGAAAGAAGAGTCACTCCTCTTCAGAAATGAGCCCTCTGGTAGGTGATCCAATTCCCAAGTTATCAGTCCTAACATATACCCATGAATAACACTAAATGGACTCAGCAGATTGTATCTATGTATACATCTCTGTGTCTGCTTGGATATATATATATATGTATATGTATATATATACATATGTATGTATATGTATATATATACATATGTATGTATATGTATATATATACATATGTATGTATATGTATATATATACATATGTATGTATATGTATATATATACATATGTATGTATATGTATATATATACATATATATATGTATATGCATGTATGTGTAACAATAATAAGAGATTATGAATATGCTATGGAGGAGTCATGGGAGAAGTCAGTAATAAAGAGACAGGAGTGTTGAAAATAATGTAAATATAGTAATCATATATGAAACTCTAAAAAATAAAAAATTAAATTATTAAATTTATTCAAAACCCACAAAGTTTATTTATTCCAAGCAACATTTTGCATAGCTTTGTTCTAAGTTCCACAAAGAAGATTAGATATTTTCTTTATTTTTTTTTTTTATATATATCTGTGTGTGCCTATGTATTTCCCATTTTAGCCCTTGAAGCATACACTACTTTTTTTTTTTTTTTTTTTTATTTTATTTTATTTTTTTAATTTACATTCCAAATCACTTCCCCTTTCCCGTTTCCTCCCTCCCCGAAAGTCCCATAAGCCCCCTTCCCTCCCTCTTTTCTCCGTTCAACCCCCTCTCATTACTCTGTCCTGGCGTTCCCCTACATCCAGTCTTTCCAGGACCAGGGGTCTCTCCTTCCATCTTTTTAGAAATCTATTGATATGCTGATTGTGTCTAGGGTATTCTGAGATTCTGGGTCAATATCCCCTTATCAGTGACTTCATACCATGTGTGATCTTTTGTGATTGGGTTACCTCACTAAGGATGATATTTTCAAGTTCTGACCATTTGCCTAGGAATTTCGTAAGTATCTTGGCGTGACGCTAACCAAACAAGTGAAAGATCTGTATGACAAGAACTTCAAGTCTCTGAAGAAAGAAATTGAAGAAGACCTCGGAAGATGGAAAAATCTGCCATGCTCATGGATTGGCAGGATTAATATAGTAAAAATGAGCATCTTACCAAAAGTAATACACAGATTCAATGCAATCCCCATCAAAATCCCAACTCAATTCTTCATAGAGTTAGAAAGAGCAATTCAAAAATTCATCTGGAATAACAGAAAACCCAGAATAGCTAAAACTATTCTCAAGAGTAAAAGAACCTCTGGGGGAATCAGTATCCCGGACCTCAAGCTGTACTACAGAGCAATAGTGTTAAAAACTGCATGGTATTGGTACAGTAACAGACATGTAGATCAATGGAACAGAATTGAAGACCCAGAAATGAATCCACACTCCTATGGTCACTTGATCTTTGACAAAGGAGCTAAAACCATCCAGTGGAAAAAAGATAGCCTTTTCAACAAATGGTGCTGGCTCAGCTGGAGGTCAACATGCAGAAGAATGCAAATTGACCCATCCTTATCTCCTTGCACTAAGCTCAATTCTAAGTGGATCAAAGATCTCCACATAAAACCAGACACACTGAAACTAATAGAAGGGAAACTAGGGAAGAACCTTGAACATATGGGCACAGGGGAGAATTTCCTGAACAGAACTCCAATAGCTTATACTCTAAGATCAAGAATAGACAAATGGGACCTCATTAAATTACAAAGTTTTTGCAAGGCAAAAGACACCGTCAAAAAGACAAAGCGGCAACCAACTAACTGGGAAATGATCTTTACCAACCTTACATCCGACAGAGGGCTAATATCCAAGATATACAAAGAACTCAAGAAGTTAAACTCCAGAGAGGCAAGTAACCCTATTAAAAAATGGGGTACAGAGCTCCACAAAGAGTTCTCACCTGAAGAATATCTAATGGCTGAGAAGCACCTAAAGAGATGTTCATCATCCTTAGTCATTAGGGAAATGCAAATCAAAACAACCCTGAGATTCCATCTCACACCAGTTAGGATGGCTAAGATCAAAAACACAGGAGACAGCAGTTGTTGGCGAGGATGTGGAGAAAGAGGAACACTCCTCCACTGCTGGTGGAATTGCAGGCTGGTACAACCACTCTGGAAAGCAGTCTGGCGGCTCCTCAGAAAACTGGGCATGACACTTCCGGAGGATCCGGCTATACCACTCCTGGGCATATACCCAGAGACTTTACCTGCATGCAATAAGGACACATGCTCCACTATATTCATAGCAGCCTTATTTATAATAGCCAGAAGCTGGAAAGAACCCAGATGTCCCTCAACGGAGGAATGGATTCAGAAGATGTGGTATATTTACACAATGGAATACTACTCTGCATACACTACTTTTTATGCATTCTATATTATTGAACCAGAAGTCAACTTAGCTTTCCCTTTGTATATGAGTCCTCTTCCTCTGCTGAACATTGGGAACTCTCCAAACATCACTGTCTCAAAGTTACTGGAGTTCTAAAAGCTTCCATCTTGAAGCTGGTAGGAGAGAAATCCCCTCTCCGCCTTTCCTTTTTCGAAAATCTGTTTCTTGTTTCTGTGGCACATGGTGAGATAGCCTAAGATGTCAGAAGGCAGGAGAGATAATAATAGAAGTGTCATGAATGACACTGAGTTGTATTTATTGCTCAATGGTACATGGCCGGAGGAAGGACAAGTCTAGTCTGAAGGGAGTATCACGGGGCACAGTTGTTCATTGACAGTGACAGTCATCAAAGACTAAGCAGAGAAGTCCAGGATATGGGCTGCTTCCTAATGGGTTAAGTACTTTATTTATGCAAACCTGAGCTCCAGTCAATTGGCTCATAGGACAATAGTCAGCTAAATCTGAATGCATGGGGAAAAAAGCAGAGCCAGCACAACTTGTGATTAAAAATATGTCTCAGAACTGGGGTTCCAGCTCTGTTGGTAAGGTGTTTGCTGTACAACCAAAGGGCATGAGTTTGATACCCTGAACCTATGTAAAATATACAATCATGAAAGGATGTAGGGATGTGCTTATTGTTCCAGTGCTTAGGAATTGCAGACAGCTGGATCCTGGGGCTGGCTGTGTACTCAGCATGGATTGATGGTCTAGTTCAAGTGGGAGACCCTGTCTCAAGCACCTAAGGCATGTCAGCTTACACTGATTTCTGTGCTTCCACGTACACATGTCCATGTACACACACACACACACACACACACACACCCTCATACCCTCACCACTGATGAGCATGATTTAACTATTATGAATTGAAATACCCACAAACCACAGACACATTGCATTAAGTCAGTTTTGGATGTTTAACCAAAGCAGGTGTGAATTTTTAACCTGATAGCCAAAGCCAGGGGCACACTATAGGTAAGCCAGAAAATTTACTCTTCAGTGGAAAATTTAGTGGTGTAGATGGAAAATAGTGTACATAAATGGAGAACCATGGAGCATCTTATTTCTCCCATTTTTACCCTGGTGTTGGCTGAATTTTTTTTCAAGAAATTGCAAACTCTTTGCTCTAGACCAGTGGTTCTCAGCCTGTGGATCGCGACCCTGTCAGGGGGTTGCATATCAGATATTTACATTGCTATTCATAGCAGTAGCAAAATTACAGTTACGCAGTAGCAATGAAGTAATTTTATGGGTGAGGTTTCCGTAACATAAGGAACTGTATTTTAGGTGCAGCATTATAAAGATTCAGAACCACTGCTCTAGACTTCAATATGTACAGATTATGGTTAACCTTGCAATGTCTGTACAGCAGGGACGTTGTCTTTATGAGCTCAGTCCACCAACTTGGTGGGGCACGCTTATACTTCATCAATTGGTTTGTAGCTATTTTAATGACTGTGGGCATGACTGCACCCACAGTAGTGAAAAAAATGTAGCTTTCTCTTAATAGCTCTTACCTCATCCTTCTTGTCCCCTGGGAAAGATGAGATATGGGCCATAAATAAATAAACACTAACTTTCTCTTGACCTTTGCATATACAGTATGGACACAGTGCTGATTTCATGCCAAATGGACATTTTAGCTAATGAACATGAGTTTTTATTCAAAAAGAACTTGCCTCTTGGGAATGATTGTGATTAAGGAAGTGGATCTGCCTTCGTTCTTTACAAATCTACTTGCTGGAGGATGATGTCACTGTGGCCCTGCAGCTTAAATCCCTTTTGGCAAATGGGTTCCAACTTGCCCTTTGGATTTCAAGGCTCTGATGACAATTGATCTGTTCTTGTGATCAGGTTTAGCTTAAATTTTGGAAGTAGAAGCAAATTCTTTTCAGTGAGCTGTGCAAGATGTTTTATTTTTCTTTTAGAAGTCTCATTTCTTCTTAAATGTTATCTCTGTCTTCAGGGCTAGTTTGTTATATGGATATGTTGTAGATTTTGGCAAGTTCTAGGCTGGCCATTTCTTTAAGAGTAATGAGTTATAGTGCCATCACAGAGCTATTTAGCATGTCTGTTTCTGCTTCCCCTTTTCTCCCTCCCCTGTCTAAGCTTTATCTAGTAGTATAATAAGCAGATGCACACTTTTAGAGTAGAACTGGGCTCTAAAACAAGATGCTCTATACAAACTGTTTTCTGGAATTTTATAGACCTTAATAGTTATTTTATATTGACCAAGTAGGTTTGATAAATAGCTAATTAATGCACAAGTCCTTAATACTTTGAGTATTTAATGTGTATATTTATATGTAGATGCTCAACTTCACCTTTTTAGTTATATATAGTTATCCATACACAAGTGTGCTCCTGAGGTGCAATTTTTCTGCAGATAATTTGTGCTCACAAGGTGATTCATGTTAGAAAATGTTTTTAATTAATTTCACAATTAAGAAATATGGGCTAGGATTGGGCAAATTGTTGTTCCACTTTCTACTTCTGCAGACACTTCCTCAGGCAACCTGGTAGGACCAAGGAGCTTGCTCATAATGTTGTGCTCTGACCCCTTATCATTGGAAATTCTGAGTGTTAAGTGGAAAGTGTACAGAAAATTCTTAGCTCAGAGACTAGCCATTGTGAGGCTTCAGCAATACTCTTCATTACCATTGATAAATTGTTATTATTTATTTAACATTTAAAAGGTTTTATTTTAATACTGTATATTATCACATGAAATTATGGACTTAATTTTGACATCTTCAAATATGACTATATTGTGCTTGACTATATTCACTCTTATCATTATCCTCTCTTCTTCTCCTCTTGCTGGTGTCCTTCCTCTTCACAAACTTTCTCCTATTTCTAAATCATCTCCCTTTATGTTTTATCACACACACACCCCTAGATACCCCATCTGCAAGAAAATTTTCAGTATTTTCTACAAAATTGGGTCTTATTTTGCTTCACATGATGGTCTCTAGCTCCATCCATTTTCATGAAGATAGCATAGTTTTTTTCTTTAAAAAAATGTGGGCTTGCACTTGTACATCAGCATGTGGAGGCCAGAAGTTGTGAAGGTCAGATGCCTTTTTCATTTGTTCTCTGCCTTTAACTTTTGAGATTTATTTATTTATTTTTATTTTATGTATATAGGTGTTTTGTTTGCATGTATTATTATTGTACCATGTGCAGTATACACAGGGTCCAGAAGAGGATGTAGGATACTTTGGAACTTTGTGTATATGTGTGTATTTGGGAAGAAGAAGGGCATCAGTAAAAGGGGGACAGGAAAGGGAAATTAGTCTAAATATAGCCAAGCATATGATACTCATATTGGAATATGTCACAATAAAGCCTATCATTTTATGAGATGAGTATTCACTCCTAAAACTACTAATGGTTGTGAGGTACCACGTGAGGGGGCTGGAAATGGAACCTGGGCCAACTGTAATAGCAATGAGTAATTTTTAACCATGATCCATCTCTCTACACATCTACCCCAATCCTTATTTTTCTGAGACAGGGTCTCTCATTGAACCTGAAACAAATTGATTCACTACAGTGGCTTTTGAAAAAGCCCCCAAAGAATCATACCTTGACTTCCAAACCTGGCTTTTTACATGGGTGCTGAGGGATCCAAGCTTATACCCTCAAGTTTGTAAAACAAGCATTCTGCCCCTTGCCACCCATGAGCCATTTCCACAGACAAATTTTGCTTTTTATTTGGCTCAGTATAACGTTCAATTGTGAACATTTACCACACATTCTTTCTCCATTTACATGCAGATGAACACCTAGGTTGATTCTCAGTCTTGGCTATTTGAGTGAACTCAATGATAAATGAGGATGTGAGAGGATATGTATGGTACAGTTTGGAGTCCTTTCTGTAAAAAGAAGTAGGAATTGTCTAACTGGATTCTCTGGTGGTTCTAATTTAGCCCTTCGAAGATAATTTGTGCTGATATCCATAGTGCTGTACTAATTTATATTGCATGAGCAGTGTACAAAGGCTCCCCCACCCCAGATTCCTCAGCAGCATTTGTTTCTTTGTCTTGTGATGGCTATCCTGACTGGAGAGAAATGGGATCTCAACCTTTAACTGACATTTCATTGATGGATGTTGAACACTTCATATATTTCAAATGGTAATAACAATATTGCTTTATTGCTTTTTGTCTTCATCTCCTCTTCTTAAATTCCGTTTTTTCAGAGAATTCTGGTTCCTTTCAGGAATAAATGCATCTAGAATTATTGAACTTGATTCCTCCCATTTCTCAGAGGAAACCAATGAAAACAAATGGAACTTTCCTCATCTCTTGGCTTACCCACAGTTCCTATTTATGTCCATCACTAAACTGATACGTAATTCCCTTCCATAGTCATGGGTAGAAAGACTGAAGATGGACACTAAGATTATTTGGGTTATTCATATAAACCTTCTTGTTCTTAGAATTGCAAGAAGCAATGTCTTTAAGTCCTGTAGAAGAATCTTCTGTCATTTCCAGTGGGTATACTGTTATTAATTCAGGCTAACCTGGGAGAGGACAAAATAAAAATTTATGGATGGAATAGAAAAGGAAACTTTCCTATGAAGAGTGAGTTAATGAGCTCTGGTTACTACCCTCGTCTATGGTACATAGCATCTTTCCAAGTAGGCAGGACCTTGGACACTTGAAAATGAAACTAGATGAATTTAACTACCTGGAAACATTAAGAGACTAAAATAAACATTGATTGGTGATGTTCATACGTCCAATTTCATAGCTTCACCCACTCATTTGAAAAACCTTCTATAGAAGACGTGGGTATACATACACACACACACACACACACACACACACACACACATACACACACACACACAGAGAGAGAGAGAGAGACAGAGACAGAGACAGAGACAGAGACAGAGAGACAGAGACAGGAGAGACAGAGAGACAGAGACAGAGAGACACAGAGAGAGCATAAACACTATCTTCCTCTCTAGGAGGATGAGAGGATAGATTTAAATCTTGGTAATTTGTTTAGGTGTCTGATTGGATAGTTTTGGTTGTCAAGTTGGCATAACCTAGGAAGAAGGAACTTCACTGAGTAATCATTTCCTTCAGATTGGCCTATGGGCATGTCTGCTCATTAATAGCTAATTTATGTAGAAAGGCTCAGTTGACTGTAGGTAGTAGCATTCCCAGGCATGTGGTTCTGGCTGTATGAGAAATGATACCGAATATGAGCCTGACAGCAAGACAAGAAGCACCTTTCCTTCATACTTCCTGACTCTGTTCTTGCTTGAGCTCTTGCCCTGAATTCTCTCAGTGGTGACCTGTAACCTGTAAGATGAAAACAATCAAAGAAACAAACATTTCTTCCCCAAGTTGGTTAGGTAATGCATTTTCATAGTAACAGCAAGCAAATTTGGAGAGCTTCAAGTAGAAATTGCCTACATGTTTTTCCCCACAAGGTACCTGAAGACCAAGTTTCATAGGATGTGTGTGCATTTGCAAAGATACATGGATACACCACACACACACACACACACACACACACACACACACACACACACACACAGTAAAAAAAGAAATAAAGAAAATTATGCTTTCTGTTCTGATGAATAGCTGGTCCATAATTTACATGACATTCAGGTTTAGGAACATTTAGATTAGAATGTAACACTGAATCTGGTCCAGCAAGAGATAGAGTTGTCTCAACCCTTTGGATTTATGGAGAGGAGAGGAGAGGAGAGGAGAGGAGAGGAGAGGAGAGGAGAGGAGAGGAGAGGAGAGGAGAAGAGAGGAGAGGAGAGATCCAGGATGGGATACTGATACTGACTTTTTAAAATTGGTGGGAAGACTGCTAAAACAGCATGTGAATTCCTAACCAAAATTACTCCTCTCTCTCTCTCTCTCTCTCTCTCTCTGGCTTCATCGTCAATACATCCCCACATAATATTTAAGTATCTGAATATAAATTCAATTTAAACACAGGGCACTGTGGAAGATCAGCAAAAGAACTCTTGTGAACATCATATATGGAAAATAAATTATTACAATCATCTTCCAAATTATGTCTTCTTCTGTTGGTCCACTTCTTTCTCATAATGTCTTTTACTTTGTGCCACAGATGAAATGCTGAAATGTTGGAATTTAAGGAGTGTGGATTGAATGGTGTATTACATAAACAATTCAGGTACATGGGGTAAAACATCACCTATACCATACTTAATATATCTTTGCCTAAGGTTCCTGCTTCATATCTTCCTCTTTTCTATTATCTTCATATTTTAGAAAAGATGTTTATTAGTTAGAGTTTTATACTGTGATGATATTTCCATATATACTTTCTTACATTTTGTTTTTATTTATATTGTGTTTATGTGTGACTTATTTGTCGGTGTAGTGTGTACTTGCCTCATGCCTGCAGAGTCTGGAAGATGTCATGAGATTCTATGGAAATTGTATTACAGACCATTATGAATTGCCATGTCAGGTCCTCTGCAGGGATGCCAGTTGCTCTCCATTGGTGAACCATTTTTCTAGCCCAAGATTTATTTTTAATTATGTGTGTGTGTGTGTGTGTGTGTGTGTGGTGTGATGAGTGTGTGCATGCAAGCATGTGAGTACAGTGTCCATGGGACCAGAACAGTGCATAGGATCCTCTGGAACTAGAATTAGAAGTATTAGTGAGCTAGCTTATATAGGTGCTGGGAACTAAATTTTAACTACTGAACCATAGCTCCTGTCCTTCTTATTAGTGTAATGGAATTAGTGATTATTCTCCTTTCTATTATGCTGGCCTTTATTTATATATTACAAAATATTTATATAATTATTTCACTCAAGGGAAAGAGATGAAATGATAAAGGAGAAGAGATGGAATGAAGCTCATGTTGGGTTAGAACCACCAAGAACTAGAATGAGTTTCTCGAATGTTAGCTACCAAATATCTGGAAATAAGTAAAGTACTTTAAAAATGACGCTAATTTTCTTCAGCCAAAAATGTACTAAATCTAGAGAAATGATTTAAAGGCACTGTATGAAGTGTCTTAGGGTTTATGTTGCTGTGAACAGACACCATGACCAAGGCATTTCTTATAAGGACAACATTCAATTGGGCCTTTATCATCAAGGTGGGAGCATGGCAATGTCTAAGCAGTCGTAGTGCAGGAGGAGCTGAGAGTTCTATATCTATAATGACAGCTGGGAGAGGACTGGCTCCCATATGGATAGGAGGAAGGTCTCAAAGCACACTCCCCTACAGTGCTGCCCTTCCTTCAACAAAGCCATACTACTCCAACAAGACCTCCTAATAGTGCCACTCTCTGGGCCAAGCATATTTAAACCACTATACAAGGCAAACATTATATCCTAAAACAGAGCTAATAAAGTAGCTGGGTCTGTGAATGCACAGTGATATTTAAGGGAATGGGTGAATAATAGTGACTACAACACTGTGACATATTAGGTAAAATTCCAAAAGCACATTAGTGAGATAGGTTTATATATGTGAAAAAAGCCACAATGGGACATGGCATACTGCATGGAAAAGTGTTCCAAAAAGGATATTTCTTAGTTATAGACATACATACATGCATGTGTATGCTATCCATACCACGCCACACACAGTCACACCTGCACTGCCCACACACATACTATAACAAAAAAGACCCATAAAAATGGAATGTCATGCCTCCTATCAGATCACTATGCAGTAAGGGTGGTCTTCAATAGCAAAAAAAAAAAAAAACCCAACAGAAAGCCCACATACATATGGAAGATGAACAATGCTCTACTCAATGATACCTTGGTCAAGGAAGAAATAAGGAAATCAAAGACTTTTTAGAATTTAATGAAAATGAAGGCTCAAGCTACCCAAACTTATGAGACACAATGAAAGCTGTGCTAACAATGGAATACCACTCTGCAATTAAAACAATGAATTCACGAAATTCTTAGGCAAATGGTCAGAACTGGAAAATATCATCCTCAGTGAGGTAACCCAATCACAAAAGAACACACATGGTATGCAGTCACTGATAAGGGGATATTAACCCAGAATCCCGGAATACCCTAGACACAATTCACATATCAATAGATTTCTAAGAAGATGGAAGGAGAGACCCCTGGTCCTGGAAAGACTGGATGTAGGGGAATGCCAGGACAGAGAAGCGAGAGGGGGTTGAATGGGGAAAAGAGGGAGGGAAGGGGGCTTATGGGACTTTCGGGGAGGGAGGAAACAGGAAAGGGGAAATGATTTGGAATGTAAATAAAAAAATATAGAAAATAAAAAAAAAGAAAGCTGTGCTAAGAGGAAAACTCATAGCCCTGAGTGCCTCTAAAAAGAAATTGAAGAGAGCACACACTAGCAACTTTTTTTTTTAATTTTCTAAGTTTTTTTATTTACATTCCAAATCATTTCCCCTTTCCCATTTCCTCCCTCCCCGAAAGTTCCATAAGCCCCCTTCCCTCCCTCTGTTCCCCATTCAAGCCCCTCTTGCTTCTCTGTCCTGCTATTCCCCTACATCCAGTCTTTCCAGGACCAGGGATCTCTCCTTCCATCTTCTTGGAAATCTATTGATATGCGAATTGTGTCTATGGTATTCTGAGATTCTGGGTTAATATCCCCTTATCAGTGACTGCATACCATGTGTGTTTTTTGTGATTGGGTTACCTCACTAAGGATGATATTTTCAAGTTCTGACCATTTGCCTAGGAATTTTGTGAATTCATTGTTTTTAATTGCGGAGTAGTATTCCATTGTGTAAATATACCACATCTTCTGAATCCATTCCTCTGTTGAGGGACTTCTGGGTTCTTTCCAGCTTCTGGTTATTATAAATAAGGCTGCTATGAACAACTTAACAGCACACCTGAAAGCTCTGGAACAGAAAGAAACTAATACACCCAAGAGGAATAGAAGTCAGGAAATCATCAAACTCAGGGCTGAAATCAACCAAGTAGAAACAAAAAGAACCATACAAAGAATCAACAAAACCAGGAGCTGGTTCTTTGAGAAAATCAGCAAGATAGATAAGCCCTTAGCCAGACTAACCAGAGGGCACAGAGACAGTGTTCCAATTAATAAAATCAGAAATGAAAAGGGAGATATAACAACAGAAACTGAGGAAATTCAAAGATATCATCAGATCCTATTACAAAACTCTATGTTCAACACAACTGGAAAATCTCGAGGAAATGGACAATTTCCTAGACAGATACCAAATACCAAAATTAAATCAGGATCAGATAGACCATATAAAGAGTCCCATAACCCCTGAAGAAATAGAAGTGGTCATTGAAAGTCTTCCAACCAAAAAAAGCAAAGGACCACGTGGTTTTAATGCAGAATTCTATCAGACCTTCAAAGAAGACCTAGCACCAATATTCTTCAAACTGTTCCACAAAATAAAAACAGAAGGGACACTACCCAACTTGTTATATGAAGCCACAATTATGCTGAGAGCAAAACCACACAAAGATCCAAAAAAGAAAGAGAACTTCAGACGAATTTCCTTTATGAATATCGATGCAAAAATAATAAAGTTCGTGCCAACAGAATCCAAGAACACATCAAAAGGATCATCCACCATGATCATGTAGGCTTCATCCTAGGGATGCAGGAATGGTTCAATATATGGAAATCCATCAATGTAATCCCCTACATAAACAAACTCAAAGAAAAAAAACACACGGTCATTTCATTAGATGCTGAAAAAGCATTTGACAAAATTCAGCATCCTTTCTTGTTAAAAGTCTTGGAAAGATCAGGAATTCAAGACCCATATATAAACACAGTAAAAGCAATATACAGCTAACTGGTAGCCAATACCAAACTAAATGGAGAGAAACTTGAAACAATCCCACTAAAATCATAGACTAGACAAGGCTGCCCGCTCTCTCCATATCTGTTCAATATAGTTCTTGAAGTTCTAGCTAGAGCAATTAGACAACAAAAGGAGGTCAAAGGAATGCATATTGGAAAGGAAGAAGTCAAATTATTACTATTTGCAGATGATATGATAGTATAAGCGACCCAAAAAAATCCACCAGAGAACTCCTACAGCTGATAAACAACTTCAGCAAAGTGGCCAGATATAAAATTAACTCAATTAAGTCAGTAGCCTTCCTATACTCAAAGGATAAACAAGATGAGAAAGAAATTAGGGAAATGACACCCTTCACAATAGGCACAAACAATCTAAAGTATCTTGGTGTAACTCTAACCAAGGAAGTGAAAGATCTTTATGATAAGAACATCAAGTCTCTGAAGAAAGAAATCAAAGAAGACCTCAGACGATGGAAAGATCTTCCATGCTTATGGATTGGCAGGATTAAAATAGTAAAATCGCTATCTTGCCAAAAGCAATATACAGATTCAACACAATCAACATCCCAACTCAATTCTTCATAGAGTTAGAAAGAGCAATTCTCAAATTCATCAGCAATAACAAAAAACCCAGAATAGCTAAAACTATTCTCAGCAGTAAAAGAACTTCTAGGAGAATCAATATCCTGGACCTCAAGCAATACTAAAAAGCAATATTGTTAAAACCTGCATGGTATTGGTACAGTGATAGGTAGATCAATGGAATAGCTTTGAAGATCCAGAAATGAACCCACACACCTATGGTCACTTGATCTTTGACAAAAGAGCTAAATCCATCCAGTGGAGAAAAGCTAGCCTTTTCAACAAATGGTGCTGGCTCAACTGGTGTCTAGCATGCAGAAGAGTGTAAATCGATCCATTCTTACCTCCTTGTATTAAGCTCAAGTCCAAGTGGATCAAGGACCTTCACATAAAACCAGACCCACTGAAACTAATAGAAAAGAACCTGGGGCGAGCCTTGAACACATGGGCACAGGGAAAATTTCCTGAACAAAACACGAGTAGTCTATACCCTAAGATCAAGAACTGACAAATGGGACCTCATAAAATTAAAAGGTTTTTGTAAGGCAAAGGACACTGTCAATCGGAAAAAATAGCAACCAACAAATTGGGAAAAGATCTTTTTTTTTATTTTATTTTTTAATTTACATTCCAAATCACTTTCCCTTTCCCGTTTCCTCCCTCCCCGAAAGTCCCATAAGCCCCCTTCCCTCCCTCTTTTCTCCATTCAACCCCCTCTCGTTACTCTGTCCTGGTGTTCCCCTACATCCAGTCTTTCCAGGACCAGGGGTCTCTCCTACCATCTTTTTAGAAATCTATTGATATGCGGATTGTGTCTAGGGTATTCCGAGATTCTGGGTCAATATCCCCTTATCAGTGACTGCATACCATGTGTGTTCTTTTGTGATTGGGTTACCTCACTAAGGATGATATTTTCAAGATCTGACCATTTGCCTAGGAATTTCGTGAATTCATTGTTTTTAATTGCAGAGTAGTATTCCATTGTGTAGATATATCACATCTTCTGAATCCATTCCTCCGTTGAGGGACATCTGGGTTCTTTCCAGCTTCTGGCTATTATAAATAAGGCTGCTATGAACATAGTGGAGCATGTGTCCTTATTGCATGCAGGTAAAGTCTCTGTGTATATGCCCAGGAGTGGTATAGCCGGATCCTCCGGGAGTGTCATGCCCAGTTTTCTGAGGAACCGCCAGACTGCTTTCCAGAGTGGTTGTACCAGCCTGCAATTCCACCAGCAGTGGAGGAGTGTTCCTCTTTCTCCACATCCTCGCCAACAACTGCTGTCTCCTGTGTTTTTGATCTTAGCCATCCTGACTGGTGTGAGATGGAATCTCAGGGTTGTTTTGATTTGCATTTCCCTAATGACTAAGGATGATGAACATCTCTTTAGGTGCTTCTCAGCCATTAGATATTCTTCAGGTGAGAACTCTTTGTGTAGCTCTGTACCCCATTTTTTAATAGGGTTACTTGCCTCTCTGGAGTTTAACTTCTTGAGTTCTTTGGATATTAGCCCTCTGTCGGATGTAAGGTTGGTAAAGATCATTTCCCAGTTAGTTGGTTGCCGCTTTGTCTTTTTGACGGTGTCTTTTGCCTTGCAAAAACTTTGTAATTTAATGAGGTCCCATTTGTCTATTCTTGATCTTAGAGCATAAGCTATTGGAGTTCTGTTCAGGAAATTCTCCCCTGTGCCCATATGTTCAAGGTTCTTCCCTAGTTTCCCTTCTATTAGTTTCAGTGTGTCTGGTTTTATGTGGAGATCTTTGATCCACTTAGAATTGAGCTTAGTGCAAGGAGATAAGGATGGGTCAATTTGCATTCTTCTGCATGTTGACCTCCAGCTGAGCCAGCACCATTTGTTGAAAAGGCTATCTTTTTTCCACTGGATGGTTTTAGCTCCTTTGTCAAAGATCAAGTGACCATAGGAGTGTGGATTCATTTCTGGGTCTTCAATTCTGTTCCATTGATCTACATGTCGGTTACTGTACCAATACCATGCAGTTTTTAACACTATTGCTCTGTAGTACAGCTTGAGGTCCGGGATACTGATTCCCCCAGAGGTTCTTTTACTCTTGAGAATAGTTTTAGCTATTCTGGGTTTTCTGTTATTCCAGATGAATTTTTGAATTGCTCTTTCTAACTCTATGAAGAATTGAGTTGGGATTTTGATGGGGATTGCATTGAATCTGTGTATTACTTTTGGTAAGATGCTCATTTTTACTATATTAATCCTGCCAATCCATGAGCATGGCAGATTTTTCCATCTTCTGAGGTCTTCTTCAATTTCTTTCTTCAGAGACTTGAAGTTCTTGTCATACAGATCTTTCACTTGTTTGGTTAGCGTCACGCCAAGATACTTAATATGGTTTGTGGCTATCGTAAAGGGTATTATTTCTCTTACTTCTTTCTCAGCCTGCTTATCCTTTGAGTATAGGAAGGCTTCTGACTTGCTTGAGTTGATTTTATATCCGGCCACTTTGCTGAAGTCGTTTATCAGCTGTAGGAGTTCTCTGGTGGAGTTCTTTGGGTCGCTTAAGTATACTATCATATCGTCTGCAAATAGTGATAGTTTGACTTCTTCCTTTCCAATTTGTATCCCTTTGACATCTTTTTGTTGTCTAATTGCTCTAGCTAGAACTTCAAGTACTATATTGAAAAGATATGGAGAGAGAGGGCAGCCTTGTCTAGTCCCTGATTTTAGTGGGATTGCTTCAAGTTTCTCTCCGTTTAGATTGATGCTGGCTACCGGTTTGCTGTAAATTGCTTTTACTATGTTTAGATATGGGCCTTGAATTCCTGATCTTTCCAAGACCTTTAGCATGAAAGGATGCTGAATTTTGTCAAATGCTTTCTCAGCATCTAATGAGATGACCATGTGTTTTTTTTCTTTGAGATTGTTTATGTAGTGGATTACATTGATGGATTTCCTTATATTGAACCATCCCTGCATCCCTGGGATGAAGCCTACTTGATCGTGGTGGATGATCATTTTGATGTGTTCTTGGATTCGGTTGGCAAGAATTTTATTGAGTATTTTTGCATCGATATTCATCAGAGAGATTGGCCTGAGATTCTCTTTCTTTGTCGGCTCTTTGTGTGCTTTTGGTATTAGTGTAATTGTGGCTTCATAGAACGAGTTGGGTAGTGTTCCTTCTGTTTCTATTTTGTGGAACAGTTTGAAGAGTATTGGTGTTAGGTCTTCTTTGAAGGTCTGATAGAATTCTGCACTAAAACCATCTGGACCTGTGCTTTTTTTGGTTGGAAGACTTCCAATGACAACTTCTATTTCTTCAGGGGTTATAGGACGGTTTAGATGGTCTATTTGATCCTGATTTAATTTTGGTACTTGGTATCTGTCAAGGAAATTGTCCATTTCGTCAAGATTTTCTAGTTGTGTTGAATACAGGTTTTTGTAGTAGGATCTGATGATTTTTTGAATTTCCTCAGTTTCTGTTGTTATCTCTCCCTTTTCGTTTCTGATTTTATTAATTTGGATACTATCTCTGTGCTCTCTGGTTAGTCTGGCTAAGGGCTTATCTATCTTGTTGATTTTCTCAAAGAGCCAACTCCTCGTTTTGTTGATTCTTTGTATGGTTCTATTTGTTTCTACTTGATTGATTTCAGCCCTGAGTTTGATGATTTCCTGCCTTCTACTCCTCTTTGGTGTATTTGCTTCTTTTTGTTCCAGGGCTTTCAGGTGTGCCATTAAGCTGTTAGTGTATGCTGTCTCCCGTTGCTTTTTGGCGGCACTCAGGGCTATGAATTTTCCTCTTAGCACTGCTTTCATTGTGTCCCATAAATTAGGGTATGTTGTGCCTTCATTTTCATTAACTTTCAAAAAGTCTTTGATTTCTTTCTTTATTTCCACCTTGACCAAGTTATCATTGAGTAGAGCATTGTTCAGCCTCCATGTGTACGTGGGTTTTCTTTTGTTTTTGTTGCCATTGAAGACCACCCTTATTCCATAGTGATCTGATAGGAGGCATGGGATTATTTCTATCTTCTTGTATCTGTTGAGGTCTGATTTGTGACCAATTATATGGTCAATTTTGGAGAAGGTACCATGAGGAGCTGAGAAGAAGGTGTATTCTTTAGCTCTAGGATGAAATGTTCTATGTATATCAGTTAGTTCCATTTGGTCCAAGGCTTCAATTAGATTCACTGTGTCCCTGTTTAGTTTCTGCTTTCCTGAACGATCCATTTCAGAGAGCGGGGTGTTGAAGTCACCCACTATTATTGTGTGCGGTGCGATGTGTGCTTTGAGTTTTAGTAAAGTTTCTTTTACGAATGAGGGTGCCCTTGCATTTGGAGCATAGATATTCAGAATTGAGAGTTCTTGATGGTGGATTTTTCCCTTGATCAGTATGTAGTGTCCTTCTGTGTCTTTTTTGATGACTTTAGGTTGAAAATCAATTTTATCCGATATTAGGATGGCTACTCCACCTCGTTTCTTGGGGCCATTTGCTTGTAAAATTGTTTTCCAGCCTTTTACTCTGAGGTAGTGTTTGTCTTTGACACTGAGGTGCGTTTCCTGCATGCAGCAAAATGCTGGGTCCTGTTTACGTATCCAGTCTGCTAGTCTATGTCTTTTAATTGGGGAATTGAGACCATTGATATTAAGAGAGATTAAGGCATAGTGATTATTGCCATCTGCCATTCTTGACGCTATCTTTATGTTTGAGTGGTTATCTACTTTTGGGTTTGATTCAAGAAGGTTATTATCTCATTTTTTCCAGGGTGTTGTTTCTCTCCCTGTATTGGAGGTTTCCACCTATTATCCGTTGCAGGGCTGGATTTGTGGAAAGATATTGTGAAAATTTGGTTTTATCATGGAATATCTTGGTCTCTCCATCTATGGTGATTGAGAGTTTTGCTGGGTAGAGTAGTCTAGGCTGGCATTTGTGCTGTCTTAGTGTCTGCATGAGATCTGCCCAGGATCTTCTGGCTTTCATAGTCTCTGGTGAGAAGTCTGATGTGATTCGGATAGGTCTTCCTTTGTATGTTACTTGGCCCTTTTCTCTTACTGCATTTAGTATTCTTTCTTTGTTTAGAACATTCGGTGTTTTGATTATTATGTGACGGGAGGTATTTCTGTTCTGGTCCAGTCTGTTTGGAGTTCTGTAGGCTTCTTGTACGTTCATCGGCATCTCTCTCTTTAAGTTAGGGAAGTTTTCCTCCATAATTTTGTTGAAGATGTTTACTGGCCCTTTAAGTTGCAAATCTTCACTCTCATCTATACCTATAATCCTTAGGTTTGGTCTTCTCATTGTGTCCTGGATTTCCTGGATGTTTTGGGTTACGCGTTTTTTTGCATTTTGCATTTTCTTTGACTGTTGAGTCGATGCTTTCTATGGAGTCTTCAGCACCTGAGATTCTTTCTTCCATCTCTTGTATTCTATTGTTGATGTTTGCATCTATGACTCCTGATTTCTTCCCAAGGTTTTCTATCTCCAAAGTTGTCTCCCTTTGTGATTTCTTAGTTGTTTCTACTTCCTTTTTTAGTTCCTGGATGGATTTGCTGAGATCCTTCACTTGTTTGTTTGTATTTTCCTGTATTTCTTTAAGGTATTTTTGCATTGCCTCTTTCAGGATTTCTTCCTGATGACCCACGTTCTCCTGCATTTCTCTGAGTGATTTTTGTGTTTCCTCCTCATGGGAATCCATCTGTTGATCCATTGTCTCCTGCATTTCTTTAAGCAGTTCTCGTGTTTCCTTTGTAAGGGCATCTAACCGTTGATTCATTTCTTTAAGCAATTTTTGTGTTGCCTCCTTATGGGCATCCATCTGTTGACCCATATTCTTCTGCATTTCTTTATGCAAATTTTGTGATTCCTTTGTGAGTGCATCTACCCGTTGATTCATCTCGTTAAGCGATTTTTGTGTTGTCTCCTTGTGCGCCTCCATCTTTTGATCCATGTTCTCCCGCATTTCTCTAAGCGATTTTTGTGTTTCCTTTGTAAGGGCTTCTAACCGTTGATTCATGGTCTCCTGTAACTCTTTATGAGATTTATTTGTGTCCTTCTTGTGATCCTCTAATAGCATCATGAGAAGTGATTTTAAATCCAGATCTTGTCTTTCGGGTGTGGTGGGGTATCCAGGACTTGCTGCTGTTGGAGAGTTGGGTTCGGATGGTCCCACATTACTTTGATTTCTGTTAGTAACATTCCTACGTTTGCCTTTTGCCATCTGGATACCTCTGGTGTTAGTTGGTCCTGCTGCCACTGGCTGTTGGTTGGACCTCCTGTGAGCCTGCAAAGCTATTTCTGCCCCCCCTCGGTTGCCAGGATTCCCCTGGCACCGATTTCTGGGGCCTGCCTGCTCCTGAGTGACTTTGGAGCCCTAATGTGCCTTGCCCCAAGTGATCTTATATTGGGGAGGCCTTGCACCTCCAAAGGCTAAGCCTAGTGGATTCCTGGAGCAGAGGTCGCCAAAGGGAGGCTGGTAGGCTCCTGCCCTGTGCAGGGGTGAGTGATCTCTCCTGGGGGGGAGGGGGCGTCGCTCTGCCAGGCAGAAGTCCCACAGCAGAGCTGGCGCGCTGGTTACTGCAGATCAGCCCAGCACTTGGGAGCCGCATACACACAAGCCGCCCGAGACCCAAGCGATATTATGCCTGTCTGTCTCAGAAACTTGCTGTCCCAACTTCCCAGTCACTGGAGCAAAGATGGCGGAGTGCAGTCTGCACTCTCTCGGTGGCGCTGCTCACCTGCAGACGCGATGGCCTGCCGATCTGGCACCCAGAGGACCACAGCGCTGACCCGTTCTCGGGCACAGAAGGAAGCCCCAACAGGCCGTGTCCCAAGTGATGTTATATTGGGGATAGGGAACTTGGGGTACCTGTCACTTCAGCGCAGTCTGCGGGAACAGAGGTCACGGAAGGAAAGCTGGTCTATTTTATTTTTTTAATTTACATTCCAAATCACTTCCCCTTTCCAGTTTCCTCCCTCCCCGAAAGTCCCATAAGCCCCCTTCCCTCCCTCTTTTCTCCACTCAACCCCCTCTCGTTACTCTGTCCTGCCGTTCCCCTACATCCAGTCTTTCCAGGACCAGGGGTCTCTCCTTCCATCTTCTTAGAAATCTATTGATATGCGGATTGTGTCTAGGGTATTCCGAGATTCTGGGTCAATATCCCCTTATCAGTGACTGCATACCATGTGTGTTCTTTTGTGATTGGGTTACCTCACTAAGGATGATATTTTCAAGATCTGACCATTTGCCTAGGAATTTCGTGAATTCATTGTTTTTAATTGCAGAGTAGTATTCCATTGTGTAAATCTACCACATCTTCTGAATCCATTCCTCCGTTGAGGGACATCTGGGTTCTTTCCAGCTTCTGGCTATTATAAATAAGGCTGCTATGAACATAGTGGAGCATGTGTCCTTATTGCATGCAGGGAAAGCCTCTGGGTATATGCCCAGGAGTGGTATAGCCGGATCCTCCACTGAAACTAATAGAAGGGAAACTAGGGAAGAACCTTGAACATATGGGCACAGGGGAGAATTTCCTGAACGGAACTCCAATAGCTTATGTTCTAAGATCAAGAATAGACAAATGGGACCTCATTAAATTACAAAGTTTTTGCAAGGCAAAAGATACTGTCAAAAAGACAAAGCGGCAACCAACTAACTGGGAAATGATCTTTACCAACCTTACATCTGACAGAGGGCTAATATCCAATATACACAAAGAACTCAAGAAGTTAAACTCCAGAGAGGCAAGTAACCCTATTAAAAATGGGGTACAGAGCTAAACAAAGAGTTCTCACCTGAAGAATATCTAATGGCTGAGAAGCACCTAAAGAGATGTTCATCATCCTTAGTCATTAGGGAAATGCAAATCAAAACAACCCTGAGATTCCATCTCACACCAGTCAGGATGGGTAAGATCAAAAACACAGGAGACAGCAGTTGTTGGTGAGGATATGGAGAAAGAGGAACACTCCTCCACTGCTGGTGGAATTGCAGGCTGGTACAACCACTCTGGAAAGCAGTCTTGCGGTTCCTCAGAAAACTGGGAAAAGATCTTTACCAACCCTACATCCGACAGAGGTCTAATATCCAATATATACAAAGAACTCAAGAAGTTAGACTGCAGAGAACCAAATATCCCTATTCAAAAAATGGGGTACAGAGCTAAACAAAGAATTTTCACATGAGGAATATCGAATGGCTGAGAAGCGTCTAAAGAAATGTTCAACATCTTTGGCATCAGGGAAATGCAAATCAAAACAACCCTGAGATTTCATTATATACCAGTCAGAATGGCTAAAATCAAACCTCTGTAGACAGTAGGTGGTGGCATGGATGTGGAGGAAGAGGAACACTCCTCCACTGCTGGTGGGATTGCAAGCTGGTACAACTACTCTGGAAATCAGTTTGGCGGTTCCTCAGAAAACTAGGCATAATACTACCAGCGAACCCTGCTATATCAATCCTGGGTATATACTCAGAGTATTCTCCAGCGTGTAATAAGAACACATGCTCCACTATGTTCATAGCAGCCCTCTTTATAATAGCCAGAAGCTGGAAACAACCCAGATGTCCCTCAATGGAAAAAACGATACAGAAAATGTCATATATATATATATATATATATATATATATATATATATATACACAATGGAGTA
>BTHU01000023.1:36745316-37030316 GCA_036184795.1 Tokudaia tokunoshimensis | reverse complement strand
GAAATAATTTGTTCACTGAATAAGAAGGTGCGTTTTTCTATGGCAAATTTCAAGGTGTTGCAGAAGGCAGTACATCATAGACAAGTGGGTTAGATAGATTCCTTGCTCACACATAGCTTCCTTTGAATGTTAGGATTCTGTTCTTGAAAAAAATCAAAGATCTTTTGAAAAGGTCATATGAAGATGCTTACTGGGAGCCTAAAATACATCACAAATGTTGTGTTGGTAATGCAAACTTCCTCTGAAAATTCAGTACTAAAGGTTACAAGGCCTTCTGGGAAAGTGTTAAGCAAGAAAACTCATGGCACACTTGCTTCCAAGATGCTGGTGCTCCCTCTGGTATGAAGGTGGATTATAGTGCTCCCTTTCTTCATCTTCCTTTCCTCCTTCCTTCCTCTTACTTGGCTTCATTTTTCTTGTTCCTCTTTCTCTATACTCCTCTTCTTTCCCATCACCCCTTATCCCTTCTCCATCCTCTCTTCTTGTACATGAAAATGAAAAGAAATCTGTTCTTGTTAGTAAGAAAGCCATTTATTTAGTCTCTCCCCACTGTTTAATTTTATAATTCCTTTATTTCTTTCTCTTCCCTTTCCTTGCCTTTCCTTACTTATTTCCTCCATATTTCCATTTGGATGGAATAACTGATAATCCTTCAGGATTTCTTTTTCCATGTAAAAGCATTGGGAAGACTTTCAGAGACTCCACCAAGGCTTCCCCCCTCCCCCCACAGCATCATCTTTCTTTAGATTCCTTCCAATCCAGGTGGCACTGCCCAAAGTGATCTAAAGTGCATATCTTGTGTCTGCCAAGGAAATTAATGGGCTCCGGCCACACTTCTTTGTTTTTCATTTGGCTATTGGGTTAAAGAAGAAATGGATATAGACATATGTCCAGTTATGGCTGAGCATGTCTCAGATACTTATTCTCTGCATGTTGACAATTTGTGACAATATCCACTGCACACAGAAATGTCTGTGATAATGTCTGAGAGGTGTACTGTAGGCATTTTTTTGCAACCTACTTTTAATTAGGGTTCAACCTCTCCTCTAGCCCACCATTGAGCAGAGGTAGTGGAAGAGAAAAGTTAGTAGGATATGGGGGAAGGGGACCTGTTTAGCAATAGTTCTTTGGGGGCAAGCTTGATCTTCTTTGGCAGCAATTCAGTCCCATAACAAACACCAAATATGAATCAACAGCTGCAGATCAGTCTTCTAAGCAGGCAGATACCAGGCGTGAACCAGCAGCTACAGTCTAGGCCTTTCAGCAAGCAGACACCAGGTAGCTATAGTTCAATCCTGAAGAAACCACCTTGTCTCACCAACCAGCCTGAGATAAGGCCTCAGAAGTGGCACGTTGCCACAGGAACCTCATGAGCAGTTCTTGGGTGAGTTTCTCTCAATGCAGTGTTACCACAAGTTGAGCTCAACAAAGCTATGTAAGGCGAACCAATAAATGCCTGTCTTTAGCAAAAAGTAGCAAGGCGGAGCAAACCAAACCAAAGCTCAGTGCTCCTCTCCCACTGTCTGTGGGATCATATTTATACTCCTTTGTCAGAAGTCCTTTTGTGTGTCTGCTATGTCAATATATGTGTGCAAAGTGCCACAGTGCAGGCCAGAGGATGATATTAAATGTCATTCTTTATCCACCTGCCCCCCTACCTTTTTTGAGACATTGCCTCTCATTTGCCTAGAGCTCACCAAGTATGCTAGAATGGCAGGCCAGGAAAGCCTAAGGATTCTTCCATCTCCATCCTTCCAATGTTGAGATTAGAAATGTGTACCATTAGGCCCAGCTTTTTTATGTGGGTTTTGGAGGTTGAACTCAAGTCACTCTTTTAAATACAGATTCCCATTTTTTTTTTGTTATTTATTGTGATTCTGGGAATAAAACTTAAAATCCCATGTATACTATGTAAGCACTCTACTAGTGATCTATATATCTATCCATCTTTATGAGTTAAAAAAAAAAACTCAACATGGCCTCTTTGAAGTTGTCCCAGCTAGCCTTAAACTCACTCTGTTTGCCAGACTGGCATTGAACTTGCACGTCTACATCAACCTCCCCAGTATCTGAGATTACAGTCCTGTGTCACCAGTCTTGGCTAAAATATGGATTACTGAGTATCTAGATTTAAATTAGAGACTCTAGGTAGAAGGCCAGTTTAGCAATGAGAACAGGATTTGGTTATCAGAAATGCTGCCTCCAGATGAATGGATGAATTAGAGAGTTTTGCTAGATAAATTGATGAGGGATGGAAGAGAGCAGGAATTCACTGGGAGACACTTTTAACACTTAGGTTTTCCTTTTTTTCCCTGGATATATTGAGTTTCAAACATGAATGCTCATGATAGAGTTAACAGCCCCAAATATCCATGAAACATCTGAAATTGATTCATATGCCTGAGAAATGTAAGTAGGAGTCAGAAGACAGAGAATTTCCTGAATGTTGAGCAAGATGCATGAATGTTTCTTTAGTTGGGTATTCTGCATCAGAGAGAAGAAATTGTAATCAAGGAAGAAACCTAACAGTGCAGATAGTAGCATTGCTTATTAGGAAAGTCAAAGGAAAACTTTTTGTTAAATGGTAGATATGCGCATTTTTAAAAGACCAGTTCAACAGAAGATAGATTAAAATCAGGAGAGCCCAAACCTTGTTCTTCATTCTCTTAGATATGTGTATATGTGTGTGTTTGTGTGTGTATGCATGGTATGTGTACACATTTATGGGGGTATGCATACCTGTGCATATGTATGGAGGCCAGAGGAAGACATTGTTGTATTCTATTACTCTCTGCTTTACTCATTGATAGTCTCTTAGTGAGCTTGGCCCTACACTGGTGATCAGAAAGTCCTAGATATCTTCTTTGTCTCTTCTCTTCAAAGTACTGGGGCCATTCCTTGCTTTTCATGTGTGTGCTTGGGGTTTGACATGGTCTCATGTTTGTACAAGAGCTCTTACCTATGGAGCCATCCCTCCAGCCCTGTTTGTCCTTCGAAAGAAATGAATAATTCTTGGTGTGATCTATAGACCAATTCTATACAGGTGTCTGAGTTGACAACTTAGAGATCTGGAAGTCTAAATAGCATCAGTATTCTCTCTATGCCTCTGTCTGTCTGTCTCCAGGACTGAGGATGGAACTCCAGAAATGTACATTTTAGACAAGCACTCAGAGACACACTTCTATCTCCATTCTTCCTTTTAAATGGACAATCTCTTCTCTGCCACAAAACTTTATTGGTCTTCTTTGCCTATCCTATAGCTAGCATACTTGAGAAATCCGGTAACAAGCAAGAGTGGCCAATGGACTGTTTACATTTTAGAAGACACAATTCTGCATATACAAAGAACAGTCTGTGGGTACACTCTGTGACTACAAACTGTAGGTAAGAGAGGTGTGGTTAAGACAATTTTAATCAACAATCATAAAATCAGAGTTGTTGAATTTGAAGCCAAGCTCTACCATATACAGTTCTTGGAAGATGCTCATTATAGCTGGTCCTGTATAATGCACCTCTGAACCTTCTTTTGAAATTACTTTTCAGCATGTTCTATATATTTTTTTGTAGTGTAGGAGTAGGGATTATATATTTAATTACTTCATTAAAAATGGTAAAAATTCAATAGTTAAGTTTTACCTTTCAACTCACTTTAGTGCTCTGAACTAAACTCTTACATTCTTGGGATAGTGACTAGTAAATTATTTAGTAGTGAGTTTGTTTATTTTATTTTTCATTATTAGATAATAAGGATCTTTTAATTGAAATTTTTTTTATACAGTGTATATTTTGATCACGTCTTTCCCTTCCCTGAATTCCTTGCAGATCCCCCTCACCTCCCTCCGCACTAAACCTTTTTTTCTTTCTTTTTAGAAACAAAGCAAACACTCCAAAACCCAAAGGGGGGGAAACAAAAAAGTACAGCCCCCTTACCAGAGCGTGTGTGCGTGCGCGCGCGCGCGCACACACACACACACACACACACACACACACACACACACACACAAAATGAAAATAAAAGACCAACAAGACAAAAAAATCAAAAAAAGCAAATGAAACAAGAAAATCCACAAAAATACCATTGAGCCTGTTCTGTGTTGCCAACTAATCCTGAAATGTGGTTGAATATATCTATTGAATATAATGCATATATAACTCCATTCCAGTTTTCCCTTTGCCATCGGGTATCAGTAGTTGATAACTTCATGGTTAGGATTAGGAGCCCATGCCCACTTCCCTCTCTCAGTGCTGTGACCCTGTCTGGACTGGACTGAACCTTTACAGGTATTTTGAGTGCTGTCATAGTCTGTGTAAATTTGTATGTACATTAGTCCTGTTGTTTCTGGAAGATGATAATGTTTTCATGGAATCATTCATTACCTCTGGAGCTTTTAATCTTTCCTCCTCTTCCATATAGATGCCTGAGCCCCCGAGGGGAGAAATTTGATGACAACATCTCATTTAGAACCAAATGCTCTAAAGTGTCTCATTCTCTGCATATTGTCCAGTTGTGGGTCTCAGTGTTTGTTACTATGTACTGTAAGATGAAGCTTCTCTCATGACAGCTGAAACTATGGTACGATGGCTATTCTTGCTGTCAACTTGACTACATCTAGAATTATCTAAAACCCAAGTACATCCATGAGGGATTTTTCTTAATTAAATCTTTTAATGTGAGAGAGCCACCTATCCATATCTTTTGAGTTGTGAAGATCCCCCTTTAATCTGGATCATTCCTTCTGGTGGCAGCCTATATAAAGGACATGGGAGAAGGAAGCTTGCTCTCTTTTCCTGCTTCTTTTTTCATTCTTTCTGGCACATCCATCCCTTCACTGGCATTAGAGCTTGCTTCTTTAGGATTCTGCCATTCACTGAAGACCAGCTGAGAAATCCAGCTTTGTGGACTGAGAAACTATTAGATTCTAGGGTTTTCCATTGGTAGGCAGTCATTGGACTAGCTGGACCATAGCCTGTAAGCCACTCTAATTAAATGTGTGTGTGTGTGTGTGTGTGTGTGTGTGTGTGTGTGTGTGTTCATTTTATCAATTCTGTTCCTCTAGAGAAACCTAGCTAATACATATGGTTATAGCAGTATGCTATTAGGAGTCATTTTACAGCTATGTTCTTTTAGAAGAACAATAGTAGTAGGCTTTCTCCTAGACATGTCACCTATGTAGACTGAGGTTATTTAACAGTGTCAGATATGTGTTCAATATTATGGATTCAACTACAAATCCAATCAGAGAGTGGTTGATTAGTCTTATAACATTTGTTCAGCAATGTTTTCACACCCATTTTCTTATACTGAATAGCCCAGATGATTATGTAATTGATAAGACTGGAAACATTGGGTGATATGAGATCTTAAAAATGTCTTCCCAATTGTTTTTACAATGATTCAGTAGGGGGTCCCTATTATGAACAGATGGTGTGAGGCATTTAAAATGGCCACAGCAAGTGACAAGATTGTCACAAATGATAGATACAAACTAGATAACAAGTCCAGCTTTATTCATTCTTTTTGAATATTTTATTCACAGTCTGTTAAAATTCTAGGAAGAGGAATATGCTATCTGTTGATATTGACTAGTTTGATTGAAATCAATATTTCTCTGTGTTAGCCAGCTTCTTTCTATTGCAATGACAATGTCTGAGAATATCAACTTAAAGAATAAAATGTTTATTCTAGCTCATGGTTTCAGTTCATGGTCACTTGGCTTCATTTATTTTGGTTCATGGTCAAGCAGCATACCATGGCAGAAGCATGTTGTAAAGCAAAGGTACTCTTCTCCTGGTACCCAGGAAGCAAAAAGAAGGAATAAGGACCTAGAATAAGATATAGAGAAAAGGTTATACCCACAAAGACCTATTGTATTTAACTAGGCCCTATCACCTAACTTTATATTATTATCTGATAGTTCTCAAATTTATGGTACCATCAATGGATAAATCCATCAATGGCATCAGTTTCATAAATCAATCACCTCCAATAGTCTTCACCTCTAAAGACGGCTATGTTGCAAAGGAATCCTATAGCACATGAACCTCTGGGGGACACTGAAAGTCCAAACAATGACATATTCCAACGTCGCTTCAAGGTTGTGAAGAATATGTGTGCATTTCTGGTCTTCCAATAGAACTCAACTCTTCTATGCTATTTTAAAAAAAATATCATGAATAGAAAGAGCTCTTTTTGAGGAAAGCAAATGGATTTTTTCATTTCCAATGAATCTTTAATTATGGCACAGTTGTTATTACAGCTGCATGGATGTCCCCAAGGGGTTTATATCCTCATTCAACATTTATCAGCCCAGAATTAAGGAGCACTGATTTAGGGCTCTGAAAATTTGTAAGAGTTAGGGACTTCTGAGTTGTAGTATGTCTGAAGGTAAGCTCATAGGAAATGGAAAGAAGATGGATAGGTTAGTAGATGGAGCAAGCACTGAGCTGGAAGAACAGATTCTCTCAATTACTTCTGCTACTTATCAAATAACTAAGACTTGACTATAGCATAGGGTAGCCATGGTGGGAGGGTTCATGATAACATCTTTCATTCTCTTATGTGACAGTTTGCTATGTTAAAGTGTGCAATCCAGGAAGGCAATTGAGAATCAGTTGGCTACACAGAAGTAACAGGCTTATCACTGAAATATAGAGGCATCATCCCATTTGGCTGGAGAGAGCATGCTGTCAGAAACAGGTCATGAGGCCAGTCTGCCCTCAAGAGGAAGGAAGCACATAGGGGTCAAACACCACAAGTTAGAGATGATATGGAGCCAGATTAGAATTCCAGGCATTTTGGACACAAGAACATGGGTTATTGGATTTCCTTTAGTTAGTTTTATAAGATTGTTAAGGTGCATTTTGTATTGTTTTCTCACTTTCTGAATATATTTAAAAACACTACCTGTTTAGTACAAATGTCAATCATGATTCATAGTAATAGAACCTAGTAATGGTTAGAGGTCTGTCTCTTGGTGGGTACTATAAGTTGGCTCTTGCAGCCTCACTATAATCCTCTTCTCTCTCTTCATGATGAAAAAAGGCACACACCACCTGTCCTGTTTGCCTTTGATCTTGTGTCTAGAGTGTCTGATCCCTTAACTGGTTGGAGGCACATAGGTTTTGATATTAGTATTCACTCAGCTGGAAACGAATCTTGGAGAAGGAGTTTGCAAATGCAAGCTCAGGACTGGGGAAAATGGGAAACTTAAATAGAAGTTGGAGGAATTGAATTTTGAGAGAAAAATTTCCAATAAATAGCCAATTTTACCTGGCTGCCTTTCCAAAATGTACCAAAAGATTTTGTTTCAAACCACTTTTCTGTCTTAATTCTGATGCTCTTGACATTTGAATTCTCCTTCTGTCAGTACTGGACTACATCTAAAATGTAGTACCAGATTTGTCAACAAGATGTTCTGGAACAACTGTCTTTGGTAAACCACTCCCTTGCATTCTGAATATGGCCATTCATGTTTGTATTGCTACTCTGTCTTGCTCATCTGTATGTCTGCCAGCAGCCCAACAGTATTTATGCACCCTCTGACCTTAGTGAAGCTGGCTTGTGCCCCAGGCAGACAATGCTCTATGTAACCCATCATGCATCTCCAACCTGAAGATGGAAAAGAAGTTTGTGCAACTATACCATAAAATAAGCTAGAACCAAAATGTTGATGGAAGCGACCCTAATAATCATCAAAAGGACAGAAACAGACCTCGGATGTCTGAATGTCTGAAACTCAACAAAAATGAGCACAGCCATTGCTGCTGTGGATGGGGTGACTGGAACACTCACACGTGGCTTCGTGCATGGAGTGAAGGCGGCCATGCTTACTAGAAGTGCGGACATTTTTTTTTAATTATTTATTTTATTTTATTTTTAATTTACATTCCAAATCATTTCCCCTTTCCCGTTTCCTCCCTCCCCGAAAGTCCCATAAGCCCCCTTCCCTCCCTCTTTTCTCCATTCAACCCCCTCTCGTTACTCTGTCCTGGCATTCCCCTACATCCAGTCTTTCCAGGACCAGGGGTCTCTCCTTCCATCTTCTTAGAAATCTATTGATATGCGGATTGTGTCTAGGGTATTCCGAGATTCTGGGTCAATATCCCCTTATCAGTGACTGCATACCATGTGTGTTCTTTTGTGATTGGGTTACCTCACTAAGGATGATATTTTCAAGATCTGACCATTTGCCTAGGAATTTCGTGAATTCATTGTTTTTAATTGCGGAGTAGTATTCCATTGTGTAGATATACCACATCTTCTGAATCCATTCCTCCGTTGAGGGACATCTGGGTTCTTTCCAGCTTCTGGCTATTATAAATAAGGCTGCTATGAACATAGTGGAGCATGTGTCCTTATTGCATGCAGGCAAAGCCTCTGGGTATATGCCCAGGAGTGGTATAGCCGGATCCTCTGGGAGTGTCATGCCCAGTTTTCTGAGGAACCGCCAGACAGCTTTCCAGAGTGGTTGTACCAGCTTGCAATTCCACCAGCAGTGGAGGAGTGTTCCTCTTTCTCCACATCCTCGCCAACAACTGCTGTCTCCTGTGTTTTTGATCTTAGCCATCCTGACTGGTGTGAGATGGAATCTCAGGGTTGTTTAACACCAGAGGGCTGAGGAAATGGTTCAGTTGGTTAACTGCAGAAGCACAACACCCTAAGTTCAAACTCCAGCACCGACATGGTTTCACCACTGAATCCAGGTGTGAACTTCTGATTCTAGGGCTGGGAAGACAGCAGGAGCCCTGTGGCTTACTGGGAAGCCAGGCTTGCTTAATAGGTTAGCCTTAGGTTCCACTGAGATACTTTGTTTCATCAAGCAAAGTGCATAGCTCCTGAAGAACAATATTCAAGGTTGATACCTCTACCTATATATGTATGTACACTTATGTTCATGTATGTGCATGCAATCCCCCTGACACATGGAAAAAGAGAGTGTTTAAAATGCAGGTCTTGGACTATTAGCATCAAAAGAACTGACATGAAGATGAAAATAATTCCCCAGGCCATCTGTTTGTTTAGACAGATTTCTGACTTGTCTCTGAATTTTTCCAATCTAATTTTCCAGATGTGAATAAGTCATGTCTTTCTGTGCCAGCATGACAAGCACTCATTGCCAATTTTGTCTGGGACTAGCTAGCAACATAGGTGATCCATAGAAACAGTCAAGTTGACCCATCATTTTGATGGGTCACCCTTAATGTGAGTTGCTGTAAGTGTGCCCCTCAGGTGGAGAGCATCTGCTTCATACCAATAGAATAATAATAAAAAAATTAGAAGCAAAATCCAGATGCCTGCCTTGGGTATTGTTCCTCAGGAGCCATGCATGTTGGTTTTTTGAGACAAGGTCTCTATGGCCTGGAATTAAGTACACAGGTCAGCCCCAGAATTTCTCCTGACTCCATCTCTCTAGAGCTGGAACAATAAGCTCATGCTATAATGACTATCTGTTTTTATGTGGACCTAGGGATTGAACTCAGATATTTGTGATTGTATAGAACTTGAGCAGTAAGCATTTTGCCAGCTGATCTCACTCTCCAGATGAGAAAAGTATTTTCTTTATCTTACTAATAACCATTATAGAATATAGGCATCACTATTTTCAACTCTAATACAAAGTATACATTTTCTTTTTCACACTCTTTTCCCTTTTTGCACCCATTTTTTGGCTAACGATAGAATCTTCTGCTGTTATCTTGTGTGCTTTTCTTTTCTTTTTATGTATATTTCTTTTTGTGAGGTTTGCATGCGTTGTGGGAGTTTGTATGCACATATGCCTGTGGTACACATGAATGTGTGTACATTTATGCATGTAAGCTGTGTGTTCATGTCACTTGTCCATGTGCAGTCAATGTTTGACTAGCATGACTTTCCCAATCACTCTCCATTTTAAGTTTTGAGACATAGTCTCTCACTGAACCTGAAACTCATTGGTTTTGATATTCTGGCCTACCAGTAAATCCTGGGGAATCTTCCTGTCTTTCTCACCTGTGCTGGAGTTGCATATTTATGTTCCTGTGCCCTGCTTTATATAGATGTCAGAGATCTGAACTCAGATCCCTCATGCTTGCATTACCGGTGCTTTAGTGACTGAGCAATCTCTGCAGCTCTCTCCTTTTCTGCATGGTTATATGTATATCTTTCTCCATTGCTGGAGAAAAGTACTTGATTCAGGCCCTGGAGTTGAGTGACAAAATGGCAATGGGTACACATCTTCCTCAGTCTTCTGTAACAATTCTCCTTACCGGTTTGCTGATTCTCCTCTTTCTTTATATTAATACAGGATGGCACACACCTTTAGTTAACATGTTTTTGGGTATCCATTTCAATATTTGAAATGTCCCAGAGGCAGCTTATAGGTACAACTGACTGAGTATGTAGATTTGTGTAAGGCTAAAAAGCTAGCTGTGGCTCCTGCACAGATACAAGTTGCTATTTGACACTGCACTATTGCTTATGTGATTTACCTGCTAAGTGGTATGATTTGTTACTAGGAAAATATTTCAGTATATTTCATAAGTTTATACCAAACAGAATCATATTCATTGAAGAATCTGACAACATTTAGGTAAACTTTCTGATGACTGGAGTCTGGTACCCTAAGTCATGATTTTCAAGTTTATTACAGATAGCATATCTGAACATCAAAGATGCTAGAAAAAAATAAAGGGAGAAAACAAAAGCATTGTGAATATTTAAGTACCTCTCCCCTCAAACCATTATAGTCCTTGCTCCCATTTTTCTTTTCATGAAACACTAGCAAAGTCATTTTCACCTCTTCTCCCCTGGAAAGCCAGCCCATCATCAGATTTCCTCTCCATTTTTTAATCATAGTGAGGAAACTCAATCTGCTGAGTCTGTTTCCTGCATATAAATGACAGGCATATAGAAATGGATGACCTTTACCTAGAGATATTAGGGGCTTGTGCCAAGAATTTGCAATTAGCAGGGATTGCAGATGTCATACACACTTTGGTGGGTCACAACAAAAGACAATTTGGAAATATAAATAGGCTAAAGAGAAACAACTATGTTGAAGCTGGCTTTTGGTAAATAATGAGTGAAGGTTAAGAGACTCTTTGGGTAGCTATGTTATTGTTTTGGAATTCTCAGGGAAATAGGTAAGATACAACAACAACAACAACAACAACAACAAAACAAAAAACAAAACAAACCCCATAGCTTTATGTCTTCAGTGTATCAGAAAAGATCACATTTACAGCCACAATTTGTAAGATGATTAGTGTTTGATCTTTACATTTTTGGTGTATGTATGTATGTATGTATGTATGTATGTATGTATGTATGTATGCATGCACACACTTAACTCACTCAGACACCTTAGCTGTCCTTCCTCAGGTAGCACCCACTTTGCTTTTTGAGTCAGGGTCTCTCAGTGGACTGGGCTTTGTTGATTAGGTGAAACTGGCTGGTTAGTGAGTCACAGAGCTCTGCCTGTCTCAGTGCTTGGTTTACAAGTGATGACCATGACACCTGACATTTTGTTTACATGAGTCATTATCAAATTCAGGACCTGAAGCAAGCTCTTCACCAATTGAGCTATTTCCCTTACCTATCAGAGTAAATTTTCAAGTTTGATGGTTTACTTGTCTTCTGTGGGTTTTCAGGGTCATGTATGCAGAATTTTAGGACCTAAAGAAATCTCAGAGTGATCCTGAAGGCAATCATCGTTTTAATCACATTTTATTTTTTATTTTTATTAGATATTTTATTTATTTAAATTTCAAATGTTATCCCCTTTTCTGGTTTCCCCTCTGAAAACTCCCTATACCATCCCCCCTTCCCCTGCTCACCAATCCACCACTCCCGCTTCCCTGTCCTAGCATTCCCCTATACTGGGGCATCGAGCCTTCTCAGGACCAAGGGCCTCTCCTCCTTTTGATGTCCAACAAGGCCATCCTCTGCTGCATATTTAGCTGGAGCCATGAGTCCCACCATGTGTTCTCTTTGGTTGGTGGTTTAGTCCCTGGGAGCTCTGATGGTACTGGTTGGTTTATATTGTTGTTTCCCCTATGGGGCTGCAAACCCCTTCAACTCCTTGGGTTCTTTCTCTAGCTTCTCCTTTTTCTAGCTTGGGTTCTTTCTAGCTTTCTCTGAGGACCCTGTGCTCAGTCCACTTAACCATGTTTTAAAAGTGACAAATAAGAGGCAAGGATATGGATCCATGATAGAGTACTACTAGCCTAGTAAACATAAGGTCTCAGGTTTAATTATCAACCCTGCCAAAGACATAACAAAATGTTTATCATGAGCTGGACACAGCTCTATGGGAAAAGGTCCTTGCAAAGTCTGGTGATATGAGTTCAATTTTTGGGACCCACATGGTTGAAGGAGAGAACTACTTCTCACAATTTGTCTTCTGACCATATATACTGTGGCATGTTTAAGTGCATACAATAAGTAAATATAGTAAAAAGATAAACATGAAGAATAAAAGCAAATATGTTACTCAGCTTACTGGCCATGAATCTATTAGGTTGATACTTTTATGGGTCATAGCAACCCCACTATCAGAGCTTGCACATGCATATATTTAGTGGTTAAAACCAGAGTCCTACATGATGTGGCTGTGGTACAGTCTAGTCATTTTAGCTACTCAGAAATGTGAGCCAAGGAGGATGGCAAATTCAAGTCCAGTCTGAATTACAGAGTGAGTTCAAGGCTAGCCTGAAATTCATAATGAGATCTTGTCTTATAATAAATGATGAGTACAGTACTTGTCTAACTTTAACCCTGGTACTATGATGGCAGGGAAGAGAGAGGAATAACAAAAGATAATTAAGGGCCTCTCAATGGTAGAGCACTCTTAGCATGTTCAAGGCCCTGAGTTCTATCTCCAGCATACCTGCCTCCCAAATGGTTAAGACAGAAGTTTGCTTCCCATAGTGGTGCACACTGAAGAGGCTGACACAGGAGGATTGTGACTTTAAGTATAGTTTGCAGTATGTAGCAAGACACTAACAGTCAGAAACAAAAAGAGGGCTGTGATATAGCTTAGTGGCAGAGTACCTGCCTAGTATGTGTGAGACCTAGGGTTTAACTCCAGTATTGAAGGTTTGGGGAGAGATAGATAGATAGGTATGTAGGTAGATAGATAGATATTGATAGATGATAGATAGATAGATAGATATATGGATGGATAGAAGGGAAGGAAGGGAGAGGGGGGATGAAGAATGAGGAGGACATGGGAGAAGCCACCATATGGAAAGAATACAATGATTTGAAAACAGCCTAAAATTTCTAGAAATGAGAAAACACAGGAATATAGTAACTGAGAAATCTATCAATAGAGGAAAGATAAAATGTTTTATCGCAATTTTTTTATTCTTAAATATTTTAAACCTAGCATATAAGGTGTTAGATATCACTGACATTTTCAAACAAAAATAAATGTTAATGATTCCCCTTACCCCTCTCCTATGCCTTGCTGTCCCTTATCTCCACTGTAATCTTCCCATTCTTTTTTCATGTCACATGTGTTCTATGGGTTCTTTCCTATCCTTCCTAATCAGCCCTTATTACCCCCTCTTGGTTTCTTTTACAGTTTTTAAGACTTTATATATTTTTTTGGGAATTGCCCACACAAGTTGTATGTAATTCTGTATATTACATAGGCTAAGATCCACCTATGAGGAAGAGCAGGTGTTTTTGTCTGAGTTTGAATCACTTTGTTAGATATATTTTCCATACCCATTAATTCTCTTGAAAATTTCATTAATTCATTTTTCTTTATAACTGAGTAAAATCTCATTGTGTATACTTAACATTTTTTCACTACCCAGTTAAATGTTAATGGGGATCTAGGCTGATTCAATTTTCTTGCTCAGACAACTTTTCTGGAGTCAGTAAAGATAGTGCTGTTTTTAAAGCCGGGGCGTCAAATTTCCTGGAGCTGAGGTTACAGGCAGTTGTGAGTAATCTGACATGGATGCTGCAAACTGAAGTTGGGTTTTCTGCAGGAGCAGTATGTGCTATCAACCACTGAGCCAGCTCCCTTGTACTCAGGGGAGCTTTAAAATTACTCTTTATTGCCTATATACTTTGATTTGTCTCTGCTATGCTGTGGTTCCCAAGTTGGACAAGCAAGTAGCTTAGAAAACAGAAAGCAGAGCTGGCTCTTCTTCCACTTGTCTTTACGCATGATTTCTGGGTGTTCTTTCTCAGGACCTCTTCTTCCCAGAGCCTCACACTCATTATGTGGAATGCTAAGTCATACCAAAGATTATGGAAACCTTCCACTCCTATTTGTGTGTCATTTAGAGTCTGGAGGGAGGGAATGCTCTTAAGTTCTTAGGATTGTGTAGACCTGTGGAACACAGACATGTTCAGCTGTGTAGATGGCAGCCCCTATTTTCAATTCTTTGAGATAATAGAAATATAAGACTCTGCCAAGGGAAGTGCATTGGACCCATTTTGTATATGTTTCAATTAGAATTTGTATTTACTTAACAAAATAAAAATTAAATATTGATCTTTTAGTATGAGTTTCAAGGGAGTGTGTGTCCCATGTGTAGTAAAGGTTACACATAAATTAAGGGAGATGCAAGATGAAATCTCTCACCAAAGCAAGATCAAAGCTTAAACAGCCAAAGCTTTGGTTTTCAGAAAAGAAATCCTGAACACTGAGGTGTACTCCCACAGAACAACTTTATTAGAATCAATAGCTGTGCTCATCATTAACAATCAAGTGGCATTTATCTAAGCAAGAGTACTACTGTATAAACTAAAACTTCCATGTTTTATACAGTAGTTCATGTTTATCTCTTAAGTTTTCTCTCTTCTGCTAAAATATAGAACAAGTTTCCAAAACTAGACCCTATGCACTAGACATTTAAAAGGACCATCTCATCTGTAGGCTTTTTACACTGTTTAACCCAGTGTTTGCACAGTGAGGTGCAGAAGGTGTGGCATGCAATGAGAGTGTCTGGGGTTATTTCTGAGGTTGTATTTACAAGTATAAACATACATTACTGCTTGAAGGAAGCTCCTGGTGGTTTTCATCATCTGGATTCCCACTGGAAAAGCTTCCTGGTAGAAGAACAATAGTGACAATTTCCTGAGGATTCTTGTCATTTCCAGTGATGTGTCTGTCATTCCATGCAAGAAGGTGCTTGAGGAAAAACTGACAGTTGACTGTACAAATGGTTATGAGTCATGGAAAAATAAGTTACTCTAGGGCTTAGGGCTCAGTTAATAAAGTGCTTGCTATGCAAACACTCGAAGCAAAGTTTGATTCCAAACTTCCATGTAAGAAGCCAGAAATGGTGGCATGTTCTTCTCATCCTACTGCTGCGAGATGGTGTGCAGGGCACATACCATAGCCAGCAGGAAATTCATTTTATTTTATTTTTTTAATTTACATTCCAAATCACTTCCCCTTTCCCGTTTCCTCCCTCCCCGAAAGTCCCATAAGCCCCCTTCCCTCCCTCTTTTCTCCATTCAACCCCCTCTCGTTACTCTGTCCTGGCGTTCCCCTACATCCAGTCTTTCCAGGACCAGGGGTCTCTCCTTCCATCTTTTTAGAAATCTATTGATATGCTGATTGTGTCTAGGGTATTCCGAGATTCTGGGTCAATATCCCCTTATCAGTGACTGCATACCATGTGTGTTCTTTTGTGATTGGGTTACCTCACTAAGGATGATATTTTCAAGTTCTGACCATTTGCCTAGGAATTTCGTGAATTCCTTGTTTTTAATTGCAGAGTAGTATTCAATTGTGTAAATATACCACATCTTCTGAATCCATTCCTCCGTTGAGGGACATCTGGGTTCTTTCCAGTTTCTGGCTATTATAAATAAGGCTGCTATGAATATAGTGGAGCATGTGTCCTTATTGCATGCAGGTAAAGTCTCTGTGTATATGCCCAGGAGTGGTATAGCCGGATCCTCCGGGAGTGTCATGCCCAGTTTTCTGAGGAACCACCAGACTGCTTTCCAGAGTGATTGTACCAGCCTGCAATTCCACCAGCAGTGGAGGAGTGTTCCTCTTTCTCCACATCCTCGCCAACAACTGCTGTCTCCTGTGTTTTTGATCTTAGCCATCCTGACTGGTGTGAGATGGAATCTCAGGGTTGTTTTGATTTGCATTTCCCTAATGACTAAGGATGATGAACATCTCTTTAGGTGCTTCTCAGCCATTAGATATTCTTCAGGTGAGAACTCTTTGTGTAGCTCTGTACCCCATTTTTTAATAGGGTTACTTGCCTCTCTGGAGTTTAACTTCTTGAGTTCTTTGTATATCTTGGATATTAGCCCTCTGTCGGATGTAAGGTTGGTAAAGATCATTTCCCAGTTAGTTGTTTGCCGCTTTGTCTTTTTGACGGTGTCTTTTGCCTTGCAAAAACTTTGTAATTTAATGAGGTCCCATTTGTCTATTCTTGATCTTAGAGCATAAGCTATTGGAGTTCTGTTCAGGAAATTCTCCCCTGTGCCCATATGTTCAAGGTTCTTCCCTAGTTTCCCTTCTATTAGTTTCAGTGTGTCTGGTTTTATGTGGAGATCTTTGATCCACTTAGAATTGAGCTTAGTGCAAGGAGATAAGGATGGGTCAATTTGCATTCTTCTGCATGTTGACCTCCAGCTGAGCCAGCACCATTTGTTGAAAAGGCTATCTTTTTTCCACTGGATGGTTTTAGCTCCTTTGTCAAAGATCAAGTGACCATAGGAGTGTGGATTCATTTCTGGGTCTTCAATTCTGTTCCATTGATCTACATGTCGGTTACTGTACCAATACCATGCAGTTTTTAACACTATTGCTCTGTAGTACAGCTTGAGGTCCGGGATACTGATTCCCCCAGAGGTTCTTTTACTCTTGAGAATAGTTTTAGCTATTCTGGGTTTTCTGTTATTCCAGATGAATTTTTGAATTGCTCTTTCTAACTCTATGAAGAATTGAGTTGGGATTTTGATGGGGATTGCATTGAATCTGTGTATTACTTTTGGTAAGATGCTCATTTTTACTATATTAATCCTGCCAATCCATGAGCATGGCAGATTTTTCCATCTTCTGAGGTCTTCTTCAATTTCTTTCTTCAGAGACTTGAAGTTCTTGTCATACAGATCTTTCACTTGTTTGGTTAGCGTCACGCCAAGATACTTAATATGGTTTGTAGCTATTGTGAAGGGTATTATTTCTCTTACTTCTTTCTCAGCCTGCTTATCCTTTGAGTATAGGAAGGCTTCTGACTTGCTTGAGTTGATTTTATATCCGGCCACTTTGCTGAAGTCGTTTATCAGCTGTAGGAGTTCTCTGGTGGAGTTCTTTGGGTCGCTTAAGTATACTATCATATCGTCTGCAAATAGTGATAGTTTGACTTCTTCCTTTCCAATTTGTATCCCTTTGACCTCTTTTTGTTGTCTAATTGCTCTAGCTAGAACTTCAAGTACTATATTGAAAAGATATGGAGAGAGAGGGCAGCCTTGTCTAGTCCCTGATTTTAGTGGGATTGCTTCAAGTTTCTCTCCATTTAGATTGATGCTGGCTACCGGTTTGCTGTAAATTGCTTTTACTATGTTTAGATATGGGCCTTGAATTCCTGATCTTTCCAAGACCTTTAGCCTGAAAGGATGCTGAATTTTGTCAAATGCTTTCTCAGCATCTAATGAGATGACCATGTGGTTTTTTTCTTTGAGATTGTTTATGTAGTGGATTACATTGATGGATTTCCTTATATTGAACCATCCCTGCATCCCTGGGATGAAGCCTACTTGATCGTGGTGGATGATCGTTTTGATGTGTTCTTGGATTCGGTTGGCAAGAATTTTATTGAGTATTTTTGCATCGATATTCATAAGAGAGATTGGCCTGAGATTCTCTTTCTTTGTCGGATCTTTGTGTGCTTTTGGTATTAGTGTAATTGTGGCTTCATAGAACGAGTTGGGTAGTGTTCCTTCTGTTTCTATTTTGTGGAACAGTTTGAAGAGTATTGGTGTTAGGTCTTCTTTGAAGGTCTGATAGAATTCTGCACTAAAACCATCTGGACCTGTGCTTTTTTTGGTTGGAAGACTTCCAATGACAACTTCTATTTCTTCAGGGGTTATAGGACGGTTTAGATGGTCTATTTGATCCTGATTTAATTTTGGTACTTGGTATCTGTCAAGGAAATTGTCCATTTCGTCAAGATTTTCTAGTTGTGTTGAATACAGGTTTTTGTAGTAGGATCTGATGATTTTTTGAATTTCCTCAGTTTCTGTTGTTATCTCTCCCTTTTCGTTTCTGATTTTATTAATTTGGATACTATCTCTGTGCTCTCTGGTTAGTCTGGCTAAGGGCTTATCTATCTTGTTGATTTTCTCAAAGAGCCAACTCCTCGTTTTGTTGATTCTTTGTATGGTTCTATTTGTTTCTACTTGATTGATTTCAGCCCTGAGTTTGATGATTTCCTGCCTTCTACTCCTCTTTGGTGTATTTGCTTCTTTTTGTTCCAGGGCTTTCAGGTGTGCCATTAAGCTGTTAGTGTATGCTGTCTCCCGTTGCTTTTTGGCGGCACTCAGGGCTATGAATTTTCCTCTTAGCACTGCTTTCATTGTGTCCCATAAATTAGGGTATGTTGTGCCTTCATTTTCATTAACTTTCAAAAAGTCTTTGATTTCTTTCTTTATTTCCACCTTGACCAAGTTATCATTGAGTAGAGCATTGTTCAGCCTCCATGTGTACGTGGGTTTTCTTTTGTTTTTGTTGCCATTGAAGACCACCCTTATTCCATAGTGATCTGATAGGAGGCATGGGATTATTTCTATCTTCTTGTATCTGTTGAGGTCTGATTTGTGACCAATTATATGGTCAATTTTGGAGAAGGTACCATGAGGAGCTGAGAAGAAGGTGTATTCTTTAGCTCTAGGATGAAATGTTCTATATATATCAGTTAGTTCCATTTGGTCCAAGGCTTCAATTAGATTCACTGTGTCCCTGTTTAGTTTCTGCTTTCCTGAACGATCCATTTCAGAGAGCGGGGTATTGAAGTCACCCACTATTATTGTGTGCGGTGTGATGTGTGCTTTGAGTTTTAGTAAAGTTTCTTTTATGAATGAGGGTGCCCTTGCATTTGGAGCATAGATATTCAGAATTGAGAGTTCTTGATGGTGGATTTTTCCCTTGATCAGTATGTAGTGTCCTTCTGTGTCTTTTTTGATGACTTTAGGTTGAAAATCAATTTTATCCGATATTAGGATGGCTACTCCACCTCGTTTCTTGGGGCCATTTGCTTGTAAAATTGTTTTCCAGCCTTTTACTCTGAGGTAGTGTTTGTCTTTGACACTGAGGTGCGTTTCCTGCATGCAGCAAAATGCTGGGTCCTGTTTACGTATCCAGTCTGCTAGTCTATGTCTTTTAATTGGGGAATTGAGACCATTGATATTAAGAGAGATTAAGGCATAGTGATTATTGCCATCTGCCATTCTTGACGCTATCTTTATGTTTGAGTGGTTATCTACTTTTGGGTTTGATTCAAGAAGGTTATTATCTCATTTTTTCCAGGGTGTTGTTTCTCTCCCTGTATTGGAGGTTTCCACCTATTATCCGTTGCAGGGCTGGATTTGTGGAAAGATATTGTGAAAATTTGGTTTTATCATGGAATATCTTGGTCTCTCCATCTATGGTGATTGAGAGTTTTGCTGGGTAGAGTAGTCTAGGCTGGCATTTGTGCTGTCTTAGTGTCTGCATGAGATCTGCCCAGGATCTTCTGGCTTTCATAGTCTCTGGTGAGAAGTCTGATGTGATTCGGATAGGTCTTCCTTTGTATGTTACTTGGCCCTTTTCTCTTACTGCATTTAGTATTCTTTCTTTGTTTAGAACATTCGGTGTTTTGATTATTATGTGACGGGAGGTATTTCTGTTCTGGTCCAGTCTGTTTGGAGTTCTGTAGGCTTCTTGTACGTTCATCGGCATCTCTCTCTTTAAGTTAGGGAAGTTTTCCTCCATAATTTTGTTGAAGATGTTTACTGGCCCTTTAAGTTGCAAATCTTCACTCTCATCTATACCTATAATCCTTAGGTTTGGTCTTCTCATTGTGTCCTGGATTTCCTGGATGTTTTGGGTTACACGTTTTTTGCATTTTGCATTTTCTTTGACTGTTGAGTCGATGCTTTCTATGGAGTCTTCAGCACCTGAGATTCTTTCTTCCATCTCTTGTATTCTATTGTTGATGTTTGCATCTATGACTCCTGATTTCTTCCCAAGGTTTTCTATCTCCAAAGTTGTCTCCCTTTGTGATTTCTTAGTTGTTTCTACTTCCTTTTTTAGTTCCTGGATGGATTTGCTGAGATCCTTCACTTGTGTGTTTGTATTTTCCTGTATTTCTTTAAGGTATTTTTGCATTACCTCTTTCAGGATTTCTTCCTGATGACCCATGTTCTCCTGCATTTCTCTGAGCGATTTTTGTGTTTCCTCCTCATGGGATTCCATCTGTTGATCCATCGTCTCCTGCATTTCTTTAAGCAGTTCTCGTGTTTCCTTTGTAAGGGCATCTAACCGTTGATTCATTTCTTTAAGCAATTTTTGTGTTGCCTCCTTATGGGCATCCATCTGTTGACCCATATTCTTCTGCATTTCTTTATGCCAATTTTGTGATTCCTTTGTGAGTGTATCTACCCGTTGATTCATCTCGTTAAGCGATTTTTGTGTTGTCTCCTTGTGCGCCTCCATCTTTTGATCCATGTTCTCCCGCATTTCTCTAAGCGATTTTTGTGTTTCCTTTGTAAGGGCTTCTAACCGTTGATTCATGGTCTCCTGTAACTCTTTATGAGATTTATTTGTGTCCTTCTTGTGATCCTCTAATAGCATCATGAGAAGTGATTTTAAATCCAGATCTTTTCTTTCGGGTGTGGTGGGGTATCCAGGACTTGCTGCTGTTGGAGAGTTGGGTTCGGATGGTCCCATATTACTTTGATTACTGTTAGTAACATTCCTACGTTTGCCTTTTGCCATCTGGATACCTCTGGTGTTAGTTGGTCCTGCTGCCACTGGCTGTTGGTTGGACCTCCTGTGAGCCTGCAAAGCTATTTCTGCCCCCCCTGGATTACCAGGATTCCCCTGGCACCGATTTCTGGGGCCTGCCTGCTCCTGAGTGACTTTGGAGCCCTAATGTGCCTTGCCCCAAGTGATCTTATATTGGGGAGGCCTTGCACATCCAAAGGCTCAGCCTAGTGGATGCCTGGAGCAGGGCTCCTGCCCTGTGCAGGGGTGTGTGATCTCTCCTGGGGGGGGGAGGGGGCGTCCCTCTGCCAGGCAGAAGTCCCACAGCAGATCTGGCGCGCTGGTCACTGCAGATCAGCCCAGCACCTGGGAGCAGGTTACACACAAGCCGCCCGAGACCGAAGAGATATCATGCCTGTCTGTCTCTGAGCCTGGCGGTCCCAACTTCCCAGTCACTGGAGCAAAGATGGCGGAGGGCACTCTCCGTGGTGCTGCTCACCCTGTAGACGCGATGGCCCGCCGATCTGGCACCCAGAGGACCACAGCGCCGACCCGCCCTCGGGCACAGATGGAAGCCCCAACAGGCCGTGTCCCAAGTGATGTTATATTGGGGGTAGGGAGCCTGGGGTACCCGTCTCTCCAGCGTAGTCCGCAGGAACAGAGGTCGCGGAAGGAAAGCTGGCAGGCTCCCTCCCTGCGCGGGGTCCCTCCGCCAGGCAGAAGGTCCCACCGCAGAGCTGGTGCGCTGGTTACTGCAGATCAGCCCAGCACCTGGGAGCAGGTTACACACAAGCTGCCTGAGACCGAAGCGATATTATGCCTGTCTGTCTCTGAGCCTGGCGGTCCCAACTACCTGGTCACTGGAGCAAAGATGGCGGAGGGCACTCTCCGTGGTGCCACTCACCCTGTAGAAGCGATGGCCCGCCGATCTGGCACCCAGACGACCACAGCGCCGACCCGCCCTCGGGCACAGACGGAAGCCCCAACAGGCCGTGTCCCAAGTGATGTTATATTGGGGGTAGGGAGCCTGGGGTACCCATCTCTCCAGCGCAGTCCGCGGGAACAGAGGTCGCGGAAGGTAGGAAATTCATTTTAAAGATTTGGTTTTTGTTATGTTTAATTATTTGTGTATATATACATATATGCACAAATTATTGTATTATATATACAAATCATTTATATATATATATATATATATATATATATATATTTGTGTGTAGTATATATGGGTGCAGTGCCTGTGGAATTCAGTATAGAGTGTAAGATCCCCCTGGAGTTGGAGTTACAGGTAGTTGTGAGCTCCCTGATGTGGGTGCTCTGAACTGATCTCAGGTCCTCTGCAAAATCAGTAAGTTCTCTTAACTACTAAGTCATCTCTTCAGCATGATGGTCATTGTTAAAAGAAGTTTATGCATCTTCCAAAATAAAGACAACTTTATCTTTTAGTCACCCTGTGACCATGACACCTGTGTATAGTAAGGATGCATTGGATGACTTTCCATGAAAACCACAGTACTTACAGTGCTTAACAAATTTGTGGCTTTCCTGATCTTTTTCTCACGTTCCTGATGATGTCAGGGTGAGACATTGGAGAAAAGGGTCTTAAAGTCTGTAGACTCTGTGCCACCTCACTGGTGTTGAAACTAACTTTTGACAATTTACATAAATAAAAACAAACACAAAGATGATGTTAAAGATGAATTTGATAAATATAGTAAAGAGTAAGGGAGTGCTTCATCAAACTGAGAGATTTGTCTCCTTGATAGCAGAGGTATATCTGCTTTTCTATAACCCACCTCCCTGATATTCCATAATCATATTTGAAAAATGTGCTGATTTATGACTTTCTATGGTACTATCAAAATGTCATGAAAGTGCTTCCTTGCTGGAAAAGGATACTGAAACAGCATAACCTGAATCTGTGTTCCTGGGCCGTGATCACTCATATTTGGCTTTAGAATAAACCATCTCTTATCCCCTTTTAGAGGGAAACTTAGTTTTTTCCTATAAATACATCCTATCCTTTTAAATACTATCAGCAAATCAGGGCTGTGCCTACATTGCAAGTCAGGAATTAGTCTGTTTATGCTGCTATTCAGCAGTTTGTCTAGCAATACAAGGGAAGCCTTGGATAAATGTCTCTCTGGTTTCCCACAAAGCAGTTGAACCTTTTTTTTTTTTTTAGAATTTTTTATTGTTTCTTAGATATATTCTTTATTTACATTTCAAATAAATATTCCCCCCTCCCCGAAAGTCCCATAAGCCCTCTCTCCTCTCCCTGTTCCCCAATCAACCCCTCCCACTTCCTTGTCCTGGTATTCCCCTACACTGCTGCATCAAGCCTTTCCAGGACCAGGGGCCTCTCCTTCCTTCTTCTTGGGCATCATTTGATATGTGAATTGTGTCTTGGGTATTCTGAGCTTCTGGGCTAATATCCACTTATCAGTTGAACCCTTTAAACTTGTGCAATTCACGATATACTCACAAAAGTCTCTGGGAAGAATACATGAAGAGAGGAAAATTATGAAGTCAATCTTTGCAAACAAACTACATTGTCTAAAAGAATTTTAAAAACATGACCATAGCATTGTGGTTACCAGTAATAGTTTAACATGTATCTACTAGAAAAAAATGTTTTAATTTTTAACCATTCACTATCATACCTCAGTGTCAAGTCCCTTCTTTTGCATGAACAAAACATTGATTTTGTTTAGTAGTTCAGCCCTGCCTCCTTGGTGGGCAGAATTCAGATATGCTTCCTTTAGGGGACAAGAGGAAATAAGGAAGGATGTGAATATAATTGAATATATTATGCATCTGTATGAAAATGCATAATGAAATTCATTACTACATGTAATTAGTATATGCTAATAGGCATTTAAAATATGCTTTCTTCTAACAGTAGAAAATGACAAAAATGACACATTCATGTATATGAAACAGGACTCCCTGGCACTGTTAGCGGCCAAAATTAGATCAAGCTGATTTAATAATACTCACAGATTCTCATTGATGTTCCTTAATTCAAAACAAAAAATAAATATTTCAGACATGATGGTCCAGGATTGTTGTTTCAGTACTTTAGACTTTCCCCTTATGGCAACAGGACGGTGGTTGACATCCCATATGCAACATGTTCAGGTGTAAATATCATGAACTGGTCTGGAAGCAGTGAGACTTTCTTCCAGATTTGTCTATTTTCAGTCAAGGGAGAATATTGATTTTCTTTAGAACTACATTCTGCTTTTATTGACACACTCTGGGGTGTTGCCTCACTCCCACTAGATGTAATTGCGTCATTTACATATATACTCTCTTGATTTTTTTCTTTAAGAGTCCGTGTTACAGTCCCTCATCAGCTTAAAAAAATCATCTTTGGTGGTAGAATAATAATCCTGTATATCTCCAAATGGTAATCTGTGAAGCCTGTGAGTAGGTTACCCTGTATTGCAGGTAGGGTATTCTAAGGATGATTTTCAAAATTAGCATGCATTAATTGTACAAACTAGCCTATTTCATGATAACATTTTCTTAAGCGTACATTAAGTATACGTGTCTGGCTATCCTCTCATTTGTGTACATGTATGTGGTGTATATGTGTGGCACATGGGCATGTGTGTGTGAGCAGGCCAGAGGAGAATGCTAGTGACCTACTCATTTACATTTGTCTCATTCCTTTCAGACAGGGTCTTTCATTAAACTGGAGCCAGGCTGGCAGCCAGGAAGCCCCAAGTGATCCCTCCTGCTTCTGCTTGGATTAAAGGCCCATGTGTAGCCACTGCTGGCTTTTTATGTGGTTGCTGGGGATTTGAACCCTGGTTCTCATGCTTCCACAACAAGTGCTTTTATCCAGTCACTCCCCACTAAGCCCTGTTCACATGGCTGTCTCTTCCCCCATCCCCATGGTCCTCTTCCTTCCCTCTTTAGACCCTGTTGTAATTTCATGGCTTTTTCTTTTTGTGTTTCCACAGACGAAAGAACTATATGGTACTTGTCTGTCCGAATCTGCCCTTTGCCCCTCAACATGATATTCTCTAGTTCCAGCTACTTTCCTGAAAATTATAGTATTTAGTTCTTTATGCTTAAGTAAAACTCTTCTGTGTGTATTCATTCAACCACTTTTGGGTACCTGGGCTGAGTCTATGTCTTGACTATTACTATGAGCACAGCAGCTGTCAACATGGATGTGCAGCTGACTCTGTGGTGTGCTGACTTAAAGCCTTCAAGGTGCGCACCTAGGAGTGGTACTTCTTCATCATATGGGAGTTCTAACTTTAATTTTCTTTTTTTGAGGAGCATCTATACTGATTTCCACAGCTTTCACAATTGGAAGCTTTTGATTACTTTTAATCATCTAAGTGGACCCTATGTACTTTTGGAGTTTGGTTTTTTATTTATTTATTGTGTGTATGCACATGCATGCATGTGAGTGCATTTCTAAAGTGCATGTGCAAGGGCATGTGGAGGCCAGAAGACAATCACACATATGGTTTACCATGAGCTCTCTCTCTCTCTCTCTCTCTCTCTCTCTGACATATGACATACGGTCTTTTGAAGCCCAGCCTGGCTGGCCTAAACTCATCGTCCAGTAGAAGCAGATATTAGCCCAGAAGCTTGGAATACCCAAGGAACAATTCACATATCAAAGGATACCAAGAAGAAGGAAGGAGAGGTGCCTGGTCCTGGAAGGACTCAATGTGGCAGTGTAGAGGAATACCAGGAAGGGGAGGTAGGAGTGGGTTGGTTGGGGAGCAGGGGGAGGGAAGAGGGCGTATGGGACTTTTGGGGAGGGGGGAACCAGTAAGAGGGAAATCATTTGAAATATAAATAAAGAATATACCTAATAAAAATTAAAAAAAAAGAAAGTGACCTTGAACTTCTGATTCTCCTGCTTCCATCTCATGAGTACTTGGATTACTAGTATGTATCTCTGTGTCCAGTTTATATAATGCTGTGTGTGGAGCAAGGCTTGTGCATGCTGCATAGGCACTCTACTAGCACTAGCTGAACTGTATCTTTAGCCCCTACCTTATTTGGAGGTAGTGTCTCTGACTGGCCAGGAACTTGCTGAATATACTAACTAGTCTGGCTGTCCAGAGAGCCAAAGTATTGATTGATTTGTCTCTGCCTCCATAGTGCTTGGATTGCAAGTAGACATAGTTGCTATGAGCTCATGTGTGCAACAACCCTGTCATGTCTGAAAAACAGTGTTTTTAAGTAGTCTTTCCTGGATTCTGACTCTTACAATCCTTTTGCTTTCTCTTCTACAATGATTGCTGAGTGTTTCAGGGATGACATGTGATACCCATGTCCCATTTAGGGCTAAGCAGAAGATTGTTGGCTTTTGCAAATAAGACATATTCTGAGTGTTCTCTCTCTCTCTCTCTCTCTTTCTCTCTCTCATCTATTAGCTACCTAATCATTTTTCTATTTATCACCTCTGTCTTCTCTCTTTCTCTCTCTCCTTTCTTCTTTCCCTGTCTTCTCATCTCTAGGCTCTGTTTCCTTCCTTCCCTCTCTCTTCATTTTTCCCATATTCCTCTCTTATTTTAATCTTCTCTCCTCTTCTCTTTTTCTTTTCCTCCTCACTGAAGTTTGGCGGGTGCTAGTTTAAACCTTTCACTTAAATACAACTTTTATTACTGTGAAATACATTCCACTTTGAACAGTTCAATATGTTGTCCTGCTTGAAATAATGCCAATGTTTTCTTACTTTCTGCGTCCACTGTACAGAACCTTAATAGCCTCCAGACAATGCTGTAATTCTTTTTAACTGAACTTAGCGGACTATGTTGTTATACACATTGGCTCCATCTATTTCCTCTCATCCTGTCTCTGGTACTTTCTGAGATATGAACTGAGTGAGCTATTTTGCTTCACTCCACAAAGCCCAGCTGAGTGGAGATTGGAATGCCTCTATGCAAACACTTTTCAGGAGCAAAGCTATCTGCAGCACTGCTCCACTGCTGCCTGCTTACCCAGCTGTCCTGGAGGAAGGCTTAACTCAGTCTTGGTTCTTTAATTGTTCTCCTTTGTAGCAGTGCTAGGCACCAAAGCCATTATCTTGAGCATGCAAAGCAAGCAGTTCTGGCACAAGCTATGCCCCAGCTTTCAGTGTTTAATTTAAAGGGCTTTGTTTTAGGGACATTAAGATAGAATGAGGTGAGTGGTACCCACAGGTACACACCTGACCAGTGTTAGTGCAATAGCTGAGCTGCTGTGCATAAATAAATATGAAGTTGTTTTTCACACTTTAGCAGTTTTTCTTTCTTTTTTTGTATGTATGTATGTATGTGTGCATATTTGTGTGTGTATACATGTGTGTGCACATATATGCATATATACATATATGTATGTATATACATATATATGTATGCATATATATGTACATATATACATATGCATATATATGTACATATATACATATATGTACACACACACACACACACACACACACACACATATGTAGGACAGCAGCCAACATCAGGTATAGTTTCTCAGGCATCATCCACCTGGCTTTTTGAGATAGAGCCTCTCCCTCTCACTCCTAATTATGGAGATCCTCAAATAGGCAATCTAGTTAGCTAGCAAATCTAAGCGGCCCTCTTTTTTCTACCTAGGGATGTGCACACTGGGATTACAAGTGTGCACTGACATGTCTGGCATTTTAAAATGTTGGTGCTGGGGATGGAACTCATGTTTTTGTACGTGGAAGACAAGTAATTGATTAACTGAGTTGTCTTCTGGTCTTACCAGGAATCCTGAATGACTGTAAGAAGCTGCTTGTGCTATGGCAATGCTCTGTGTAAGGCTGCATTCAGCAGGCACACTGTATGTGCCCACTGGTGCCTTTTGTTTCCTTTCTAGGAACTGCCAGCTGTTGTGAGCAAGATAATGGTGGTTGTTGATGACTTTTGGAAGTATATTCTAGACTGTGACCTCTCATACAACTTTATAATGTTCATATTTCATTATGGAGTGATTCAGTGGGAATCTGGGCTCTGGGACAACTGAGATATGACTTCCATTTGGGATTTTAATGAGCTTACATGGGATTTATGAGCCTGCACTAAAAAGTTCATCCATAAACCATGTGTAGTTGAACTTTGCAAGGGGCCACACAGAGTTGGCTCTATCCTCTGCCACACTGACATACATCCTCTATGGTGGTTTTCATTATACTGTTAGGAACTGTTAATAAAAGAGCAAAATCAGAGCTAAAGAGGCCCTGCACACCATGGCAGACCCCACACTTGCAAGCAAATGACATGACTGTGGAGGTTTCAAATTCACTTTGAATCAAGTAAAATAATATGCAAAGCTTCTTCAAGGCTGGAATGAGATTGTGATTCCAAGGAGTAAGTTTATGCCTGTCTATGATGGATATCATGGATCTACTCCACATCCTCCCCATCTTGTCCATTATATTACACTGTGGGTTAAATTGTGTCTATTCCCCAGTGTGTGTGTCAGTGTCCCAACTGCACTTTATTGGAAGTAGTTTTTCCAGAGATAAAGTTAAATGAAGTCATTTGTGTAGGTATTTAGTCAATGTGAATCATGCCCTTATAAAAGGGGACTCCAGAGACAGAGGGAAAGAGAGGGGGGGGGAGAGAGGGAGGGAGGGAGGGAGGGAGGGAGGGAGGGAGGGAGAGAGAGAGAGAGAGAGAGAGAGAGAGAGAGAGAGAGAGAGAGAGAGAGAGAGAGAGAGAGAGATACAGAGGGTTTATAGAGTCTCATAGAATACATGGGAGATTTTGAAGTTAGAGCTAGAACTTTGCATGAAGCCCTGTAGACTGACTAGCTCTAGGGTTGGAGGATTTAGCTCAGTGATAAGAATATTGGCCTACGACAGGCAGGGCTCTAGATTACCATGCCCAGTTCTGAGAGAAAAGACTAGAAGAAGACCAAAAGAAAGAAAAAGATGGGAACAAGTCGTCTCCAGAAGAGTGACATGAGAAACAACCAACCAATGTATGGTACTCTTCTACAGCAGTCACTACAGGCCAATACTTTGTGTATTAACCCATCTCTGTGAATAGTTGGTTTTAGTATGAAATGTGCTACTATTGAATCGAATGAAATGGGTTGCTATTGTGATGAAACACCATGATAAAAAGCAAGTTGTGGAGGAAAGGGTTCATTTGGCTTATACTTCTTTATCATTGTTCATTATTGAAGGGAGTCAGCACAGGAACTCAATCAAGGCAGGAACCTGGAGAGAGAAGCTCGTCAGAGGCTGTGGAGTGGTGCTGCTTACTGGCTTTTTCCTCATGACTTGCTCAGTCTGTTTCCCTATAGAACCCAGGACCACAAGCTCAGTGATGGCACCACCCATAATGGTCTGGTCCATCTCCCTTTGATCACTATTAAAATGCTCTACAGGATTGCTTACAGCCAATCTTGGGGAGGTGATTTAAAAGTATTCTACCCTCTTCTCAGGTGACTTTAGCTTGTGTCAAGTTGACATAAAGCTATCCAATATAGAGTGCCTGTGCCATTTTCTCCCCTGAGTGGTGATACACATTTAGATAGCTAAATAGTGACTGTGTCGGATAACAGATAGACAGATAAAGTCTAAGTGTATTGTTTCTGTATCTCTGCATAGCAAATTATACCCAAACTTAGCAATACAAAACACAATCCACTTAGTTTAAAGTAATTAATATTTGTTAAAAATATATTTGTTATCTCCTCATTTCTGGAGGTCTGGATTAGCTTATCTAGGTCTTCTGGATCTGTGCCTTACAATCTGCAGTAAAAGCATTCACTTGCAGAATCTCAAGGCCTAACTGAAGGAAGTTATACTTCTCTGCTTGTTTATGTGACTGATGGCAGGATCATGTTCTCTTTGCCTCCCTTCTGCTTTTCTGTTCTAAATCAGCAGCTAAGTCACCATTTCTTCAAAGCCTTTCCAATTGTTTCTCTCTTTCTTTTAAAAAAAAAGATTTTCAAATTTCACTGACTCATTGTGTGCATTGTTAAGGAGTAATCTTCCCAGGGATTCCTTTGAACCCCTGAATTTGTTAGATCACTGTCTTTCACATGTTCTGAACATAGAGCTCCTCTTTTCAAGTATATTTCTTCTGCTAAATTCTCTTTCTCACTTCTTTGAGGACTATGAAAAATCCACTTAATCAATATAGTTGACCTTGTCTTTGTGTGTATGTGTATGCTCATGCACATGTGTGCACATGCATGCATATGTGTGTGCATGCACATATGCATGTGTATGTGAGTGTGCACTTTTGTGCACTGGTGTGCACATGCACATGGCAGTCAGAGGTGGATGTTGAGTTGTTTTCAGTCTCCACCTTATTTTTTTAATATATACTCTTTATTTACATTTCTAATGTTATCACCTTTCCCAGTTTCCCCCCTCCTGGGTAGCCCCTATTGAATCCTCCCTCCCCCTACTTCTATGACGGTGTTCCTCCACCCATTCCACTTCCACCTCCCCGCCCTCAATTCCCCTACATTGGGGCATCTATCAAGCCTTCATAGGACCAAGAACCTCTCCTCTCATTGATGCCTGACAAGACAATCCTCTGCTACCTGTGCCAGACCCCCCCGCCCCAGAGTTCCCAGGGACTAAGCCATCAAACAAGGGATCCACCTTAGGTTTTGAAAATGAGTTTCTCTCTCTAAATCTGGATTTCATGGATTTGGTTAGATTAGCTGGTCAGTGAGTCTCTGCCTCCCCAGCTCTGAGGTTACAGACATGTGCAACTGTACCTAGCTTTTTATATGGGTACTAAGGATCTGAACTTATGTCTTCCCACTACTTTGGCAAGAGCACTACATTACTGTCTGAGCCTTTATCCATCCCTTAGTCAACCTTCTCTGCCTTCTGTGGCCTTCCCTGTTCCTGTGTCCGTTACTCTATTTTTTTGATGCTGTGCTACATTGCAAGCAATGTAAGCCCGACTTTCAAGTTAACTAATTCTCTCTTCAGCTATATTGTAATCTGTTATTAAATAACCTCATCTACTGCATCTAACTTTGCAATTATTTTATTTTCCACTTATTTTTGGTTCATTGCAACTCTAGTAGAGTAATTTTTATAGTACATTATTATATTTTATGAATTTTAACATAAGTTTGTTTTATATTCAGAGTCTGTTAATTTCAATACATGAAAGTTTTGCAGGTCTGGTGTTTCTGTCTCTTACTGATTTCCTTGTGTGCTTACTGATTTGCTTTTGCTGGTGAAATATGCTTTTTCTGGGAAAAGTATTTTGAGTCTCTAAGGCTTGAGGGGGTGTGCATTCCACAGAGAGGAACGAGCCTTGCTCTGCCAGACACCAGATGGTATTACTGCACAAAACGCGTATAGCCTTTCTGTAATAAGTATGAAAATTGAGAGTGACATTTGAAAAATTTTGTAGTAAATTGGCTTTGCTGTAGCACCAATGTGCAATGTTTGTCCTTTATTCATATAATTTTTTTAGGAATTCATTTTTATTGTGTTTTACCAAAGTTTGAGAGTTTCTGTGGATTGAAAATGAAACAGACAGTCCAGCTCCTCTGCACAGGTAATTTTAGATGCATCACTTTTGAGCTAAATTGATAGTTTAATATATTTTAGGATTCCAAAGTGCTTTGAATTTGGAGTATAAATACATTTGTGTAACATGTTATACTATAACTTCTCAATATATATATTCTTTCATTATCTTTGCTTTCTTAAACTTTGTGTATAAGTGTAGTATATTTGTGTATGGTGTATGTCCGTGTGTGTCCGTGTATGTGTGTCCGTGTCTCTGTGTGTATGTGTGTGTGTGTGTGTGTGTGTGTGTGTGTGTGTGTGTGTGCATGTGCGTGTGTGTGTGAAAACCATAGGAGGCTATTAGGTATCCTGCTTGATCACTCTCCACCATGTTCCCTTGAGACAAGCTCTCTAGCTGAACCTGAAGCTCACTCTTCTTCTGGGTAGAATTACAGCCAGTAATCCTGTGTCCATCTCCTACAGTGTTTGGATTATTGATGTCCTGCTATTTTCAGGACTCAAACTTGGGCCCTTATGCTTGTGCAGAAGCTCTCTTGCCTGTTGAGCCAGGCCTCTAGCCCCTGTACTGATTTCTAAATGCACCTGAAAGTGAAGTAGTTCCTTCATAGCACATGTGTTTGTTTTGCCTGAAACTTACTCTGATGGTATTCCTTGTTATTCCTTATAGCATCTAGGTGGAAAGGTCTTTTATTAGATTTTTCTGCCTTGGATGAACTCTGGGTTTGGTCACTTCTTTCCTGTACCCTGTCATGAGCCATCAGCTTAATTTACCAAATTGACCAAATACCATCAGAGAAAAAGTTCTTTGGTGTCCTTTCTTGATTCTTAGCTTTTTTTTTAATTTAACTAGATGAATTCACATTGTTTTGAAGCCATTTGATCTTAAAATGTGCATATTTGTCTGTATTTATTATTTTAAATAAATGAAATAGGGATTGGTGAGGATAGTAAAGAACACATTCAGGCACACAGATAAGAACTGTAGAATGTGACCCCCCCCCCAACTAGCCTTCTATGTTCCATATTTATGGTCTTCCTACTGCCCTGAACTTCTTTCTGCTTTCTCCTAAAAGGGTAACAATCTGTGGGTGAATACAGCTCATCTTACATGGAATCCAGAAGTAGAAAGATGACAAAATAACTCAAAGTAGCAATGTACCTAGCTTCTTATAGTTTTTCCTTAATTTTTCCGTGCAATATGTTTTGACCATGTTTTCTCCTCCCCCTACTCCTCTCAGATTCTCGATACCTCCCTATCCACCTAACTTCATGTTCTTTCTCTCTCAGAAATAACAAACACCATCCAAACAAAACTGACCAAAATAACCAATTAGAGAAAAAAAATGGCGAAGTGAAACAAAGGGACCTCCCTGTAAAACCTAAATCATGGAGTTCACTTCATGTTGGCCAACTATATCTGGGCATGGGGTTTAGCTGTTATCCCCAGTTACATGCCATTGAAGAAGACAGACTTTTCCTTCATCAGCATATAATAATTGTGGATAGATTCTTGGTTAGGAATGGGACTATGTGACAACTTCCCGATCTCAGCTGGGATCCCATCTGGTTTGAACATGTGCAGGTCCTATACATGTTGATATAGTTTCTAGTAGTTCATATGTTCATCAGTCCTGCCATGTATAGAATACAGTGTTTACTTGGAGTTATCTATTCCCATTGGCTCTTACAATCTTTTCTCTTCATGTTCTGCTTATATCTCTGAGCCTTGAAAGGAGGGGGTTGAGGGCAGAGGTTGATAAAGACATTCCATTTAGGACATTTTAGACATTCCAAAGTCTCTCACTCTCTGCACATTGTCCAGTAGTGGGTTTCTGTGTTAATTCCCATCTATTGCAACAAGAAGTGTCTCTTATCAGAGTGGAAGGAAAAAAAAACATTGATCTATCAGTTTAGCAACATGTCATTATGAGCTATTTTATTGCTGTGTTCCTTTAGCAGAATAATAGAGTTATTTCATATATGTACATATTTTAAGAAGTTTCTACTGTAGTAGGTTTCCATATGACCTTGTTGAATGGCCCTTAATTTTAGGGGTCCCTCATATTCCTTCATTTACAACCTTCTTTCTTCCCTCTCCCTGTTTGATCCTCCTATTCTAGTTTATTTTTCTGTCTTTCCATAACTCTATATTCTATTTACCCTCCTTTGACAGATCCTTCCTTCTAATAATTCTTTTAGTCTATACCCAGTGTCTATAGTTCTACAGATTATAACATGCCCATTGAAGGCTTAAGAGCTAATATACACATATAAGAGAATACATAAAATATTTTTCATTTGTGTTTGGGTTACCTCACTCATGATGATTTTTCTAGCTCATCCATTACCAGTGAATTTCATGATTTCACATTTAACAGTTGTATAATATTCCATTGTGTAACTATACCACATATTCAATATCTATGCATTACTTGATGCTATCTAGGCTGTTTCAAATTCATGACAATTATGAATACCAGACCAATGAATATGATTGTGCAAATATCTAAGTGGTAGGATGTAGAGTACTTTAGCTATATATACAAGAGTGGTATAGCTGGATATTGAGGTAGATTCATTCCCAGATTCAGGAGGAGCCTCCACCCTCATTTCCATGCAGCCATACAAGTTTGCAGTCCCATGAGCAGTAAGTGTTCCCCATTTACCATATCCTTGACAGCATGTGCTGCCATTTGTTTTATTGGTCTTGGCCCTTCTGGCTGGGTAAGATAAAGTCTCAAAGTAGTTTTGCTTTGCATTTTCCTCATGGCAAATAGTGTTGACATTTTCTTTGAAGAGTTTCTCAGCCATTTGCATTTCAATTTTTGAGAATTCTGTATAGTTCTGTACTTCATTTGTAGTGGGGTATTTGCATATATTTTAAATGAAATATAAATTTTTCTAAACCCCCCAATTCTTAAAAATTGTACACATTTAGGGTGTACAATATAGTATTTGGTTACACTTCATTGAATGATTACTGTAGCCTATGAAATTGGCATGTCCATTAGAAAACTGAGTTACTTTTGCTCATGGTAAGGGCACCCGTTACCTACTGGTTTCTAGAGGGGAGGGAGAAAGGGAGGGAGGACATGGGATGTGCATTAAAGGAGACAAAGTTGAGGAGAGATGGCTTGGTGGGTAAGAACACATGCTGTGTGATCCTGAGAACCTGAGTTCCAATGACTTGAATCAGTGTAAAAAGTTGGCTGTGTCTGCACATGTCTGTAGCCCTAGCACTGTGGCAACTTTGACTGCTGTCTAAAGACAGGATGATTGCTGGAGCTTGCTAGCTGTCAGAATAGCTCTAGGCTCAGTAAAAGACATTGTCCCAATGGACTGAGCTGAAGATTGATACAGCAGGACACCTGATGTCCTTTGCTAGCCTCTATAGGCATGAGGGTGCAGACACTCTTCTCACGTGTGCAGGGTATGTGCCATATCTCCTTGCACAAAAAATAAAAAGCTATGCATATACACAAAAAAATAATTAGGGCAATTTTAGGATAATGTATTATTGTATATGAGACAGTTAGATATTAGAATATTAATATGTTGGTAAGTATTAGAATGATAAGCATACACACTCTGAGCTAATCCTCTCACCTTTTGAAACAAATAACAGTAGGTAATAATGCTCCTAATACACACTGAGCATTGTGAATGCTAACATGAAGGTGCAAACAAAGTAAACACCTTTCAATATAGGTGTTGCTGCATAAATTCAAGGTTGTCGGTGAGGTGATATAGCACACAGACGTTCAGAACAACTATTTGAGTATCTCAGTAAAGGTACAGAAAGTTCTATGTGTGTTGTGGAAAGTGAAAGACAAAGTAAAAACAGGTTTATAATGTTCTGCTTTTATGAAGCAAGAACACAATTTTATGTGTTCATTGATGATCAAATATGATATTAAAATATGGACAGGTGCATTCTAGATTATTCACATGAGTGATCTGGGTGGTCAATATGTGGAAACAGAATGGGGAAGAGAAACAACCTTGATGGATGATAGAAGAAAAATCAGTAAAACACACACACACACACACACACACACACACAGAGAGAGAGAGAGAAAGAGAGAGAGAGAGAGAGAGAGAGAGAGAGAGAGAGAGAGAGAGAGAGAGAGAGAGAGAGAGAGAGATCAATCTTGGTTGTCAACTTGATATAAATGTGAATAAGAAACTTTAATCATGTAGGCCTGTCTCTGAGACATTATTTGACTGCTAACTGATGTGGTAGGTCCCAGCCCACAGTGGGCAGTACCATCCCTAAGTACCCACATCTTGCCTATGTAAAAAAGGTAGCTGAATGTGAGCCTGAGAGCAAGCCAGTAAGTAGTATTCCTCCATGGAGACATTCTACACACAATCTCTTTACTCTGTTTTTCAGGAAACAGTTCTTTCTTTGTTTACTTGTTTTCATTTCTTTGTTCATTTAATTTCAAGACAACTCAAAGTTTTTCTTGATTCCAAGATAATCCATGAGGAAGTTGGAAACTTGGATTCTGTAGTGTTGCATTGTGTAAGCCCAGCACTTGACAAAAGCATCTAGTACACAGTTGACACTTGCTGTATTGTATCAGGACTGAAAAGAGCCTGCCAGGATACCATGAATTCTCAAATGTATTTGCTCATTATGGCTATAATTCTTAAAAAAGAATTAAATTTGTGAAGAATTACTGTGTATTTGAAGTTTTCTCTGCTGTCATCCAGTAAGAAGAAAAGATTGTGAGGATGAAAGAAGCTAGATAAAGTTACAGAGGATTCCAGATGATCATCTCCACTGGTTCAGCTGGAATGCCATAGAATAGGAGATGGTTTCTTTTCTTTTCTTCTCAAACCCAGAGCCAAGCATATCAGTACTTTTTGCCAACTTAAATAACTGCTTTCATGTCATTTTATCTTAAAGGCAATTTAATTCATATGCACACATAATTTTATATAACAACCAGATGTGATCCTCTGGCGTATCATATATCATATAACTGTTTTAGGGGCCAATTTTGTGTGCATGTGTGTTTGTGTGTGTGTGTGTGTGTGTGTGTGTGTGTGTGTGTGTGTGTGTGTGTGGTTTGTTCATATATGTGCTTGGGTGCATGTGCGTCTGTATGATGTGTGTGTATCTGCATCTGTACCTGTGTGTGCATGTATGTGTAGATATCTGCATTTGTGCTATGTGTTCATGTGTTCACTTAACTACATGTGTATATGTACCTGTGTTTATATGTGCATATGTACCTGTGTGTGTACATCCATCCATCTGTGTTCCATAGTTTACTTGTCTTTAGGTGTCATAAATACCATAATCAAGAGCAACTTGAAGAGAAAATGGTTTATTTGGCTTGTAGTTTACAGTCCATCATCAAGATAAGTCAAGGCAGGAACTGAAGCAGAGAACACAGAGGAATGCTGCTAACTAGCTGTTTCTCTGATTCCCTCAGTAACATTTCTTTCAAAACCTTTTATTTTTATTTCTTTTGTGTATATACAAGTGTTTTGCCTATATGTATGTCTGTGCACTATGTGTATACAAGTGTTCTTGGGGCCAGAAAAGGGCATCAGATCCTCTTGGATTGGAACTGCATATAGTTGTGAGGTATCCTGTGCTAGAGATCAAAATTGGGTTCTCTGGAAGAGCAGCAACCTTTAAGTGCTGAGTCATTTTCTCAGACCCTTCAGCTGTATATTTTATAAAGTGCAGGCCAAACAATATTCCATACTAGCTCATTAAATTTTTAAAAATGTATTTTTATTTATGTGTATGCCTAGTACCTAGGAAAGTCAAAGGAGGTTGTTGCAGTTATTGGTGGCTGTGCATCACCCAGTGTGGATTCTGGAAACCAAACCCAAGTTCTCTGCAAGAACATCAAGCACACTTAACTATGGAGCCAGAACTCCACCCCATACCCATTTCATTATTTTTTTTAAATGATAACAAGATAAATGTTGAGAGTTCTTTTCCTGGAGAAGAACTAACTACAGAAATAGCCACTAGCCTTTTGAACACATCTGCATCATGGAAGGTCACATTGTCTCTAATTAACTAACAATGACCTTTTCTTGTTATGCCTCATGAATGAGTCATTTGGATTTTTCATTATCTCTTTGGAGGCCAAATGTTTCTTAATGCGCAGTATGGGTTTTCTCCTGAAAGACAAACTGAAAAACAGTCCATTTGGTGATTAAAAAAAACCCATGTTTGCAGTAGGAAGGGAAAAAAGTTGAGTATTTAGCAATCTCCTCCCACAGCAGTAGAGTTCCCCCAGTAGGGCTCACGCTTCATTTTCCCCCAAGTTCCCATTCAGCTTCTATGACTATAAAGATAAAGCAGGATATTACTAGGGCTTTTGGGGGGTTTCAAAACCTGAGGGAGAATATTATACATTTCCTGCAAATTTGGACATTGCTACACTTGTTTTGATCATCCAGACAGAAATAAATCTTGGAAAAGTGTTTGTACAATTTTTGGAAGACATTCTCCCCTAAAACACCAAGAACAGAATTCCCATTAAAAAATAACATCACAATGGTTTTTTCATGTCTCAAAAAAATCCCTTAAGGCATAAGTAAGGCACACATGTATTTGTGTGTGTGTGTGTGTGTGTGTGTGTCTGTGTGTGTGTGTGTGTGTGTGTGTGTGTGATCCAGAGGACTGGAAGTACTTTAAGAAATTAAGATTACAGCTGTGGTTGGTGGTATAAGCCTAGAATGCCCTGAATCAAAAGAAAAAAGAAAAGAAAGGAAAGAAAAGAAGGAAAAAAAAGGAAACTAATCTTTAAATATCTCAAGATTTTATTTTACAACCTTAATAAGTGACTTTTAAATTCTAATTTAGTTCTTTGTAGCATGTACCTTTAAAATGTTTATTATGTATTGTATTGTATGCATGTGGAGGTCAGAGAACAACTTCCAAGAACTGGTTTTCTCCTTCCACTGTTTGGGTCCAGGGGATGAAACTCAGGCCCTGAAACTTACTAGGAAGTACTCTTTACCCACTGAGCTATCGTGCTGGCCACAGCTCACCATATGATCTTTTTTCTTTTCTTTTTGAGTTTTGAGTTTCCTTTCCATTTCTTTCTTCCAAACCCTCCTATATACCCTTTCTTTTTCACTTTCAAATTCATAGCCTCTTTTTTCATTGTTACTGACTACATATACGTGTATATGTATATGTTTATGTATATATTATGATAGCTACTTTTTTAAAGGACTTAGCACAGATTTATTATTCTAGGAAAGTTGTAAGAACATAGTAATTTTATAGTCATCAGAGTATGTACCAAACAACAGCAAAAATAAACAGAGAAAAAATTGAAATTTAACTTATAAATTCCATCATCATTACCAGAGACCTAGCTATCATAATACTGCATTTTTTTGGGGGGTGGGTGATGGGTTAGGAGAGTTAGGCCAATGTATTCTGTAGGTCAGCACTAGAGGTCTCTTATCTGTGAGGATGTTGGTCATTCATATCCATCCATAGGAAATAATTATGCTAAGTATTTTTGAAAATTAGAATTCAGCAAACAAGATGAGGTACTGCTTCCACAGTTGGTCACAACAGACTATAATTATCTGAAGCTCCTCCCTTGCTGCCTTTGAAGAAGCAGACTTATATTACTAAGATTCATATATGACAAAGGACTCAAGAGCCATCAAGGTGCCTGGACCACAGATCTAAGAACCACTGAGGAACTGAATCTTAACCATCAAGAGTGTGAACAAATCCTTCCACACAGTATACCTACTTACAAGGCTTTGAAAAGTGACAACAGCCCTAAAAAGGGATCTGAACCAGGAATTAAACCAAATTTGCCTGGACCTCTGACCTACAGAATATTTGACAGCATAGTTATGTGTTGTTTTACATAACTAAGCCTCTTATCATCAATTACATGGCAATATAATAATAGGTAATATAGCCCTTGCCATTTTTTCTTCCCCTCCTCCTCTTGTCCTGCCTGTTGTGTTGTAATTTCCCTTTTGTGATTCACTTTCCTTTATAGCATTTATTACTGCCAAACATTCCATATGCTTGAGTTTTAAATTGTTTATAGCTACTTTATCTCCAATCTAAAATATAAACTATTAAAGTTTCTGTTTCTCTTTTACCAATGAGCTCATGTTTACATAATATATTACACTTGGTAATATGCTTACTGAATGAATCATCATTTAATAATAGGTCAGTTATACCATATTCTTTCTTGCTAAAATCTTTTAGTGTAGTATGAACCTGTTTTTGATGTTTGTATGCACGTTCATATGCGTGCCTATGTCTATGAAGGTCAGAAAAGATGTTATTGGGTGTCATTCTTCAGGAACCAGCCACTTCATTTTGTTTCTCTGAGATATTCTCACTGGGTGCTGGGGTTCCTAGAGAAGGTCAGGCTTATAGGCCAGTAAGCCCCAAGATTCTACCTGTCCTTGTTTCTTTGTTTTTTATTTTTTATAATTTTTTATTTACATTCCGAATGATTTTCCCTTTCCCGGTTCCTCCCTCCTCTAAAGTCCCATAAGCCCCATTTCCTCCCCTGTTCCCCATTCAACCCCCTCTCGCTTCTCTGTCCTGGTATTCCCCTACATCCTGTCTTTCCATGACCAGGGGTCTCTCCTTCCATCTTCTTGGAAATCTATTGATATGTGAATTGTGTCTTGGGTATTCCGAATTTCTGGGTTAATATCCCCTTATCAGTGACTGCATACCATGTGTGTTTTCTTGTGATAGGGTTACCTTACTAAGGATGATATTTTCCAGTTCTGACCATTTGCCTAAGAATTTCGTGAATTCCTTGTTTTTAATTGCAGAGTACTATTCCATTTTGTAAATATACCACATCTTCTGTATCCATTCCTCCATTGAGGGACATCTGGGTTCTTTCCAGCTTCTGGCTATTATAAATAAGGCTGCTATGAACATAGTGGAGCATGTGACCTTATTGCATGCAGGGGAAGCCTCTGGGTATATGCTCAGGAGTGGAATAACAGGATCCTCTGGGAGTGTCATGCCCAATTTTCTGAGGAACCGCCAGACAGCTTTCCAGAGTGGTTGTACCAGCTTTCAATCCCACCAGCAGTGGAGGAGTGTTCCTCTTTCTCCACATCCTCGCCAACAGCTGCTGTCCCCTGTGTTTTTGATCTTAGCCATTCTGACTGGTGTGAGGTGGAATCTCAGGGTTGTTTTGATTTGCATTTCCGTAATGACTAAGGATGATGAACATCTCTTTAGGTGCTTCTCAGCCATTAGATATTCTTCAGGTGAGAACTCTTTGTTTAGCTCTGTACCCCAATTTTTAATAGGGTTATTTGGCTCTCTGGAGTCTAACTTCTAGAATTCTTTGTATATATTGGATATTAACCCTCTGTCGGACATAGGGTTGGTAAAGATCTTTTCCCAGTTTCTTCGCTGCCTCTTTGTCCTTTTGACAGTGTCCTTTGCCTTACATAAACTTTGCAACTTTATGAGGTCCTATTTGTCAATTCTTGATCGTAGAGCATAAGCTATTGGTGTTCTGTTCAGGAAATTATCCCCTGTGCCCATATGTTCAAGGTTCTTCCCTAGTTTCTTTTCTTTTCTTTTTCTTTTTTTTTTTTTGGTTTTTTGAGACAGGGTTTCTCTGTGTAGCCCTGGCTGTCCGGGAACTCACTCTGTAGACCAGGCTGGCCTCGAACTCAGAAATCCTCCTGCCTCTGCCTCCCAAGTGCTGGGATTAAAGGCATGCGCCACCACCGCCCGGCTTAGTTTCTTTTCTATTAGTTTCAGTGTGTCTGGTTTTATGTGGCGTTCCTTGATCAACTTGGAATTGAGCTTAGTACAAGGAGATAAGAATGGGTCAATTTGCATTCTTCTGCATGTTGACCTCCAGTTGAGCCAGCACCATTTGTTGAAAAGGCTATCTTTTTTCCACTGGATGGTTTTTAGCTCCTTTATCAAAGATCAAGTGACCATAGGAGTGTGGATTCAATTCTGGATCTCCAATTTTGTTCCATTGATCTACATGCCTGTCACTGTACCAATACCATGCAGTTTTTAACACTATTGCTCTGTAGTACAGCTTCAGGTCCGGGATACTGATTCCCCCAGAGGTTCTTTTACTCTTGAGAATAGTTTTAGCTGTCTTGGGTTCTCTGTTATTCCAGATGAATTTTTGAATTGCTCTTTCTAACTCTATGAAGAATTGAGTTGGAATTTTGATGGGGATTGCATTGAATCTGTATATTACTTTTGGTAAGATGGTCATTTTTACTATATTAATCGTGCCAATCCTTGAGCATGGCAGATTTTTCCATCTTCTGAGGTCTTCTTCAATTTCTTTCTTCAGAGACTTGAAGTTCTTGTCATACAGATCTTTCACTTGTTTGGTTAGAGTCACACCAAGATACTTTATATGGTTTGTGGCTATCGTGAAGGGTATCATTTCTCTTATTTCTTTATCAGCTTGCTTATCCTTTGAGTATAGGAAGGCTACTCATTTGCTTGAGTTGATTTTATATCCGGCCACTTTGCTGAAGTTGTTTATCAGCTGTAGGAGTTCTCTGGGTCACTTAAGTATACTATCATATCGTCTGCAAATCGTAATAGTTTGACTTCTTCCTTTCCAATTTGTATCCCTTTGACCTCTTTTTGTTGTCCAATTGCTCTAGCTAGAACTTCAAGTACTATATTGAAAAGATAAGGAGAGAGAGCACAGCCTTGTCTAGTCTCTGATTTTAGTGGGATTGCTTCAAGTTTCTCTCCATTTAGATTGATGTTGGCTACCAGTTTGCTGCAAATTGTTTTTACTATGTTTAGATATGGGCCTCGAATTCCTGAACTTTCTAAGACCTTTAACATGAAAGGATGCTGAATTTTGTCAAATGCTTTCTCAGCATCTAATGAGATGACCATGTGGTTTTTTTCTTTGAGATTGTTTATGTAGTGGATTACACTGATGGACTTCCTTATATTGAACCATCCCTGCATCCCTGGGATGAAGCCTACTTGATCGTGGTGAATGATTGTTTTGATGTGTTCTTGGATTCGGTTGACCAGAATTTTATTGAGTATTTTTCATCGATATTCATAAGAGAAACTGGCCTGAGATTCTCTTTCTTTGTCGGATCTTTGTGTGATTTTGGTATTAGCGTAATTGTGGCTTCATAGAACTAGTTGGGTATTGTTCCTTCTGTTTCTATTTTGTGGAATAGTTTGAAGAGTATTGGTGTTAGGTCTTCTTTGAAGGTCTGATAGAATTCTGCACTAAAACCATCTGGACCTGTGCTTTTTTTGGTTGGAAGTCTTCCAATGACCACTTCTATATTTTCAAGGGTTATAGGAGGGTTTAGATGGTCTATTTGATCCTGATTTAATTTTGGTATTTGGTATCTGTCTAGGAAATTGTCCATTTCCTCCAGATTTTCTAGTTGTGATGAATACAGGCTTTTGTAGTACGACATGATGACTTTTCTGAATTTCCTCAGTTTCTGTTGTTATATCTCCCTTTTCCTTTCTGATTTTTTTAATTTGGATACTGTCTCTGTGCCCTCTGGCTAGTCTGGCTAAGGGCTTATCTTGATTCTCAAAGAACCAACTCCTAGTTTTGTTGATTCTTTGTATGGTTCTACTTGTTTCTACTTGATTGATTTCAGCTCTGAGTTTGATGATTTCCTGCCTTCTACTCCTCTTGGGTGTATTTGCTTCTTTTTATTCCAGGGCTTTCAGGTGTGCCATTAAGCTGCTAGTGTATGCTCTCTCCTGTTTCTTTTTGGAGGCACTCAGGCCTATGAATTTTCCTCTTAGCACCACTTTCATTGTGTCCCATAAATTGGGGTATGTTGTGCCTTCATTTTCATTAAATTTTAAAAAGTTTTTGATTTCTTTCTTTAATTCTTCCTTGATCAAGGTATAATTGAGTAGAGCATTGTTCAGCTTTTGTGTTTCCTCTTTCTGGATTTCTGCCTGTTAACACAAGTTCTCCTGTATTTCTTTAAGCGATTTTTTTTTGGTTTCCTCCTTATGGGCTTCCATCTGTTGACCCAAATTCTCCTGCATTTCTTTAAGCGATTTTTGTGTTTCCTTTTGTAAAGGCATCTACCCGTTGATTCATGTTCTCCTGTATTTCTTTATGAGATTTATTTACGTCCTTCTTGAAATCCTCTAATAGCATCATGAAAAGTGATTTTAAATCCTGATCTTGCCTTTCGGGTGTGATGGGGTATCCAGGACTTGCTGCTGTCGGAGAGTTGGGTTCGGATGGTGCCATATTGCCTTGATTTCTGTTAGTAATGTTCCTACGTTTGCCTTTTGACATCTGGATATCTCTGGTGTTAGTTGGTCCTGCTGTCACTGGCTGTTGCTTGGACCTCCTGTGAGCCTGTAAGGCTATTTCTGCCCCCCTGGATGACGGGGTTTCCCCTGGCACCAATTGCTGAGGGGCTGCCCTGCTCCTGAGTGACTTTGGAGCCCTGATATGCCTTGCCCCAAGTGTTGTTATACTTGGGGAATCCCTGCGTTCCTGAAGACTCAGTGTAGTCATTCCCTGGAGCAGAGGTTGCTAAGGGGAAGCTGGTGTGCTCTCTCCCGCTGTGCTCTCTCCAGGTGTGGGTCCCTCTGCAGGGCAGATATCCCACAGCAGAGCTGGAGCATAGATGACCACAGAACTGCCCAGATCTTGGGTGCAGGGAGCACACCAGCTGGCTGGGTCCCAAGCGATGTTATGCTCAGTTATCCCTGCACCTGGAGTTCCCAACTGCTCTGTTGTCAGATCAAAGATGTTGGAGTGAACTGTGCACCCTCTCGGCACAGATCACTCTGCAGGGCAGATGTCCCATAGCAGAGCTGGCCCCCAGACGACCACAGAGCTGCCCCGCTCTTGGGCGCAGATGGAAACCTAGCAGGCTGTGTCCCAAGCAATGTTATATTTGAGGAATCCCTGCGTACCTGAAGACTCAGTTTTATCAATCCCCGGAGCAGAGGTTGCTAAGGGGAGGCTGGTGCACTCTCTTCCGGTGCACTCTCTCCTGGTGTGTGTCCCTCTGTAGGGCAGATGTCCCACAGCAGAGCTGGCGCGTTGATGACCACAGAACTGCCCAGCTCTTGGGTGCAGGGAGCACACAAGCTGGCTGTATTCAACAGATGTTATGTTCGGTTATCCCTGCACCTTGAGGTCCCAACTGCTCTTTCCTGTCCTTGTTTCTATATCCCTGGTGTCACAAATATGTACTACCTTGCCTGACTTTATTTACCTGGGTTCTGGGAATTGAATCAGGCCCTCTTTCTTACATGGCATGCACTTTCCCTATGGTAATATCTCTCCAGTCATATAAAAATGAAATTTTCCTTATTTTTATTTATTTTAAGTAATACAATGTTTTATATATATCTATATCCTGTTTCTACAATAATAATATACAATAATATCCATCAGGAAGATAGCTATTTTAAAAATACATTTATTTATTCTTCTCTCATATATTATATCCTGACTGCAGTTTTCCATCCCTCCTCTCTTCCCAGATCCATTTCTCTTCTGTTTTCCTTTAGAAAAGAGCACAACTCCCTGGGATATCAACCAAACATGGCATAAAAAATGCAATAAGAATAGGCACAAACCCTCTCATCAAGGCTTGACAAGGCAACCCAGCAGGATGAAAAGGGTCTCAAAAGCAGACAAAAGAGTTAGAGACACCCCCATTCCCACTGTCAGGAGTCCCACAAGAATACCAAGCTTTATAACCACAATATATGTATATATGCAGAGGATCTGTGTCAAACCCCTGCAAGCTCCATGTCTATTGGTTCAATCAATTGTGAGCTCCTACAAGCACTGGTTATTTGATTCTGTGTGGCGTTCTTGACTTCTCTGGCTCCTACAATCCTTTCTTCCACTCTTCTCCACTATTCCCCAAGCGCTGCCTGACATTTGGCTATGGGTCTGCATCTGCTACCATCTGTAACTGAATGAAGCCTCTGACGATTATGCTAGGTTCTGGTCTAAGAATATAGCACAGTAGGAAGACAGCTATTTTAATTATTCAGCATACTACCATTGAATCTTCACTTTAATTGTATATCAATATCCTTATAGTATTTTTTTAAATGTATGCATAATGTAAATTTATATACATTTACATATATAGTACACACATAAGTTACTCATACTGCTATATAAATTGGATATGGGTAAAAGCTATTTCATTTTGCAACTGAGACCACAACAGAGACAGGTATTATTCAAGAATGTAATCTGTGTTCCTGTCTCTCAGTTCTCTGCTTCACGTGATTTTTGTGTATTTCAGGGGAATAGCTGTGCTCATCTATAACTGCTAGTGTAAGTGGAATTTTTTCCTGTCAAAGGCAGGCTATGTTTCTTTGGTATTTAAAAGGCTGATATTTCTACTAAGAAATAGATGAAAATGCAGATTGGGAACATGGGTGTGTCCTGACAGAGTCAGAGTGACACAGTTCAAAGACAGCTAGGGTTTGGTACTGTGAGATGGTGTACATTCAGACATTTTCTAGTTGATAAATGGTCAATTCCATGAATAACATGGGTAGAGTTGCATTGAACAGAATTGCTAGGAAGTTGGACAACATAGGGACAGAATGCATGCTTTATTACATCCATCCTGTCATCATCCTTTTGGTGTGGTACCATTTTACTCATTGAAAATGTGCTTTGAACACTTTTGCATTCTTTGCATGAATGAGTTAGATTTTTCTTTTTACTTTTGCTTCCCCAACTGTACTTTATTTCAGCATCTTTCCTGGACCAAATCTTCTGTCCATTCTGTAAATTAGGGATTGGCAGTAAAGAGACAACTTAGTGAGCCACTTTTTTTTTTGTAAGGGCAGCTATAGATCAGATATCACAATGTGTGTGGCCATGCTGTAAAAAAATCATTGACAAATACAGGCAGTAGACTGGATTTGGGGATTTGGGCTATGGATCATGGTTGAAGATGCTTTCTTAACCTGGCTATGCTCCAATCCAGCATTACCCAATTGAAATAATCTAATAATAGAGTCTTATAGCCATTTTGATTTGTTTATGATGAATGACCTGAGATATACATGAGAAAGTGTAAAATACAGGCACTTCAATGTTCAAATTGTGCAGCATCTGACAAATAATACTCAGTGGACATACATCAATAACAACATGTCTACCATAGCATTCACATTCATTCCTGGTGAATGAGTTGCCCAGGTAGTCAAAGGGAACAAGTTGAAAACTGACTGGACAGTCCTCCAAATAATAAAAATCTAGGTTATTGAGAAAATAAAAACAACTTTTATTTGAAAGGTAAAGCCTTATAGATTTAATTTTTAATCTCCTGTCATAGCTTTGGATACTTTTTGTAAAATCTCAGCAACTCTCTTTCTGTGTATCATGTTGAATCTGTCTCTCTCCCTCCCTCCTTCCCTCTGTTCCCCCATCCCTCCATCCTCCAATTTCTCCCTCTCTCCCTCCCTCCCTCTGTGTGTGTCTCTCTGTGTGTGTGTCTATGTGTGAAATGTACATAAATAAAAGTGAAAGGTAAGATACAATGCATTGCTTCGTAGGTAAGGAAAATTCTTGAGTTCAATGGATTCATTATATTAAAGATTACATTGAAATAAACTTTGAACTTCTCACAGATGTAACAAAAAGCATTTGGTAGAAGAACATAAACATTAATTTATAAAAATGCTTATTTCTCATTAATGTTTACTAGAAATCAGGAATCAGTTTATACTTCTTGAGATGGGATATGCTGTAGAGCTCATGTTGACATCTAGCACATGATACTTTTACCTCATCTCCTAAGTGCTGGAACTTCAGGCATATACCACCACACCTGGCTCATGTTTTTAACATGCTGTGAGTAACGACAGTAGCATTTTTAAACTTTTCTTAGATTTCTAATTTGAACTGCATTTTTAATACAGTAGCCAAGCCTCCACCCAAGACAGACAGAAAGGGTTTCTTAATGGAATATCTTTCAGCCACAAAGGATTTAATGGGTAATTTTGATTGTCAATTTGACAAGATCTACACTAAACAAGGAGACAAACTTCTGGAAACACCTGTGAAGGATTATCTAGATTGGGTTAACTGAAGACCCATCTGGATGTGGTGGGCTACTGGACCGATTGAAAACTAAGAGAACAAGCTGAGCACCTGCATTCATGTCTCTGCTTTCTGACTGTGTGTGAAATGTGACCAGCTGCCTCAATCTCTGGGCTCCATGATAACCCTAACCATGATGGACGGAACCTTCAAACTGTGAGCCAAGCTATACACCTCCTTATGTTACTTTTGTCAGTTATTTTGTCACAGAACAACACACATTATTAGTACAATAGGACAGTAACTTTCCAGAAGGCACAAGACAGAAGCCCTTCTACCACGTATGGCTTTCATTGGTTTGGCGTCAGCAGACAACGGTGTTGGAAAAAAATGAGTTCAGCTCTCTGAATGTAAATCTTGTCCTTTGTGCAACAACAAGGTTTGGTGCTTTTGGACTCAGTTCTTTGCACTGTTCTCATCATCTGTGATTCTATATCAGTGGTTCTCAACCTTCCTAATGCTGTGACCCATTAATACAGTTACTCATGTTTTGGGACTCCCAACAATAAAAATTATTTCATAACTGTAATTTTGCTGCTGTTATGAATTGTCATGTAAATAGGTGATATGCAGGATATCTGATATGCAACCCCTGTGAAAGGGTTGTTTGATCCCCAAAGGGATTGTGACCCACACAGGTTAACTGCTGCTTTAAGGTATTTCCATTGCTGAATTATAAAGACTGGGTTTCCTCTCTGTGCTGATTAGTTTTAGCCGTCAGATTGACATAACCTGCAATCAATTGGGAAGGGAGTCTTAATAAGGAATTTTCTAGATCAAGTTGGACTATGATTATGTCTGTAAGGGATCATCTTGATTGTTATTCAGTGTAAGAATATTGAGTTCATTATTCACTAAGGTAGTTCCTGAACTGTATGAATGAAGAAAGCTAACTGAGTATTCTAGCAAGTAAGAATACATGTATTTATTCTCTTTATTCTTGACTGTGAATATAAATCTCATTCTCAACTTCCCTCCAATAATGAACTATACCAATCAAATCATGAGATGAAACAAAACAAACCCTTTATTTTGTTTCTTTTTGTCAGAGTATTCATCTCAGGAAGAGGAATGAAATTGTAACTTTTCACAAGTATTCATTTTAATAACTCAAGTCAATTTTACTTTTGGCTCTCAGAGATAAGGGAACTGATTTATTGTTTATTGTTTCTCCTTTTTTTGTACCATCTACTTCAGCATGAGGAATTCACAGGTGCTCAACAATATGGATAAAGTGTTGAAAGAAGAAAACATATAGTTAAATAGTAACTTGAAGGGAAAATATTGAAATAGTTCCCTAGCAATGGGATTTCAGTGCCTTGCTGCCAAGACTTTTCTGCTTCCCTTTCTAACTCAAGGCAGGATGAATTTCAGTGATTGTTCTATTGCCTACTCCACCCACTAGCAAATGTGCTTTAAAACATCTCATTTCCAAGAATGATTCAGTGCTGTGGCTGTTGACCAACCAATATTCACTCGTTTATGATCTCATGCTTGGAAAGAAATCGGTTTGACTTTTGTGTTTTCCATTGAGGATCTTTTTTTTTTTTAAATTCCAGCCTATGACAACACGTCTTTCTATTAGTTCATATATTTTCCAGTCAGAAAAGCTTTTTGATACACACAGATTTCAATTCCTGGTTTTTCCATGCTAAATACTAGATTACATAAGAAAAGAAATTAATAAATCACTTCATGATTCCTTTACAACATTGCTACTCATAAATTTAATAAAAGCAGTTTGGGGGCTGGGGCATGGTTCACTGGGTAAATTATTTGCTGTACAGGCATGAGGATCAGCATTCAGAAACCCAGAACCCATGGACATGCCAGACATGTTTGGTGACCTCCTATAATCTTAGTGCTTGAGGGGTGGTAACAAAGGATCCTCAGAGTGGTCTGGCTAATCAGACTAGCAGAATTTGGCAGCTCTGAGTTCAAATGAGAGATCTGCCTTAAGAAAAACCCTCACTACTCAGCTTGTCATCATTGCAATACATTGAAAGTTGTCTTAAAGGTTTCACATCTTTCCACGTTTTCTGCTCATAATTAAGAAAAATCTCTGAAATAGACAAATTCCTGTTCAATAGAAAGTAATTGACCATGGGAGATTATCATCAGCCTGCAGTTGAATTTCAGATATCATCACCCCTATATAAACAAGTTTAAAACAACTAGAAAAATGCTTTCACCTGCTTTTCATAAAAGTTGCACAAGAGACCTTGGGGAGCACAAGCTTATCTCCTAAAATACCTGACCTATTTATTTGCTCTTCTCCCAGCTGTTGTTTCAGCTGGCTCTGGGTTATGCAGCTCTTGTGCACTCCCCTTAGAAAGCTTTCTGAGCAGACTCATACCAGGATTCATTTGCTGAGCAGTTAGAGTGGTTTTAAAAACATTGCTAGCCAGGGTGGGTTCATTAAATCTTCTGACAGCATCTAGGTCAGTCATTCTCCCACTGCATGCTCTTTGTGTGCCTTACTTTCAATGGAAAACAATTACTGTCCCCTCCCTTTCTGTGACTTCTTTATAGCAAGGTCCTGATGCCAACAGCTGCTGGCAGGGCTGTTTCCAAAGCACTGCACTGTGAACTTGATCCAAGGGCTTTTGGTCTCCATAGCAACCGGGGCAGTCTTGATTGTGTTGTCACCAAGATCACTGGAGCAGCCACAAGCCCTATTATTTCCTTCCTGGAAAATGAGCGTGTAGGTATAAATCTCCTGTTGTGTTTTGAATTTGAAATGTTCCTTAGAGGCTCATTTGTTTGAACATGTTGTCTCCAGCTGAGGACGCTCTTTTGGAAGGTTGTGGAACCTTCAGGAGGTGGATCCTTTTTGGATGAAGTTGGTCACTAGTGGCAAGACTTGAGGTTTTATACCCCGAGCCCTCCTTCTGCCTATTCTCTTTCTGACTGTGTAGTCAATGTGACTGGCTGTCTGATGCTGCTGCCACTATGCCTTTCCAGACATGATGAAATCACTCTCTGACTGCAATCAAAATAAACCCTTCTGCCCATAATTTGCTTCTTGTCAGGCATTTGGTCATGGAAACAGGAAAAGAACTAATAAATCTCTTTTGCAGATTTATGTTGTAGTAAATAGTTACTTTGTATACTCAAAAATTCAAGGAAATGTTGGTACCTCAGAGGCAATTGGCTGGAGTCACAGAGGTATGTACAGTTCAGCCCAGATTTTTATGTAAAAGCTTAGATTTGAACTCAGGTCTTCAAGCTTGCCTAGCAAGTGCTCTTACCCACTGACCCATCCTCTAGCCCCAAGAACTTTTATCTAACTTTAAGCTCTTCCCCAACATTGAAAGGACACAGCATTTAATGTATTTTCGTATAAATCTAACTCATAGATTATCAACTCCTATGTTTATGGTCTCCTTTTATTTATTTCTGTGTGGTTACATTTAGAAGTAATTTAACAAGATTTGTGACAAGGTAACTGAGCAAGACCTTGTGCTATTGATCAAATGTCTAGATGAGGAACTGTCAGAATAGTGATGGATAGATAATCTATGTATTCATGCTCACACAGTGTATTCTGGCCTTCAAAGAAATTGGGGGGAACAGTTTGCCAAAACCTCATTTTTTGAAAGCCTGAAATATAAACTGATGAATAATGCTGGAAAATAGAAAATGATCATTTGATTTAAAGGAAGGAAAGCATTCCACGGGCTCTAGGACAACATACTCAGCATGGTTTCGATGGATAAATTTAGCTTCCAGCTTGATTGTTTTATTTTAAAAATACAATAGTATTTAGAAGGTTCTTGTTAACCACATTATCTATGATAAGTAGATAAAAATACACAATAAATCTAATTTTGCCAAGATGGAAAAGAATATGCACATTATTAGTATTTTTAAAATATCAATTTTGAGTTGCTAATGTGTTCTGAAGTGAGAATAGTTTGCAATGGGAAGGCAATTTAAACAATTTCTTTGCTGGAACCATTTTTAAGATGAATCTATGAAAATATGTTCAAAATGAGCAGTTATGAGCTCTCTGAGTATAGGACCAGTGTTTGCAAACTGTTGTGGTTTGATGTAAAATTTCCCTCATAGGCTCATGTGTTTGAATTCTTATGTTCCTTAGCTGAAGGCATTATTTCAAAAGACAGTGGAACCTTTAGGAGGTGGATCTTTGCTACAGGAAGTGGGTCAAAGGAGGTGGGCATAGAGGGCAGGCTTTGAAATTTTAAAGCCTGGCCCCACTTTCTGTTCACTCTCTGCTTCTTGACTGTAACCAGCCAGCTTCTTATGTCTGCTGTCATGCCTTCCTTGCTATGATGGACTATATTCTGAAGCTGTACTCATTCTCCTTTAAGGTTCTTTTATCAGGATATTTCATCATAGCAATAAGAAAGTAACTAATAAATACAGTAAGCATAAAACATCTGTGGCCCAGCTGCCATTAACTTTCATTTTTTTCATCATAATATTATCATGCATCTAGTCATATGCAACATTTGTGGGTTCCTTTGAACTCACTTGCCACTCCTCATTACTGAGTAAAGGAAAATACCTTGGTGTTGGACCCTGGAAATGAATAATTTAGAGAACTTACAAGGAGAAATTTGCTTGGAAATGAGATACTCACCTATGCTTTTGTATATCACTTCAAATATGTTCCTTAGCCATGCAGAATAAAGAAAGGACAACTGAGTCTAGACTATCTCTCCTGTGAAAGAAAGAAGCAAATTAATTTGCCATAAACCTAAGCAGCAAAGTGACAACTATTCTTCCACTTTTTCTATTTACCTCTTAAGCAAGTCAAAATTGTGGAATGAGATAGCCTTTAGGGGGAGAAAAGCAATCCTAGAAATGTATGTATACAGGCTGATTTGCATACATACTTTATTTTAAAAATGGGACTATCAGGAAATAATACCCTGCTGAAATAGGCCTACAGAGAACATTTTTTTTCTGTATAATCCTGAGGTTGCTTAGGGGATGTTGACTTTAATAGTTAACTGGAAGAAAGTAAACATTGTTGAAGGATAGGAATGAGTCACAGATGGGTAAAGTATTCAGACAGGAAAATATAATCAGTGGAAAACTGAAGACTAGTACTGACACTACAAAAAAAATCCAGGTTAACAATAACTGTAGGAAGGCAGCAGAGGAGATGGTACATGTGTGAGGCCAGGTATTTTCCTATCTCCAAACACTACCATATACCTTTCCTTGCTAATTAAAAATTCATGGCATATTTTTGTTTAATTGTTATTACATGCACATATGTACACATGTAATAACATGTACTTGTATCTGTATCTGCATATATATGTATATATATTCCTAAGTATAACCTGCTCAGTCTATATAATATATGTTTTCAGATCTGACCATTTGATATTGGTTAACCAATTGGTGTGTTTCCTGCGAAATTTCTCCTACTCTGAACATTCCTTAGTTGTATGTAGTTCTTTGTGTAGGGTTGTGGCTCTCTGATCATTCTCCTATCTATACTGGCATGTCTTTTGTTGTCCTTATTCTGCTCATGTTTATGCAGTCATGTTGGCGAGACTCTATGTGTGTAACTTCTGACATTGCTAGGAGACAGTCCCACAGCAAACTCCCTGATTGCCTTGCTTATATATTCTTTCTGCTTCCTTTTTTTTCTGCAATATTTCCTGAGGCATAAATGTAGAGGTTGTTTTGTAGATGTATCCATTGAGACTAGTCTCCACAGTCTTCATTTTAATGGGTTGTGGGTTTTCTGTAATGGTCTCCATCTGTTACAAAGAGAAGTTTTCCTTGCTGAAGGCTGAGGACTATACTTATCTGTGCATATAAGGACAAATATTTAGACTGTAAGGGATTATGCTGGTTTAATATAGTGGCAGTTTGGGGTTTTTCAAGATCCATGACTTCTCTAGCTCTGGGTAGTTGGCTAGGATTCCAGTACCAGGAATTATTTACCTCTTGCTAAGTGGGCCTTAAGAAGAATTAGAGAGCTGTTGGTTACTGCCCAGGTAGGTATGCTACCACTGAGCCCTTAGTGTTATTGTGCTGTGCCTGTGGTTGTTGTGTTTCATGGATATTATATCTCGCTAAGACTGTTGGTTGCTTTTTTTCCTTTGGAAGCTTGCCTGGCTCCTTTTGGTACCATAAAAGCAAGCCCCCAGGGATGAGGCTTTCAAGTCTGTTCCAACTAAGGGAGTCTCTGGCCCTATTTCTGAAATACATAGTATCTTCAGCAATAGGGACTTACCTTACACCTTTGGGGGACAAACAAAGGCAATAGAAATAGCCTGTAATGCTTTGGGAGTCTCTTAGACAACTTTGATCAACAACTCAAAAGAGGGTTTCTTATGCTTGGTGTTGGGGTTTTGTTTGGTTATCTTTTGGCCCTGGGATGGATTGTTAGCACAAATGATAAATTTTTCTTTAAGCTATATTTGTATATTCATACACAAAGTTATATATATTATAGAAGTTTTGTTTCTTTGTAGGCATATAATTAGTAGTGTGATTCTTTATGATGTTTTAAATGTCTACTGTTATTTCACCCTCCTTCCCCCATCTTCTGTATTTGTCTCCCTCCCTCTCCATACTTTAGATCAGGTAACTTGTACACTCCTAGTTACTTATCTATTGCTCCCTTGCATACCTTATCCTTGCAATGGTCCCATGTCACTTTCCTTGTTTCTGTAGTTACCTCAGTCTATGTATTCACATTTTAAGATTTGGAACCAGAAGCCTCTGATGCGAGAGAACATATGATATTTGTCTTTCTGGGTCTGGGTTACCTCACTCTTATGTAATCACTTTTGTAGTTCTAACATTACTTGTAAAGATCATGTTTTTGTTTTTCTTTACATATGAATAGTATCCTGTATCATATTGTCATCATACATCTGTTGGTTGAAGGATATTTAGGTTGTTTCCGTTTCTTAGCTATTGTGAACAGAGCAGCAAGGAACACAGAGTAAGACATTTAATCCTTTGAGCATATAAATGCCAAGGGTTGGTAGAGCTGGGTCATTTGGTAGGTTCTGCTTTTGACTTTTTGAGAATTCTCCACACTGATTTCTGTATTTGGCACACCAATTCAAAATCCCACTGAGTAATCAGAGTTTCATTTGCCTTGCATTCCCTCCAGCATTTGTTGTTGGTTGTTTTATTGATTTTTGCCATTCTGACTGTGGGAAGAGAAAATCTCCAAGTTGTTTTGATTTGTATTTTCCTAATTTCTAATGATGATCAACATTTTTGAGTTTGTATGTGTGTGGGTCTCTCTCTCTCTCTCTCTCTCTCTGTGTGTGTGTGTGTGTGTGTGTGTGTGTGTGTGTGTGTGTGTGTGTGTGTGCTTTTTTGGAGAAAGGCTCAGGCTCATTTTTCAAATTTTCATCTTTCAAAAACTTTTTGTTTTTTGGGTTCTCTCTGTTTTCTGGCTATTAATTCTTTGCCAGATGTATAGCTAGCAAAGTTTCTCTCTAAATTGTGTACTTCCTCTTCTTCTAGTTGATTGTTTCTTCAGCCATGCACAGTCTTTTAGTTTCATGAAGCCCCACTTGTTAATTGTTGACATTAACTCTTGCACAAATGGAGTCCTATGAATGAAGTCCTTTCTATGCCTTAGATACTGCCTAAGTTTTCTTCTAGCAGTTTCAGAGTTTCAGGCTTCAGGTTTAGGTCTTTGATCCATTTGGAATTAGTTTCTGTGCAAGGTGATAGAGGTCTAATTTCATTCTTCTGCATGTGGATGTCCAGTTTTCCCAGCACCATTTGATGAAAATGCCTTTTCTTCAGCTTATATTTTGCATCTTTGTCAAATATTGTATGATTGAAATTATATGTGCTCATATGCACTTTGATTTTGTTCTATTGGTATACATGTCTGTTTTGTGCCAGTATCATATAGTTTTGTTTACCATGGCTCTGAGTATACCTTAAAATCTGGAATGGTAATCCTTCTGGCATTGTTCTTTTTGATCAGACTTGGTTTTCAAATCCAGGATCATTTGTGGTTCCTTATGTTATGAATTTTAGATTTTTTTCTAATTTTGTGAAGAATAAAATGGAGATTTTGATTGTGATTGTACTGAATCTGTAAATAGCTTTTGGTAAAGTGGTCATTTTCACAATGTTAATTCTAGCAATCTGTGAAGGATGGTTTTCTATTTTCTAGTGTCTTTATCTCTTTATTCCAGTGGCTTAAAGTTTTTATTTTCAGGGCCTTTGCATCCTTTATTAGATTTATTCCTGGATATTTTATTTTCTTCCAGGCTATTGTGAATGGGAATGTATTCATGATCTCATTCTCTGTATGGTTATTGTTGGCCTATAGAAAAGCTATTGATTTATTCAAGTTGATGCTGTTTCCTACCACATTGCTTACTTTATTTATTGTTTTTCATAGTCTTTGGCAGAATTTTTGGATATCTAATGTATAGTATCATATCATCTGCAAATAGGGATGGTTTGATTACTTCCTTCCTTATGTATATCTCTTTAATTTCCTTCTCTTATCTTATTGCTTCTGGTATTGTGTTGAGCAAAATATTGAAAAGGAGCAGGGATAATGGACATCTGTGTCTCTTTCCTGACTTCAGTGAAGTTGTTTCAAGCTTTTCGTCCATTGGGATCATGTTGTCTGTTGGTTTCTCATATATAGGTTATATCTTGTTTCCTCTAGCCCTGCATTTTCTAGGACTTTTACTGTAAAGGGATGTAGGGTTTTGTCAGAACCTTTTTCTGCATATATCAAAGTGAACAAGTAATATTTGTCTTTAGATCCCTTTATGTGATTTATTACATTTACGACTTGTGCATGTGGAACCATCCCTGTATTTCAGAGGTAAAATCAGTGGATAATCTTTTTGATGTATGTCTGTATTCTGTTTGTAACTGTTTTATTGAGTGTTTTTGAGTATGTTCACCAGGGATATTGGCTTGCAAATTTTCTCTTTTCTTTTTCACTTCTCATTTTCTCTCTCTCTCTCTCTCTCTCTCTCTCTCTCTCTCTCTCTCTCTCTTTCTTTCTTTCTTTCTTCCTGTGTGTGTGTGTGTGTGTGTATGTGTGTGTGTGTGTGTGTGTGTGTGTGTCTATCTAATTTTACTATCAGAGTGATATAGGCTCTATAGAAGGCGTTTAGGGTGCTCTCTCTGTTTCTATTTTTTAAAAATAGTTTAAGAAGGAATGTCTCTAGATCTTTAAATACCTATATAGAACTCTGCTGTGAATCCATCTGGTCTTGGACTGTTTTTGTTTTTTTCTTGTTTTTGTTTGTTTGTTTTTTGCTGGAAGATTTTTTATTACTATTTCACTGTCCTCATTTGCTATATGTTGACTTCTTGATTTAATTTTGGTGGTTTGGTTGAATATTGAAATTTATTTCTTTTATTTTTCTAGCTTAATGAATTCATGTTTAAAAAAATACTACCATATAACATTCTGAATTTCTTTGGTGTCTGTGGTAATGTTTTCCTGTTCATTTCCGATTCTCTCTCTCTCTCTCTCTCTCTCTCTCTCTCTCTCTCTCTCTCTCTCTCTCTCTCTCTCTCATTTGACCACTGGTCTGTAAATCTTGTTTAAATTCTCAAAGCTCTTGGATTTACTGATTGATACTCTGTATTATTTTCTTTGCTTCTTTTTCATTGTACCAATTTTTGTAGCTTGCTATCAAGTGGCTTTGTATTTGGTTTCATATTTTTTTATTTTACAACATTTTGAATCATTAAGCCATTTGTTGTATTCTTTTGGATTTTTCCTTTTTATTGAAAATAGATTATTTTCTTTTCTTAATAGATTATTTTCTAATATATCTCACCTATGCAACTCCATAACCTCTTTCAGGCAAAGAAACAAACCATAATAAAACAAAACAAATAAGCAAATGTAATAAAAACAATAAAAAACCATGAGAAACACACATACAGTTAGACACACATGGAAAACAGAATTAATAATCAAAAGACCAGTAAGGTTAATTTTTAAAAAAGCCAAAATAATGCACTATAAATACTCATCAGTAGGGGATGAAGACTCTAGTTGGACACCAGAATGACTTCCCTATGTTCAGTGAGATATGTATGTATTGTCATCAGCAATAGGGTCTTATATCAATTTGTGGAGAGCAACTAGTAGCCTAGGAAATAGCCTCAGTTGTTTAAGAGTTTCCGTTGGGCCCCATTGGCTAATACCTCAGTTAGTTGTTACCAATTTCTGGCAGTGAATGTTTCACTTGGTGGTGAGAGATATCTTGTTGGGTCCTTGTCTCCCCTGTTATTTTGTGATTCAATTTAGATTTCTTTCATATATGCATATATTTTAAGAAACTTCTGCTGTACTGGGCTTCCATATAACCCCTCAAATGACCCTTATTTTCAGATGTTCCTCCCTTATCCCGCTATTCCTTCCTCCTCACCATTGAACCTCCCATTCCAGCCCCTTGTCTGTGTCTATATATTCTATTTATTTCCCCTTCCTAGGGAGATTCCTCCCAGTCACTTACTCTGTACCTAACCTCTATGGTTATATGAGATTTTAAAATTAACACGGATGTCCTCTGCTTTAGAATGGCTTTCACGTGCTGTTGAACAGAATATGCAGTGTTTGGCTAGAATATTCTATAGGTATCAGTTAAAGTCCATTTGATGTGTGATGTCAATTAATTCTTATATTATTTGTTTTGTTTGTCCAAAGGAGTTGTCTGCTGGAGAAAGTTGGGCATTGAAATCATCCACTGATGTTAATAGACTGGGGTATTGAAATCACTTATTGATGTTAGTAGAGTAATGTTACCTGTGTTTTAAATCTAGTAGAAGAGTTTTTATGATCCTGGGAACCCAAGAGTTTGATTCATATGTTTCAAATCACAAAGTCTTCTTGATTAACCATTCCCTTGATTATAATGAAGTGTCTCTCTTTAATCTTTTCTGATTAGATTTAGTTTGAAGTCTATTTTGTGAGATATTAGATACTATGCTGGTTTGCTCCTGTGTCCCATTTGATTGAAGCAGTTTTCTTCATCCTTTTACTCTGATGCAGTGCCTATCTTTAAAACTAAAATGTGTTTTTTTTTCTACATACACAACACACAGACTGATTTTGTTTCTTGATCTACTCAGTCAGCTTTTCTCTTTTGATTTGAATCAAATCAAATAAAGTTATTGAAATTCATGTGTTAATTGTGGTCATCATAGTGTTGTTTTTTTGTGCGTTGTTGATTTTTGGTATTGTTCTTTGTGTTCTCAGGGGTATTTTGTGTTTGGATAATTATAGCTTGATATTTTTTCTCCACTGTCTCTCTGCTATTCTCATTTTCTCTTCAGCCTGAAATAATGCTTTCTGCATTTTCTTTAGGTTTGTTTTCTTGGCTATACTTTTTGGACTGTTAGTGTCATTTGAAATTTTTCTTTCTGCTTCAATTTGGCATATAGTTTTGCTAGGAACATTAGTGTAGGTTGCTGCCACAGTCTTTTAGGATTTGAAAAGCATTGCTCCAGGCTCTTCTGGCTTTCAAAGTTTCCATTGAGAAATTAGTTGTTATTCATGTGCTTTCCTTTCTATGTGACTTGTGTTTTTTCTCTTGCAGCTTTCAAAACACTATGTTACATATTCTTACTGTTTTAACTATGATATTCTATAGGCATGTTCTTTTCTGGTTCTATCTACTTGTTTTTCTGTGTGCTTCTTGTATCTGAGGGATGTGTCTTTCCGTAGTTTGAGGATGTTTTCTTCTATGATCTATGACATTCACTTGGGATTCTTCTCCCTCATCTATACCTTTAATTTCTTCATGGAATACAACATTTTCTGTTTGTTTCCTTTCCTATTTTTAAACATTTATATTACTTGCTTATTTTGGTCTAGATCCTCTACTTTATCTTCAGGTCCTGATAGTCTATCTTCTGGTTGGTTTATTCTATATGTGAGGATTTCCTTTGAGTTTTCTTGTTTAGTTATAGGGTTTTTCAGTTCCATCTTCATGTTATCTTGAGTCCTGTTCTATGTTTCTATTTCCTTGTGATGGTTAATCTTAGGTGTCAGCTTGATTACCATCTAGAGTTAACTAAAACTCAAATGACTGGGCACACCTGTGATGGATTACTGTCTTTTTAATCATTTGAAATGGAAAGACCTACTTCTAATCTGGATCTTTGGGGTTGGAAGATACACTTTTAATTCAGACCTTTTGAGGAGGGAAGATCCCCTTTTAATCTGGGCCACACCTTCTGCTGGCAGCCTATATAAAGGGCATGGAATAAAGCAGTTGGCTCTCCCTTTGCCTGCTTGCTCTCACTCTTGCTAGCAAGTCCATTCTTTCTCTGGCATTACTGAAGACCAGCTAAGGCATTCAGACTCGTGAACTGAACAACTACTGGATTCTTGTACCTTCTGCGCATAGGCAGTCATTGTTGGACTAACTGGAACACAGCCTGTATGCACACACATACACATATACACACACAAATACACCATGTATGTATGTGTAAATATATATCTCCTCCATATATATATGTATATATCATCCATCATCCATATATATAAGGCCTCTATATATATCCTCCATATATATACATATGTGTGTATGTATATATATATCCCATATATCCATATATACACACACATAAAACCTCCATAGATATATACATACATACACACACACATATATATATATATACATACATACACACACATACATATACATATTTGTTCTATAAGTTCTTATATTTATCTTTGGTACCACTTAGTTCTTTATCCTCAAGATCTTTATCTTAGATTTATTGAGCTGTTTCTTTGTGTCTTCTTTAAACTGATTGAACTCTTTGATATAGTTACAATTGTTCTTTTAAGTTCTGTGTCCTAGATTTCACCTAGGTAATTCTCATAGGGAAATGTTTGGTTGCTTTTGGTGAAAAGATAATGGCTTGATTGTTTCTATTGTTGATATTTGTTTGAGATGAGATCTGGGCATGTGGACTTTTTTGTTGCTGTTGTTCTGCTTCTCTTATGGACAGAGTAGGTTGGGAATATGAATAGAGGATATGTTGATTGGCTGAGCCGAGAGGTTGGAAATGGCTTGAGTGCAATGAAGTCTGGTGGATAGAGGTGATTGGACTGATGTACAGGATATGCCTTCTAGTCCAAGCCTGGAATATAAGGGAAATCTGGATGGATAGAAAATTTGGATGTGGTATGCAAGTGATTTATGCATTGGAGATAGGTAGAGCATGTCTTGGCAGAAGTCCAGAGCTTCTTTCAAATGCAGGCAGGCGAGGTCATGCTAGGCGAGGTACTGGATGTGGGATCTGGGCTAAATCTGGCAGGTTGGGGAGTGTGCCTGGATGGGGATGGTTAAGGAACTTCACTGGGCTAGACCACAGACAAGGTGGAGAGGTTGGATGCAGTGTAGTAGGGACCTGTGGTTGGTGTCAAGGATGGTTAATCAGGCCTAAAGCCTGGAGAAGATATGAGAAATTTGGCTTACTAAATTAGTTCTACTTTTGTATGTAGAGTACATGCACATGCATACGTACAAGCACACACACACACACACACACACACACACACACACACAGAATTTCCCCCAAAGTTTTATTAGTTCTTTGAGTTTGTTACATATACATAGATTTTATAGTTAACCCTAGAAAATACTTGTAAGATGGCTATAGTAATGTTTTCATGCAAAAGATACTTAAGAGTTAAATAAATGAAAGTGAATACTTAGTAGGTAGTAACCTAATCTTCCCCTTGTTTCACTACTTACAAATAACATTGTATTTTCTGTTTTCATGAGTGTATCATTAATACTTTGTATTTACTTGTATATATGAGGGCACATGGCTTGTACCTGTGTATGGAAGCCAGATGATGATATCAGGTATCCTCATCTACCATTCTCCACTGTATTCCCATGAGACAGAATCTCCAGCCTCCAAACAATTATTTTTGATACTTTCTGTAAGTGATATAGAGCCCTTCTGTGACAGGTTTCTTTCTTTTAGTGTACTGGCCTACAGGTACATCTGTATTGTTACAGGATTTCTTTCTTTTCTAAGTCAGATCGTATTCCATTATCTATATAGTGCACATTTTCTTTATGTATTTTTGTGTTTGTGGACATTGGTTCTCTTTGACATCTGAGTTACAGATTCAGATATCTTCTTTTTGCCACCTGCCCCTGATGTCACTTTAATCTGTTGTCAATGAGGACAACAGGTATAACTACATTAGAACTCTAAATAAGAGTATGTATGTTGTTAATAGCTGTCTTGTTCTTTCTTTTGATTTTAGTCAAATTTCTATGAACCCATTACTAAAATATTAATTTCAGATGATATAATTTTCTTGACATAATTTTACATATTATAAAGGCATGGCACATTTATGGTTGCATATATTTAAAAAATAATATTATTTTTTGTACTTGAGTGTCTGTATGCATATATGTGTACAATGTGTGTCTGGTGCCCATGGAGGCCAGAAGAGGCCATCAGATCTCATGGATCTTGAGTTACTGGGGGTTGTGAGTCATTGTGTAAGTGCAGGAAATCAAACTAGGTGCTCTAGAAGAACAACATATGCTCTTAACTCTGAATAATCCATACAGTCCCAAAGTTTTGCATATTGACAAGGTGAAAAAGAAACAAATGACTTAAAATGAACTTCAGGTAAGATATTTATTAACAGTAGAAGAGACAGGAGTTCAGGAGTCCTGTAAGACAAATGAAATGGTTGCTCTTTAAGGGATTCATGTGAAGGGGAATTCCTGCACTGTGAGGAAGCTGGCTTAGCCCATATGATGCATGATGGCTCACAGGCAACCTCTTATTACTGGGTAGGGGAGATGATTTGGCTGTTAGTGAGCAGTGAACAGGGTGGGAGGGGCATCTTTGGGGATTGGAGGTAGCCTGTCAGCTCTTTGAAGGAACACCTGCAGGGTCTTGATTCTAATGAATACCTATAGTGACCTGAAGAAAATTGCCACTCAGGTAATACCTAAAAGTGAATAGCTGAGGACTTGGCTCCCCAGATTTCTTGCTCTCATGGCTCAGTTGGGGGAGGACTAGTTTAGATTGTCTTGAGGTGATGAGGATGTTTTTTTTACCAAAAAAGAAGAGCACTGTGTGAGACCTCCTCACATCAGTTTCTATTGATTGACTGGAGACAGTACCACCCTTCTTTAATTATCTTGTCATGTAGCCTAGCTATGGATGTTCTGTCACGTCCCAGTTAGATGGATGAGTTTTATTGGCACCTTTTCACAAACTATTCATAGTAAAAGTGCCAGCATAGAAAGTGCTCTCTCTCTCTCTCTCTCTCTCTCTCTCTCTCTCTCTCTCTCTCTCTCTCTCTGTGAGTGAAGTGTATGTGTATGTATTTGTGGTGTGTGAAGGTTCACATATACAGAGTTCAGAGAAGGTCACTGGCAGTTCTGCTTTATCACTCCACCTTATTCCCTTGGATGGAGTTTCTCACTGACCTTGGAGTCAGGCTGGCAGCCAACAAATATCAGCAAATTTCCTGTCTTTATATTCCTACCCCAAAGCACTGGGGCTATAGGCATGTAATAGCTGTTGGTCTGTATACCAGAGCTATTCTCAGAGATTTGCAGGGGTTCTGGCTGGGCAGGTGAGTGGTCAAGCAAAGGGAAGGGGGTAGACAGATCGAGATAGTCACTGTTCCTGTTTCCTCTCAACCAGCCAACCACTACCATTGCTCCAAAGTTGACAGGAAGCAGTAAGATGCTGTGCAGAACTGGTGGTGGTGGGGCACTCCTAGCACTCGAGTTGTGGAATATAGATCTGGGCCAGTGAGAGGGAAGTGACCATGGTAGGTCCTGGCAGCTTCCAGCAGTGAAAGTTTTGGGGGTGAACTCTCTTCCCCAGGAAGTGTTGCAGCTCTTATATGACAGAAGCTCTCAGACAATCCTTGATGGAGTAATCCTCACAGCTTTATTTCCTCTGGATAGGGTCTTATATACGTTTTGGGGGTGGGTTGAGGTCTGACAGCAAATGCTTTCTATTGGCTTGGTCTGAAATGTTAGGAATGCTTCATCTGCATGGGAAGGTGCTTGGAACACTGCCCCTATGTGACTGGTTGTCACAACCCTCTCCATGGGGTGCTATGGTCTCATGACAGGGGCCTGGTCAGAAGCAGGTGAAACACCTACCATCCTCTGGTATGAGGTGCCAGGGCTTCTGAACCCACTGATCCATACCAAGTTTCCTGGCACAGTCCATTGCCCCACAACTCCTCCTTTTCTTTTTGTAAAGGAGAGGTGTCATCAGAATAACTGCCTCCTGTGTTGGGAACAGTTTGATATTGAAACAAGACTTGGTTAATAATGACCTTTGCAATGCTATTCATCTTTTGCCAAAAGAAGCAAGGCTCCAGTGGCTACTATGGGGTGAAGGAGGGGAAGAAGCCAAGCTACCTAGGCATTAGAGTACCAAGGGGAAGGCATGTTGGGAACATAGCATGCCCAGAGGTTCCCCCAGAGCTCTTTGAGCATTTGTATGTCTTGTTCTGCTAGCCCAGATTCATTAACATAGAAGCAACATTCCTCCCCCAGCAAAATGCATGTCCCTCCCTGTTCAGCAGTCAGTAAGTCCAGAGCCCTCTAGTTTTGGAGAACAACTCCTGCTAAGGAGCTATCTGGTTATCTGGTGTTGAAGAGACTCAAGGCTGTCTGTAGTGGAGGACATTGCCTGGTCACACTTGTCTTGGATGTCACTGGCCAGATGTCTTTGGACAACAACTGCTCCAGACGTTCCTATCGAACCCAGTGAGACAGTGAGTCTAATGAGCAGAGGGATGAAGATCTCTCTGATCTCTCTCTCTCTCTCTCTCTCTCTCTCTCTCTCTCTCTTTTATTTTGGCTTCCTTCCATCTGCAAGGCTAGTTCTTTAGGTTTGTAGAGACAAACCTGGGGAACAATTATCATGGGGGTGTAGGAGCCTTGAAAAGTGGTATTAATACAGGAACCTGTAGTGCCTTTGTACCAGAGGAGAGCAGGATGTTTAACACATACTGATTTGGTGATTGTGATGACTGTCTCCTCCTCCTCTTCTTTCTCCTCCTCCTCCTCCTCTTCCTCCTCCTCTGTTCTTTATCTACCAGTCAGATATGGGCCATCTTTGTGGTTGTTTGCGTGGTGTTGAACATTTCTTGCAGGAACCCAGGTAGGCTTAGGCTGGTCCTGTGGGAAAACACAAACAAAATCCTCCTAGTTGTAAGGACAGGGTCTAGTCCCTTCCAAATTCCATCTAAAGGGTCACATCTTTGGACCATGATGATGGGGGGCATTAATTTTGGTGTGAGTCAATGGAGGGAGATAGGAGGATTTTAGAGTTTTTATAGATGTTAAATATGTTTAGTGTAGTCAGAGCTATCATTAATTGTACATTAGGCGGTTAGGTGGTTGTCTTTTATTTTAGAAGTTGGGTTTTTAGGGTTTGATGTGTTCTTTCTACTATTCTTTGGCTCTGAGGGTTGTGGGGAATCCCCATATAGTAGCCAATTTCCCAATGTGTGTAGAAAGTTTTGAATTGAGACCTAGTGAAGGCAGGGTCATTATCACTTTTTATTTGTTGAGGAATACCCATGATGGCAAAAATAGAGAGCATATGGTGAATTAACTTTTTTTGAGTTTTTACTTGTTTGGACTTTAGCTTATATAAAATGCAAGTATGTAACTATGGTAACAAAAACATATTTCTGTCTACCAAGTTGAGAAATACAGGTGACATCAATCAGGGATAGGTATTCATCATTTGTAAAGCTGGGGTGGTAATAAAGGATACACCAGAAGAAGAAGAGTATGTTCTTATTATCCTTTGAAGTTGGGCATGGGAGATATGGGGGAAGCAGGCATGAAGCCCCTTTATATTTGTGTGTGTGTGAATGAATGGAATTGGTCTGCTTGCTTAGTGGAGGCTGTGAATGTTCCTTTTGAGGCAGTTTGGTCAGCAAGTTCATTTCCATCAGATATCAGACCTGGCAGGGGACTGTGAGATCTGACACACTGGATATAGATGGGTAACCTCTTTCTTGTAGAAGGTAGAAACCTGTATGAGTAGAGGGGAAAGTGAATTTGCATCTAGTTTGACAAAGGATCTTGGCAGCCAGGGGAGCAAATTGACAGTCTATACACTCTCTGAAAAGGGGTTAAAGGGGGCCCTTGACTTCTTTTAGGGCTAGACAGCATAAAATTCTTTATATTGGGGTAAGTGATGTGGCAGTTCTCTGAATTGGAGAGTAAGGACTAATGCTCAGGGGAGTAGTATATTGTTGCTGTAGCTCCTCTTTTTGCCCCAACAGTAAATATCGAGGGGGATTCAACTATGAGCTTTTTTGAAAATCATTTGGGGAGCAGCCATTACAACAGAGGAGGAGCTAGAGAAATCACAATGGAGGAGCTAGAGAAAGGCCCCAAGGGGCTGAAGAGGCTTGAAGTCCCATAGGAGAAACAAAAATATGTATCAACCAGTACTCCTAGAGCTCCCAGGGACTAAACCACCAACCAGAGTACACATAGAGGAACTCATGGCTCCAGCTGCATATGTAGCAGAGGGTGGCCTTGTTGGATATCAATGAGAGGAGAGGCCATTGGTCCTGTGAAGGCTCAATGTCCCAGTGTAGTGGAATTACAGGTCAGGAAAGTGGGAGGGGGAGTGGGTAAGCAGGGGTAGGGAGATGGGATAGGGGGTTTTTGGAAGGGTAACGAGGAAAGGCAATACCATTTGAAATGCAAATATACAATAAAATAAAAAATAAAAAAACGAAAATCATTTGGGGGGTAGCCATCATAACAGAGGGAAGGATAAGACCCATTTTTCATCAGGATAATGGTTGTAAATTTGACCTAGGAATCATATTAAGCTGATAGCAAAGCCGAAGTGATTTTTGATTAGCCACTGAATATTGGAAAGGAACAAGGGTGTGACAAGAATGTAAGGATCTTTTTCTAGTGTTTGTCAGGCCCTGTTCCTGTCCTTTTAAATAATACTAGCGAGTGGAGTCTGTCCACCTCATTTAAAATTTGGGGTGTGCCACCCATCAGGGTGTGGAACCATTCCAGCACTCCCTGGCGCTGGTATAGGGCTCCCCCAAGTGTAGGGGAAGAATTATACACAAGGAGCTGTATGGGTATTGTTGGGTTATACCAAGCAAGATCCATAGCTTTTAGAACTTCATTGACAGAATTTAAAACTTGGATTGTTTTAGGGAACAGTGTTTTTGGGAAGGAGGGACTTTTATCTCCTTTTAGAAGGTTAAAGAGGGGTTGAAAGGTGTGTGGGGGGTGGGAGAGCGAGGTTCTAAGCCAGTTAAGATTACCCATATAGCTCTGGAGAAAGTTGAGAGTTAATTTTTGAGGGAAGGAAAGGGTGGGTTTGAGGGGGCATGTTGAGGTACAGGAGATTTTTTTTCCTAAAAATGCAATAGGTAGAATAAGTTGAATTTTATGAGTGGCTATTTTGAATTCTAGATCAGATAGGGAAGGTATTAGCTGGTCTTTACATTGGGAGAGGGAAGGTAGAAGATTCTCCCCATATTAAGATGTCATCCATACAGTGATATATGTTTAATCCTTTATCTAAATAAGGTTTTAAGGTAGTGGGTACAGCCTCCTGACAAATGGTTGGACTGTGGACCATTCCCCGAGGGAGGATAGTCTATTCATATCATGAGGCTGGGCCACAGTTTTTAATAAGGGGTATTGATAACGCAAAGTGTTCACAGTCTCAGGGGTCGAGAGGGATGATAAAATAGGCTTACATATGTATTGCTAATAGGGAGACATTGGCAAGGATGGCTGAGATGTAGGGCAACCCTCTTTGGGGAGAGCCCCAGACTTGCATGGTTTTGTTAATTGCCCTCAAATTTTGTAGAAGTCTCCATCCCTCTGAGCTCTTTTCTATAGTGAACATAAGTGTGTTCCATGGACTGTGGGAGGGGCAGATGTTTTGTAGTAGAAGATGTTATTCTACCAAGTGTATGAAGACTTTAAGCCTCTCTCTCTCTCTCTTTTTTTACATTTATTTTTATTTATTTATTTATTTTTATTTTTTTAAATTTACATTCCAAATCATTTCCCCTTTCCCGTTTCCTCCCTCCCCGAAAGTCCCATAAGCCCCCTTCCCTCCCTCTTTTCTCCATTCAACCCCCTCTCGTTTCTCTGTCCTGGTGTTCCCCTACATCCAGTCTTTCCAGGACCAGGGGTCTCTCCTTCCATCTTCTTAGAAATCTATTGATACGCGAATTGTGTCTAGGGTATTCCGAGATTCTGGGTTAATATCCCCTTATCAGTGACTGCATACCATGTGTGTTCTTTTGTGATTGGGTTACCTCACTAAGGATGATATTTTCAAGTTCTGACCATTTGCCTAGGAATTTCATGAATTCATTGTTTTTAATTGCAGAGTAGTATTCCATTGTGTAGATATACCACATCTGAATCCATTCCTCCGTTGAAGGACATCTGGGTTCTTTCCAGCTTCTGGCTATTATAAATAAGGCTGCTATGAACATAGTGGAGCATGTGTCCTTATTGCATGCAGGTAAAGCCTCTGGGTATATGCCCAGGAGTGGTATAGCCGGATCCTCCGGGAGTGTCATGCCCAGTTTTCGGAGGAACCACCAGACTGCTTTCCAGAGTGGTTGTACCAGCTTGCAATTCCACCAGCAGTGGAGGAGTGTTCCTCTTTCTCCACATCCTTGCCAACAACTGCTGTCTCCTGTGTTTTTGATCTTAGCCATCCTGACTGGTGTGAGATGGAATCTCAGGGTTGTTTTGATTTGCATTTCCCTAATGACTAAGGATGATGAACATCTCTTTAGGTGCTTCTCAGCCATTAGATATTCTTCAGGTGAGAACTCTTTGTTTAGCTCTGTACCCCATTTTTAATAGGGTTACTTGCCTCTCTGGAGTTTAACTTCTTGAGTTCTTTGTATATATTGGATATTAGCCCTCTATCGGATGTAGGGTTGGTAAAAATCATTTCCCAGTTAGTTGGTTGCCGCTTTGTCTTTTTGACAGTGTCTTTTGCCTTGCAAAAACTTTGTAATTTAATGAGGTCCCATTTGTCTATTCTTGATCTTAGAGCATAAGCTATTGGAGTTCTGTTCAGGAAATTCTCCCCTGTGCCCATATGTTCAAGGTTCTTCCCTAGTTTCCCTTCTATTAGTTTCAGTGTGTCTGGTTTTATGTGGAGATCCTTGATCCACTTAGAATTGAGCTTAGTCCAAGGAGATAAGAATGGGTCAATTTGCATTCTTCTGCATGTTGACCTCCAGCTGAGCCAGCACCATTTGTTGAAAAGGCTATCTTTTTTCCACTGGATGGTTTTAGCTCCTTTGTCAAAGATCAAGTGACCATAGGAGTGTGGATTCATTTCTGGGTCTTCAATTCTGTTCCATTGATCTACATGCCTGTCACTGTACCAATACCATGCAGTTTTTAACACTATTGCTCTGTAGTACAGCTTGAGGTCCGGGATACTGATTCCCCCAGAGGTTCTTTTACTCTTGAGAATAGTTTTAGCTCTTGATAGAGGCTGCTGTGGAACCCAGATGGCTCCATTGAAGAGCCAGTCAAGGCAGGGAGTATCAAATCTAACAGAGACCCTTAGAATTGGGGGTAATTTGGAGGAGGGTTTTTAGCATCTCCCTGGGTATAACTTTCTATATAGGTAATGTCATCTATTTTAATGTGGTCTCTTTTTGATTGGTGGTAAGTACTACCTATAGGACTTGTAAGATATCTCTCCCTGAAAGATTGGTGGCTACTTGAGCTACCAGGAGTCATATGAGGCTTGTAGCTCCATCAGGGTCCTCCCACCTGTAGGCCTGTTTGCTGATAAACACATGAGAGGTACCTCCTATGCCTAAGAGCTGTGGTTCAGGGATCAGTTGCCATTTGTGTGAGATCTCTTGTCTTAAAATTGTCTTGTCTGCTCTAGTATCAATAAGGCACTTGTATGGCTTGTTATATATTTTAATGGTTAATTTTGGGTGGGAGTCCAACCTCAGCAAATTTCCTGTCTTTTTCCTCCTACACAGCAGCATTTGGGCTACAGGTATGTATAGCCATGCTTGGCTTCTTGAATGAATACTGGGGATTCAAACAGAAGTCCTCCTGCTTGCCTACAGAGTCAGATGACAGAACACTCTTGTGGCAAGTTGAAAGGCAGAGAATAGAGAATCCCCAGATGCTTGCTGACCAGCAATGAAAAACAAGAGATACCCTGTCTCAATGTAGAAGGTAAAGACTGTCAGGACAGCCTCTGACTGCCACACATACAGTGTGTGAAACACATGCTCCCAACACCATACACATAAGTAGAAAAGAAAGAACATATATGGAGTTAAAGATGTAAGCACTAAATGAGAAAGTGGATGCTGCTATCAGTTATAGGAGGACTCTGTATTTTTCAGTCAGAATATCTTAGAACAGATGATAGTTACCACCTATGAGTACATTTTTTTCTTCTTTTTAGTAACAAGTCATAGGCAATGTTTAAAGTCTGAGTATTAGTCATTACTGCCTAGGGGCTCATGTGGGTGGAGAAAGCACTTGCATATGTACAAATGGATGGGCAAGCCAGACTCAGCTTCCTGACATTTCTTCCCACTCAGTGAACGCATACACTGTTAGATTTATGAAACAGAAAGTGAAAGGAAGAGTGGTTTGTAGCTTATAGACATTTCAGAATATACATATGTTTTATGGATTTGATCATCTTGGCAGACTCACTGATGAGATATATCCTAAGGATCCAGTGAAGGCAAATTTAGTCTTCAAGATGATTAGAAACTACAGGATGAAGAAGATGTCACATACTTGAAAGCTTCAATTTTGTGAATTCTATACTTCAGTATGAATATTTTAATTGCTACACAAAATTTCTTGCTTTATTATGACATTTTATGTCTACATACTAATATTTTTAAGATTTATTTTTGTTTTAGTTATGTGTATGCCTGCATGTCTGTCAGAGGTTGGGAGGTAGGTGCATGTAGAGTTGCTCCTGGAGGCCAGAAGATGTGCCAGATCCCTTAGAACCAAAGTTACAGGTTGTGACCAGCCCAGAGTGAGTGGAACCAACTACTGTCATATGTGAGAGCACTAAGCTCACTTAACTGATAAGCTTTATCTACAGCTCTCACACTATAATATTTTACTCATATCTATCCCCCCCATTACACTGTCTTGTATTCACTACCATACCCTCCTGCTTGTCATCTGCCTTTCTTCTAATACTGTCTGTCTTCTTTAATGTCATACATGTATACACACACACACACACACACACACACACACACAAACACATACACCTCACAAATTTAAATACTGTATATGAGAGAAAACATGTAATATTTATCTTTTTCCCTACTACCCTGACTTGTTCCCACTCTTTCCCCTCTTAGTCCCTTTCCCCCACAGTCTCTCCAATTTACTTTTATATTGTACATCTATCTATCTATCTATCTATCTATCTATCTATCTATCTATCTATCTATCTATCTATCATCTATCTACCTATATGTCTATCTATCTAACCATATAAGTCTTGATTTGTATGTGAGAAAGCACATGGCATGTTGTCCTTTCAAATCTGGTTTACTTCACTTCACATGAAGATTTCTGGTTTAATCTATCTTTTTAAAAAGGAACTATTTCATTCTTCTTTATGGCTGAATAAAACACAGATGTGCACATGTACTACTTTTATCTCACCATTTATCTGTTGAAGGACATCAAGGATTGTTCCCTATCTTGGCTATGCTGAGTAAGCAGCAGTAAGCATGGATATACAACTACTGTACTGTATTTCTTGCCATTCCCATTGCTGTTGGCTAAACACTGACAAAGCTTAAGGAAGGGTATCTTTTGGTTTACATTTTGGGGATTGAATTCATCATGGGAGTTGGGGAAGGCATAGTGACAAAGTTCAAATTGCATACACAATCACAGAGAATGAGAAACCGAGAATGAGATGGTACTGATACACATTTCACTTTCTTCTTTCTTTTTCAGTCCTGAACCCCAGTCCATGAAGTGGTTCCCACATTCCAGATGTGTTTTACTACTATAGTTATACCTATCTGGAAAACCCTTTATAGACATGCCTTTGAGGTGTGTGTCCTAGATGTTTCTAAGACCCATTTTGTTGATAATCAAGATCGTCATATATGTTGATCTAGTGTCTTGCATGTATACATAGGAGTGGTAGAGTTTATTGTGAATATTTTATTAATTTTTATTGCTTGATATTTGTATGGTTATGCAAATAATATCTGAATTTAAAACATGATAAGATTTAGCTGAGGCAGAAGCATCAAGCAAATGACAGATTGTGTATGTGGTACAATGTTAGAGCCAGATGAACAGAATGCTCTTTGGCATTCCATGGCTCAGAGGGTTGTTTCACTAAAAATATATTATATAATTCAAAATACCCATGAGAAAGGGTTAATGCTCTTTGAAATGTTTTCAATGATGAATAACCTGTAGACTCATTGATCAATACACAATATATAGTTGTGTCCAAACATCACACTCTATCCCACAAAGATGGACAATTATTATTTGTCAAAAATTGTCAAGCAGAGTGCTTTATAAATTTTAGTCTTCCTTCAAGTAATAAACCCTACCAAATTGAGTTTATGAACTAATATGTTTGATTGATTTTCTTGGCCTACTTTTCAATTTTGTTCCTACTTCTTAATGTAGACATTTTCCAAAGAATTACATTTTTTCTTCTTACTTCATTTTCCCTCCACTTATCCTTAGATGAACTTCCTTTCAAGATTTCTAATATCCTAGTTGCTTCCTCAATTTTTGCCTAAAATTAACCAGTTCAACTTATATTTATTAAGTATTATAACAGACTTTGTTTCTTCCAGGTATGGGAAAAAAACAGGGCAGACAATTGAGGAGCTGCAATTCTAGTAAGAACCTGCCAAGGATATCGAAAGCTGTGTATGTTAGCAGGCCCTTCTTCCCTTCACCCTTACCTGATAAAAAAGAGACACAAGAGGAGAGGAAAGCTCTTGATTCCTTGGAGTAAAGAGAGCAAATTTACCAACCTGCCTTCTAGGTGGATATTTCTAGATGCTTCCAGACTATTCAGTCTAGCTATTTGTAAGACACGTCAATTCAGCTAATCTAGAAAATGTCTGTTTAAATTTTGAGCAGGAAGCTGGCCACAAAAGAGGTCTTACTAGATGTTTATGTATATGAATTTCAAATCAGGCAAAACAAACAAAATAGAACTTTCTTTTGGGGTGGGGCAAAATATGGTATTAGTGGGATTTTTGCAGTGATAGTAATGTTCTGTTGTTTGATTCAGGATTAGTTACATGTATAAAAACACCATGTGGAAATTGCATAGATCACTCAATTGTGTGGTAGTTTGAATTAGAAATGTCCCCTGTCAGTTCAGGCCTTTGAACACTTGGTCAAAGTTGTTGATGTTTCTTGGAAAGGTTATGGGAAGGTGCAACCTTTTTTTGTTGTTTCGTTTTTTCAAGGCAGGGTTTCTCTGTGTAGCCCTGAATGTCCTGGAACTCACTCTTTAGACCAGGCTGACCTCAAACTCAGAAATCCACCTGCTTCTGCATCCCAAGTGCTGAGATTAAAGGCATGCACCACCACTGTCCAGCTGGAAGGTGCAGCCTTGCTCAAGGAAATATGTCACTAGTGTTGAGTTTTGAGAGTAAAATGCCTAATTTCACTTGTTCATTTTCTGCTACATGCTTGAGGTTGAGATGTCTTCTTTCAGCTTTCATGGTTTAAATGGAAGATAATTTATTCATCCACTTGAGGTTTGATGGACAAGGGAATTACTTTTATGCTTTTTTGTGTGTAATGAGTAAGGCTGCCATGAGCATACTGTGTGTGCCTTTTGGTGAACATATGTGAGCCTGTCTTCTGAGTAGATTGCTAGGAATGAAATAGTTCTATGGTAGGAAGTGCTTATATTTGCCTTAATGAGGTACTGCCCAGCAATGTTACAAAATGGTGCACCAATTTGTAGTCTAGTAGTATGTAAATTTTGGTGCACATCCCTGCCGACAGGCCTTTTTTTAGGGGGGAGTTAATTGTCAGTTAAAATTGATGCTTGCTAATGTGTGTGAGCTACACAGTTTGAACTTATAATCTCCCCCAGGTCTATCCTGGTCATCAGCCATGAGCTTGCAGACTGTAGATCAGACTGCAAGGCATTGCTCACTCCTTGTGTGTTAATGATACCTTACCAGCCATCTTGCCTTCTAGGTTCAGCCTGTTTGAGTCATTAACCCTGTGCCTTGCTCTATTGTATCTTTCTTCTATCAGGTAAGCTGGATCTTACAAATTCTATTTCAGTTGCATCTCTCACAGTTCACTAGAGCAGGAGGTTACACCCACTGGGGTTTTGTAGAAAGCTTCAGGGAGAAGAAGCCTTGGAGTTTTATGTCACAGGATACACAGGGCTATCAAGATGTCGAAGATTTCATAAAACAGATTTGGGTGGGAGAACAGTAAATGTAAATGTGCCAAGAGGAACAAATGCACAGAGTACTCAAGGGTCCTGTCAGCTCTGCACTTAATGGAGTCCTTGGGGAATGTGTAGGGGATGGTCTTGGGTAGGTAGAAGAAATGAACATACTGCAGGCAATTGTGGTGTTGCTACTGAGGATGAATATTTGTGATTTAAAAGGTGGTGATAACTTACAATCACTTCAATGTGGGAGGGGGCATATTGGGTGAAACTGTCTACAATTCTAGTTTCAGGGGATCTGTTACTCCATTCTGGGTTCTGTAAATATGAACATTGTAATAGTACGAACTAGATGTGAACAGTGACTTGTTCTCAGGATGAGTAATTAGGAAACAAGTGTGATATTCTAGTTGATAAATTCTGACACTCTTGGCAAACAGTATGACAGTGAACATTATAAGGAGGAGATGGGCATTCAACAGAGTTAAGATGATAGGGTAGAGTGGCTATGTGACAAAAACATGAAGATCTGAGTTTGCATTTCCAGTACTCATATTTAAAAAAGTAGGGGGAGGGATAGGAGAGATGGCCAGTTGGCCATGAGAATGAATGGTGATGGGGTGGGGAGGTGGGGAGTATCTCCAGGATATGACAGATACCTGAGTTAGGGGAGGCACACAAGGATCAATGGGGGTGACCTTAGCTGTGAATCACTATATTGGTGATGTGGAAACTGAAAAGTTCTCCTCCTGTAGCCAGACAGGAACCCTAGTGGAGCTATAGTGGCACTAACCCTCCCACAAAACTTTCAACCCAAAATTTATCCTGTCTATAAGAAATGCAGAAACGGGATAGAGCAGAGATTGCGGGAATGGCCAACCAATAACAGGCCTAACTTGAGACCCATCCCATGGGTAAGAACCAATTCTTGACACTATTAATGACACTCTGTTATGCTTGCAGACAGGTGTGTCTAACATGGCTTTTCTCTGAGAGGCTTCATCCAACAGCTGATTCAGACAGGTGCAGATACCCACAATGAAACAGTAGAAGGAGCCTGGGGACTCTTATGGAAGAATAGGGGGAAGGAATGTGAGCCCTGAATGGGATAGGAACTGCCCAGGAAGACTAACAGTATCTACTAACCTGGACATTTGGGTCTCTCAGAGACTGAACTGCCAGCCACAGAGCATAAACCAGCTGGATCTAGGCCTCCCCACACATAAGTAGCAGATGTGACACTTTGTCTTCATGTGTGTCCCAGACATCTGGAGCAGGGGCTATCCCAAAAGCTGTTGCCATTATGTAGGATATGTTCTAGCTGGGCTGCTTTATCTGGCCTCAGTGGGAGGGGATGTGACTAGCCCCAGCAGTAACTTGATGTGCCAAGATGGGGAGATACCCGGGGGCGGGGGAAACACACCTGCCCAGAGAAGAAGGGGATGGAGATGGGAGAATTTTGGGAAGGGGTGATTGGGAGGGGGCAGTGAGTAGGATGTAAAGTGAATAAGTAAAAAGAAAGTAGGATGTGGTGGTGAGTGTTTGTAAAGCTGGCCCTGAGGAAGCTGACATAGGCAGATTCCTGTGGAGGTTGCTGTAGTTGAATTAGTCAGTTCTAAGTTTAGTAGGAGTGTCTGCCTAATAGAATAAGATGGCGAGTGATTGTTGAAGACACTTGACTTTGACTTCTGGCCTCCATAAGCCCATATAAATCTGCATGTGCTCACACACCAGCATGCACACATGTACACAAGATGAACATGTACATAGACATATACCATACATACACAAAGAAGACAGGAGTAAAACAGTAGAAAGTTGATGGAGAAGGATGGCACAATGACTCTGAAATGTGTTTCTATAAGTGAATAAGGATATAGAGTACCACAAATGGAGGTTACCCCTGAAGGATGATGAAAGTAGCAAGGAAGAATAAGACCTGGAATGGTCACTTTGGAGGGGTGAAGAAAACATTGAGGTAGAGAAGTCCTGTGAGCTGATAGGTTGTAATTCTGTAATCTTGGAAATGAGATGTGGGGGAGGCCTGATTTTTAAAAAGAGAAGTGTAAAAAAAGTTGATCTGGGGAAGAAGGGAAATGGAAGGGGAATGAGAGAAATGGAGGGAGGGGAAACTGCAGTCAGGATGCAATGAATGAGAGGACAAGAAAAAGAAGAGGAGGAGGAAGAAGAGGAAGCAGCAGCGGTAGCTGGGAATGGTGGTGCAAGCCTGTAATCTCAGCACTTGGGAGGCATAGACAAGCCTATGTGAGTTCGAACTCAACCTAGTTTACAAAGCAAGTCCAGGACAGCCAGCGCTATTACACAGAGAAACCCTATCTTGAAAAAAACAAAAAAGCCCCAAAAAAACCCCACAAAACAAAAAAAACCCAAAACAACAACAAACAAACAAAACCAAACAATAACAACAAAAGGAAATGAGATGTGATCTAGAAGGATGTTACTGGGGCTGTAGACAGTCCAAGAGCAATGGAAATAACAGATACAGGTGAGGTCCCTTAGAAAGGATTAGAGCTGTGAGGATCCAAGATGGGATGCTGGCATATACCATCATTGAAGTAGCAGAGGAAAAGAAATCCTGAAAATTTCTAAGGCAAAATTTTAGATTGCCATGACAACCAAGTTTATAAAAAGAGCAGCAAAGCATACACTCATCCAAAATTTCAGTCCTTCGGATGGTATTTTCACTATGGTATTATCTTTGTGAGATGTTTTGAAAGGGATTACGTCTTTCCCTAGGTCTCAGTGTTATGACTTATGGTCAGTACATTACAGTAGAATCTCTCTGGATGTCTAAAATGTGGCAAAAATATGGCTTCTCTCCTCATGATCCACTGCTCATGGGCATCATAACTCTTAGAAAAACCACTAGATTCATGACTAATTACTTAAACTCTGTCTACATTTTATTTATTTATACTTTTTCTACAGAGGGTCTTAGGTAGCTCAGGTTGGCCTTGGGCTCTATGTATCTAAAGATAAACTTCACATGCTGATCCTCCTGCTTCACCTCCCAAATTCAAAGATTACAGGTATGCACTACCATATGCAGTTTATGTGGTACTGGGAATTGAATCTAGGGCTTCCTGAATGTTAGTCAGAGACTCTACAAACTGAGCTACATCCCCAGCCCTGTGTCTTCATTTTAATGGATGTTTTCTTAAGATTTTGTCTAACACCACTCCCCAAACTTCAGTCTCTTGGTGGAAAATAAATGGTTGTGGGAAAAAACTGCTGGAGAAAGAAATCTAGATGTTTTCATTAAATTTTATGTTGGCAATAGCATATGCAGTATTTGGGAAATATGGATGCTTGCTTGAGAGTGACCTTTAAAGAATGGGATGATGTCGAGAAAACTCAGCATGATGTTGGCACATAGTGTCTGTTTTACAGGAAGGAACAGAATAGCATTTTAAGGAACATTCCACTCAGAAGTTCATTGTGACGCAAAGTGTTAGTATTGCATGTGTTTATCCCCTGTGCCTACTGTCTTAATGATTCCATGAAGTTTCTTGGAGGATAAGTTGAGCCTCAGTGAATTGGGAGATCTCCAGGGTCTGGTCCAGCAGCCTAGGAGTTACTAGTGTTTTATTCATGAATGCTTGAGTTGCCTATAAGGGCTCTACATAGGTTGCATTAGAGACAAGTGCAAGTGGAGGTGGTAAGTTCTCTCTACACAGCTTTGTGTTATGACAGATAGGCAAAAATCAGTGCCCTCTATTCCCTTCAAACATTGGGGACAGACTTATCATACAAAAGGTAAGACACAGTGTGGACCAACCTATATCAGTTCTAAGACACACCATTGTGGATACATGCATTCTTCAGGTGCTAGCATACAATGGCATTTATTTATACAGTGCTACATGACTTAGTAGCAATGGAATCAGGATGGACCCCTTGGTTTTTGTAACACTCACTTTTCTTTTTATTAGATAATTTCTTTATTTACATTTCAAATGTTATCCACTTTCCTGGTTTCCCCTCCAAAATCCTCCTATCCCATTCCCTCTCCCCCTGCTCACCAACCCACCCATTCCTGCTTCCCTGTCCTGACATTCACAGGACCAATGGCATCCCCTCTCATTGATGTCCAACAAGGCCATCCTCTGCTATATATATAGCTGGAGCCTTGAGTCCCTCCATGTGTACTCTTTGATTGGTGGTTTAGTCCCTGGGAACTCTGGGGGTACTGGTTAGTTCATATTGTTGTTCCTCCTATGGGGCTACAAACCCCTTCAGCTCCTTGGGTTCTTTTTCTAGGTCCTTCACTGGGGACATTGTGCTCAGTCCAATGGTTGGCTGAGAGCGTTCACCTCTGTATTTGTCAGAGCTTCTCAGGGGACAGCTATATCTGGCTCCAGTCAGCAAGCGCTTGTTGGCATCCACAATAGTGTCTGGGTTTGGTGACTGTATATGGGATGGATCCCCAGGTGGGGCAATCTCTGGATGGCCTTTCCTTCAATCTCTGCTCCATAACTTGTGTCTCCTCCCATGGGTATTCCATTTCCCCTTCTAAGAAGGACCAAAGTATCTATACTTTAATCTTCCTTCTTCTTGGGCTTCATTTGGTCTGTGAATTGTATCTTGGGTATTCTGAGCTTCTTGGCTAATATCCACTTATCAGTGGGTGCATACCATGTGTGTTCTTTTGTGACTGGGTTACCTCACTCAGGATGATATTTTCTAGTTCCGTCCATTTGCCTAGGAATTTCATGAATTCATGAAATGTACCACATTTTCTGTGTCCATTCCTCTGTTGAGGGAAATTTGGGTTGTTTCCAGCTTCTGGCTATTATAAATAAGGCTGCTATGAACATAGTGGAGCATGTGTCTTTATTACATGTTGGAGCATCTTCTGAGTATATGCCCAGAAGTGGTATAGCAGGGTTCTCAGGTAGTACAATGTCCAATTTTCTGAGGAACTGCCAAACTGATCTCCAGAGTAGTTGTACCAGCTTGCAATCCCACCAGCAGTGGAGGAGTGTTCTTCTTTCTCCACATCCTCGACAGCATTTGCTGTCACCTGAGTTTTTGATCTCAGCCATTCTGACTGGTTTGAGGTAGAATCTCAGGGTTGTTTTGATTTGCATTTCCCTGATGACTAAGGATGTTGAACATTTCTTTAGGTGCTTCTCAGTCATTCAGTATTCCTCAGTTGAGAATTCTTTGTTTAGCTCTGTACCCCATTTTTAATAGGGTTATTTGGTTCTTTGGAGTCTAACTGCTTGAGTTCTTTGTATATATTCGACATTAGCCCTCTAGATCAATGGAATAGAATTGAAGACCCAGAAATGAACCCATATACCTACAGTCACTTGATCTTTGACAAAGGAGCTAAAACAGTCACTTTTCTAATTGCTGCAACTAAATACCTGACCAAGCCAACTTAAAAAAGGTTTATTTTGGCTTACAGTTTAAGCGTACAGTCTATCATCGTGAGAAGGACATATCAGCAGAAGCATGAGTCAGCAGGTTGTACTGGAACTACACTCAGGAAGCAGACATAGGAAAATGTTGGTCCTCAAATCAGTTTCTTATTTTTATTCAGTTTAGGAACCCAGTCCATGGAATGGTGCTCACCATCTTTAGGGTAAGTCTTCTTACTTCAATTAACCTAATGCAGAACTTTCCTGAGAGACACTCCCAGAGGTTTGTTTCCATGGTGATTAAATCTGGTCAGGATGACAATCAAGTTTAACTGTCACAGTATTCATATTGGGGAGGATGCATTATAATGTAAATACGGGCATTTTCTTGCACATACTCAATTGAGTATCATACATCATATTATAAAAAAAAAGACGACCACAGCGCCGACCCGTTCTCACCTGAAGAATATCTAATGGCTGAGAAGCACCTAAAGAGATGTTCATCATCCTTAGTCATTAGAGAAATGCAAATCAAAACAACCCTGAGATTCCATCTCACACCAGTCAGGATGGCTAAGATCAAAAACACAGGAGACAGCAGTTGTTGGCGAGGATGTGGAGAAAGAGGAACACTCCTCCACTGCTGGTGGAATTGCAGGCTGGTACAACCACTCTGGAAAGCAGTCTGGCGGTTCCTCAGAAAACTGGGCATGACACTCCCGGAGGATCCGGCTATACCACTCCTGGGCATATACACAGAGACTTTACCTGCATGCAATAAGGACACATGCTCCACTATGTTCATAGCAGCCTTATTTATAATAGCCAGAAGCTGGAAAGAACCCAGATGTCCCTCAACGGAGGAATGGATTCAGAAGATGTGGTATATTTACACAATGGAATACTACTCTGCAATTAAAAACAATGAATTCACGAAATTCCTAGGCAAATGGTCAGAACTTGAAAATATCATCCTTAGTGAGGTAACCCAATCACAAAAGAACACACATGGTATGCAGTCACTGATAAGGGGATATTAACCCAGAATCTCGGAATACCCTAGACACAATCAGCATATCAATAGATTTCTAAAAAGATGGAAGGAGAGACCCCTGGTCCTGGAAAGACTGGATGTAGGGGAACGCCAGGACAGAGTAACGAGAGGGGGTTGAATGGAGAAAAAAGGGAGGGAAGGGGGCTTATGGGACTTTCGGGGAGGAGGAAACGGGAAAGGGGAAGTGATTTGGAATGTAAATTAAAAAAATAAAATAAAAAAAAATATCGGAAAGAGTAAAAGGCTATTACACAGGGGAGGGAAAGGCCGGCTGTGGGGCTGAAAATGCTGCTGGTTTGATATCAGAGGCTGATTGAGGGACAGTAGCAGCAGCTCAGATATTGGACAGACCCCAATTAATAACAGGAGGTAATAAACAGTACCATTCTCTAAAAAAAAAAAAAAAGACAGTAGAAGATGGGGATGGATTTAGCATTATAGTGAGCAACGTCTATAAATTGGCCAAAAGCTGTGAGTAAAAGTAAGTGATTTTAGCCGAATTGTTGTACTGCTTGATGCAGGGTCTCACTAAAGCTCAGGGTGGCTTCCAATTACGGATTCTTTAGACTCTCCAGGGATGAGATTGTAGGTGACATTGTGCCTAGCTGGAGAGTTTTACCTGAAACAAAAATAATGTCTCTGAAGGGACTTAACAATTATTTAAAGGGGCAGCATCTGTCACTGTAATGCCTTCTTAATGCTAATAGGATCACTTCACTTCGACTAGTCCTCATTTTGAGTGAACAATTTTTTTAAGTACATTTTTAACTTTATTGACTGTAATTACACATTTTTTTTCCTGAGAGGTGTATATATTAAAGAAACATACCATTTATGTAATGTAAACAATAACCTTAGATTCTTGTTTATGTATTAGCATTCAGATTCCTTTTATTTACTCTGCATGATGCCAAAGTATATTTTCCTTTGTCCTGGTGAATGTGTCTTTCTAGGGTCCACATTCCTCTTTTGGTCTTAATTTGGCTAAAGTCAAGGAACAAAACCAGCCATCTCAGGAAAACAAGAAAGTAAAAAAAAAAACAAACAAACAAAAAAAAAAAAACCAAACAATTATTGCTAGTGAGAAGGAAAGTGACTGATGGGAAATGGGTGAGTAGGAAGGTTAAAGAAGTTGTGTCCCTCTGTCTCTAACTTGTCTTCACATTCCCTGACCCAGCAACCCTACTGAGAGTCTAAAGCACAGAATGTGATGCTGGCGCTACCTCATTCTGGTTTCCTTGGAAATGCAGGCTTTCAGATACCTTAGAGGCTACACCTAGAGGGAACTCACTGGATTTGAAAAACGTTCCTATGGCAACGCAGAGACAGAATATCTTTCTTGACTCCTTTGGAAGCTAAAAGAAAGAGTGACTGTTCAGTATCAGGAAATGTCAGTTAGTTCACACACCTGCCTTCAAGAAACAAACCAAGGGACAGGGTAACTTTCACTGAGGAAGAACAGTGGAGAAATGCAGTGAGATCAAGGGAATCTGGTACTTAGACTTCCTATAATACATTTAAAAAACTGCTTTTTAGTGGATATCGGATTAATTGAACTTCACTCTAGTTCAGTAAATGTAGAAGGGAGATTCACACAGTGTTATATTACTTACTGAAAAGCCTGGGTAGGCTCTACTAGATGGCTTTGCCCCTTGAGGGCTTAAAGGAGAAGAAATACAAACTCCATAAATGTGGACCTGACATGGGTGTAGAGGTGGGAAAGGAAGAGAAAGGGAGGGCGGAGTTTTGCTTTAGTGTCAGATGACTGCAATCATTCAATTTTTTTCTATTATTGATATTTTCATTCTGTCTTTGCCCATTAACTTAAAGGGCTACTTTGCAGGTTAAATATGTCTATATAGGTACTCTATTTTTACCTTGCACCAAATCACACCTCTGTTGTCAGCTGCAAAAAATAAATAAACATTGTGAGATGTCTTATGTTCTCTTTAACAGCACATAAACTCTATATTGGATGATGATACTAAGATAAAATGGAGACTTTGGGGGCAGCTCTTGTTTATAGCTTCAGGTTCCAGTGGGAAACCTCCATCTCAAAAAAACCAAGTTAGTTTGCACCTGAGAAATAACACCTGAGGTTGACCTCTTTCCTCAATGTGTACATACTGTCCTAATGCCCTTGTAGTCCCTGGCCCTATCAGTTTCAAGATAAGTTCGTGGTCCTGCTTAGTGCCTGCCTGTGTGCCCCTTGGCAAAAAAACCAGGCCAGGATACATGTTTTAAAACACATCCCCCCAAAAGTTATGAGTCAGAAAGTCTATTTTTTTCAGGGAATTTGAAGGTTCTTTTCTTCAAGATTCCCGGGATGCAATAATAGCTATTGGTCTGTAATAGAAGACATGGGAAGGTCACAAGAGCCACACATGAGATTCTAGATATAACTCTCTCCTGCCCTGGTAACAAGTGATGTTGGGGCATTACTGGAGTATCTAGGAAGTATAAAGTTGACTGAAAAGGGGACTTTATGATGTAGCTTCCATGAGGTCATTCATGATGGGGTGGGACTTTGAGGTAAGGCAGCTACTTTGAGGATCATTTATATTCATGTAAATAACCCCTCATTCATGCTCTGTAAATAAGTCCAAAAATCTCATTGGTTGGACTAGTTGGGCTTTGGCAGAGTCCATTTTGGGTGAATAGACACCAGGAATAGTTAAGGCAGTGGAGTGGATTTTCTGCAATATATGGACAAGGTAGACTGCTCCTGTATCACCTTGTAAGTTCCTTCCTCCCTATGTTACTGTTTATTCAAACACTCATTTAACAGGCTTCAATAGTCATCTCAGGTACATAGAATTTATGGAGATTACAGACCCTTGAGTTGAGCTGCCTTTCTCAGAATTCAGGCTATGTACCTCCTGTATCATCGCCATCACCATCACCACCACCATCACCATCACCACCACCATGGAGGCCAGAGAAGATGTTGAATTCCCTGGAGCTGCAGTTATAGGAGGTTGTGAGTTGCTTGTGTGTGTACTGGGAACTCAACTGGAGTCCTCTGAAAGAGTAAAATGTGCTCTTAACCACTGAATCATCTTTACAGCCACATATTTTTTTCTTTCTTTTTTGTGTATGTGGTATGCGGTGTGTGTGTGTGTGTGTGTGTGTGTGTGTGTGTGTGTGTGGTGTGTGTGTGTGTGTGTAGAATGTTGGATATCCTGCTGTTCTTTGTTCCCTTGAAACAGAGTCTCTGACTGAACCTGGAGATAGGCAGTCACTTAGTCTTGTCACTTAGCACTGTGGCTCTACACACACACACACACACACACACACACACACACACACACATTCTTTTTCTGTTTTTTACCTGAGTTCTGAGGATTTGAAGTCAGGTTCTCATACTTATGCACCAAGCACATTTACCCACTGAACCATCTCTGCAGTCTTTCTTGCCTGTTCCATTTCCTCATTCTGTGTGAACTTCTGACTGGTGACCTTTTCATGCCTCATCTTCAGAGGTAGCCACAGCTGGTTGGCTTTTTCTCACCTGCTTCACTGTGACACTCTTTTTAGTTGTCAAATTTCCCATTCTACTTCCTGTTATAGAGACCCTTGTGGTGATGTGACACAGCCATAAAACATAAAGGATGCTCTCCCAATCTCAGGGCTATAGTTTAATCTCATCTATGTAGCTTTGGCCATATAATACTTGGAGATTACTATGCTGACATTTTAGGGGCCTCGCTAACTCTGCCCAGCATGGAACATCTCTGGTAAGCCCTAAATAGAAAGCAGATTTCCACAATAGGAAAAAAAGATCTTGAGCTGTTTCTCTAAGTCTTGTCCAGCTCTCCAGGACAAACAAAATAGCACTCCCTGACAGCTGTTTGCATTTCACAGTCAGCCACAGTTCCTGCACTACCCCCAACCTGAGAAAGAGTTGCACCTGGTCATTTGTATGCAAGGGGTGGTGGAGAATGAGTTCAGCCAGCCTTTCTTCAGGCAGTGTGCTCTAAATGTTGTATGAATTGAGAAGAGCTTGTTGTGTTGTTGTTGTTGTTGTTAAGCAATGCAAGAAAATAGATATAATGTCTTGGAGCACAAAAACAATGGCTTTTGATCCTACGTTGAATAATGCATTACTTGTTTTGTGCTATTAAATTTGATAAATTTACCTCTGCAGGGATTTATTTGTATATTAATCCATCAAGGAATAAAATGGCAAGTGATAGGTTCTGGTGTTTACCTAGTTTTTCCATCGTCACATTTACCACTTAACAGCCTTCCTTGAAACCTACTCAAACATTAAAATTGGAGCCTTTTTTTTTTTTTTGAATTGTGCCACATCTGAATGAAGGCAAGAGATAAGGGACACGACAAGTAATAAATAAAGGCCAAGCTTTGTATATATGCTGAGTAGCAATAAATCGAGTATGCAAAATAAAAGCAAACCTGCAAACATGGAAAAGCAAAGCCTATATATATATATATATATATACACACACACACACACACACACACACACACACACACAAGCTTCAGATGGGTGAAATTTAACAGGGAACATTATTCACATAACGTAAAATATAAATTACCCAAGACAGTGCTTAGAACACATTTAATGACAAGAGGCCAGCAAAAAGCTACAAGTAGAATATTGATCAAGCAATGATTGAGAAGAGAGGAAGAAAATGCTCAAAGGAAGAATACCTGTTTAGTGCCAAAGACCAAGAACCACGGATATGGAAACCATAGACCCTAGAATATATGGTTAGTCCACTGCATTAGAGTAATTCTTTTAAATATTTTTAATTTTATTTTTTATTGAAAATGTTACATTATTTTCTGATCACAGTTTCTCCTTCCTCATCTCCTCCCAGATTCTCCTGACCTCCATACCCTTCCAACTCCAGGCGCTCTCTCTCTCTCTCTCTCTCTCTCTCTCTCTCTTAAAAAACAAATAAATAGGCAAATAAAAAACTAACAAGGATCAAACAAAATTAACAAACAAACAAAACACACACACACACACACACACACACACACACACACACACACACACACACACGTACCAGTAAGGTTAAAAATAATACCCTAACAAAAAACCCCACCCCTCCAAAAATTCCTTTGAATTAATTTTGTGTTAGCTATCTACTGCTGGGCAGGGAGCCTAGCCTTAAGTATGGTTTGTATTCAAAATGAGGTTCCCCTGGAGAAACGAATTTTTCATTTTTGAGTTCTTGTCAATTCCAGATAGCTTCTTGGTTGGGGATGGGAACTTGTGCCTATTTCTCTTTCTCAGCATTGGGACTTTGTCTGGCTTGAATCTGTGTAGGTGCAATGCATGCTAACATGGTATCTGTTGAATTCGTATGTATGTTGGTCCTCTTGTATCTGGAGAGTACTGTTTCCTTGGGATCATCCATCCCTTCTAGAACTCACAAATTTTCAGTCTCCTCCTTCCCTGAGCCCTGAAGGGAGGGTTTTGATAGAGACATCTCATTTAAGGCTGAGTGCTCCACTGTCTCTCACCCTCTGCACATTGTTCAGTTGTGAGTCTCCATATTCGTTTCCATCTACTATAGGAGGAAGCATCTCTGATTATTGCTGAGCAAGACACTGATTTATGTAGTTAGGAATCATTTTATCACATTTCTTTAGATGAACAATTTTCTCTTTTCCCCTAGGTCCATGCTCTATCTATTTTCAGATTCTTGGTCAGTTGAGTATTGTCAGGAGTTGGTCTTAAATCTAATCAGATAGTGGGTGGTTCCTCCCATAAGTTTTGTGCCACTATAACACCAACATATCTTTTAGGTAGGTCACCATTGAAGAATGAGTTTGTAACAGGGTAGGTGTTTACCTTTCTCCTCTGGTAGTATGCAGAGTACATTCCATTAAACACTATGCCATAAACACTAATTGGTAGGAATGAAGGCTTGAGGTAGGTACCAACTTGACTTCTCCATGTTCATCGAGATATATAGATGTTGATTGTATTTCTTTCTAACTAGGTGTCCTTATCCCCATCATGAGTATAGCTCTCACCTCTCATCAGAGGACAGTTCCCACCACTAGGCAAAGTACTGAGGATAAGTGACTGTGGAGTTCTCAGTTTCCAAGGCTCAGGGATCATAATGGAAGAGAGAACAAAAAGAAGTCAGCAAGGGATTGCTGTAAAATAGTGTCTTCTGGATATGGCAGCTCAGAGTAGCTGTGGTTGCCTGATAGAGACCTGCACAATTTCAAATTAGTCAATATTTCAGTATGGATTGGGAAGAGGGGGGGCTAAGAAGCTCTCATCCCCTGACATTCTACTGATAAATGATGGCTGCTAGAGGAGGAAAAATAATTCTTTACTGGTGTGGCTTCTCACAGGTTGACCATATTCCAGTGAGGCCCCATACCTACACATATATGGACAGATCTAATTGGACCCAATGAGTTAAAAAAATAAAGGGAAATGGACTCTCCTAGTAACCATCCAGTACCAATAGCTCCTCAGCTAGGAATGAGGGCTTATCAATCCTTTTCCTCTCCAAGCTGGGAGGATGTCTGGCTTGATCTTGTGCAGATCTTGTGAAGAGAGTCAGTCCCATGTGCTGTGAGTTCATGTGTGCAAGGGCCCTGCCACAAATGGCAAATACTCTTTCATTGCAGATATCTACTACCCCTGGAAATTTTTAACATGGACACAGTTCCTGACAGCCTGCCTATATTTCAGTGCATGGTCCTACACCAATGCACATGCAGGAAACATGAACTGGACTCATGGTTTTTGAAAGAAAACATGAAGTTGGGAAGGAAACTGACAGGAGGGCAAGGGAGAAGTTGAAGGAAAAGAGGAAAAGAGGTGGGTATGAACAAATTATATTGCATATATGTATAAAATTCTCATACAACAAATGAAATAACTATAATATAAGGAACTTTAGATTTTTAGTTTTAAACATGTCCAATGTTTACAAAGAACTTTTTATTCGAGAATGTTATACAATGTAATTTTAAAGGATTTATTTATTTTATTTTATTTGTATGAGTATTTTCCCTGCATTGTTTATGTATACATGAAAGTGTGTTTGAGATCTGTGAAGGTCAGAAGAGGGTACCTGATCCTCTGGAACAGGAGTAACAGATGGTTGTGGTTACTCAAATCAAATTTTCTACAAGAGCAATAAGTGTTCTTAACTGTTCAGCCATCTCTCCAGCTCTCATACAATATAGTTTAATCATATTCACTTCCTTCCCTGATTCTTCCAGGATATACCCTGTCCAATTTGTGCTTTCAAACATTTCTTGTCCAACTGGTCCTGCTTATACTTTTGGGTGTGTTGCCATCCACTGGAGCATGGTTGGCCCACCAGGGCCCCACACCTTTCAAGGGAATCAATTTTCTTTCTGGTAGCTTTCAATTGCTAATAGTTCCTCAACTAGGGGGTGGAACTTTATGCCAACTTCCCCCTTCTATGCTTGGATTTGGTGTGACTTGTGCTTGCCCAGCTTTCATGTAGGCCATCAAAACCACTGTGAGTTTTTGTGCACAAATGCTATGGTTGTATCTAGAAAACACTGTATCCTTGTCATCTACCACCTCTGGCTACAGTCTTTTCTCTATATTTTCCACAATGATCCCTGAGCTTTGGGAGGAGGAGTATGATACATATGTCCTTTTGACATATTAGTTTTAGTCATTTATTTTTAGGATAACCTTGGACAGTTGACAGTCTTTGAGTTGTCATCTATTGCAAATACAAGTTCACTGATGAGAGCTTAAGAGACATACTAATCTGTGGGTATAATAAGTTCTTATGAGGTGGCTTGATACTATGAACATTGTTAGCCATGGATCCTTAGAGATTATAACCCATGAGCAGAGTGATATCCATATTAGAGACACTTTGGTTTCTTAGTTCAGCTTTTTAGCTACTTTCTGGGTGTATCTTTGAAAGCAGAGAAGTAAATTTGGTTGATAAATGGCATTATGGAATTTCTTTTCTGTTGGAGAAGAGACAGCTTGTCCAGGTATTGGCAGAACTCAGTTTAGGTATTCTGGTCCATATATCTTTTGGAATAATAATGAAAATGTTATCATCTAATGTACCTTGTGGTTGTCCTTCCCTCTTCTTTGTTTTCCTTTCTGAGACAAAGACCTCACTATATTGTATATATTCTGACATCTGCCTTGGGTAGATATACTGCCTTTGTGTTGTCCCCTACAGGGCTTACAATAACAGGCATTTTCAGTCTCTGCTTTCAGTGTCATTATTTTCTGCCCCTCGGGATTGGGTTACATTTTGTTTAAGCAAAGTGCTTAAAAGATTGTTGACTGTGTTGAGGGAAAGGCTTTCTGCCTGCTTTGTCATAAGGATATAACAAGTTTAATGTCCACAATGGTAGCAATAGAAGTCAAGACTTGCCTTGTTTGCTTTTTCGTATTAGTCAATTTTAAGAAATAAAATGGCCGTATAAGAGGATGCAATTTAGCAGTGGCATGCATGCATAGAGTACTATAGACCCTGATTTTCATCCTCAGCACCAGGAATAAAGGAAAGGCAAGGGTCAGTGGAAGCAATCTGATTAGTTAGGTGAAATATTTAAGCAACCAGAATTTGGAAAAAGAGACTTAGTTTTGACAATAGGTTGTATAATTGATGGCCAAGAGTTTTCAATTTAATAAAATCCCTTTGATCACTAAGGAATTTGAAATGTATAAAAATGATATATATGTGTATACTCTTGTGTATCTGTGTATGTGTGTATATATCTCCACAGCATAACTGCAATTGGACAACAAAATATCTCCTGGTGTTAAAACTGTCACTAGTAGAAAAATTATGGGCTCCTGGAAATGCTGCTGAGATTACAGGTGTGTGAAGCAATGTACTGATTTATGTGGTACTGAGGATTAAATTTAGGGCTTCCTGCATACTAGGAAATCACTCTTCCAACTGAGGTACATCCCCAGCACCTTAAATATATCTACTAGAGGTTTATTTTTATAACTGAGAATAGCCCACAATGGGAAAGAAAGCAAGGATCCCTGCAAAGTGTTGAAGGTATTAGAATGTTTCAGCTGTATGCTGACTAGGAAATGAGAATGACCGGAGTATTTATAAAAGAAAAATGAGCAATGTGTGTTAGTTACTTTTCTGTTGCTGTGCTAAAATACCACAATCAAGGAAACTTACAGAAGGAAGAATTTATTTGGGCTTATGGTCCCAGAGGGATAAGGGTCCATCATGTCAGGGAAGCATGGCAGAAAGCTCCAATTAATGCAGCAGGAACTTGCTGGTGGGAAATCACATTTGGAAACTTAAGCAAGAAGTATCATATCTGGGATCATAAGCATAATGTAGAGAGAGTAAATTGTAAGTAGAGCAAGGCCTTAAGCTCTCAAATCCTGTCTCCAGAGGCTTGCATCCTCCAGGTAGGCCCTGTATTATAAACTTTCCTGCCACCTTCTAAACTTTTCTAAACAGCACCATCAATTGGAGACCAAGCATTAAAATTCTTGAGACGATGTGGGGAGGGGGAATTTCTCATTCACACTACAATAAGATGGTCTTCCAAAAGCATGTTTTTACTTCATCTTCAGGAGAGAGAGAGAGAGAGAGAGAGAGAGAGAGAGAGAGAGAGAGAGAGAGAGAGAGAGAGAGAGAGAAACAGATTGTAGTTTAAGATAAACACATTCCCACTCATTTTTTTCTGTAAACAGTTAAACTGTCCCTGGAAATTAGAGCATTAAATGCACAGAGGACGAATTTATTAGTTCTAAGTTGTCTAGTAGTTAATGCTGATAGGAGTTTCATGTATGCTTGAGTTTAAATGCTAATATTTTAAAGAACAAGATGAAATAAGTGTAATAGAAAGACAACATCTTTCTCCATTATCTACTGAGACATGACCAGAAGCTTTTTGAGAAAATAGTGAAGAAATCATGAAATAAAATGCATTATTTGGATTGGAATCAAAAATAAAATGGACTTTCTTCTGTGACTTGGGCTGCTCTGACACAAAGTTGTGAGCAAAGATTTTTGGCTATGTCTCCCCTGATATTCCACATCTTGAAATTCTGCCCAATAACAGGAAATGATTTTAATAATAATAATAATAATAATAATAATAATAATAATAATATCGTCTATAGTTTGGCTGATTCTCCCTAAATGAACTTGGGATCTTTGTTTGCATTCAAGACTTGGAAAGAGGTTTTGTAGTTTTTAGATGTTCATTTTCAGTTCATGAACTTGGCTGTGCAAGCCACACTGTCTTAAAATAAATGAATGTTAGAGGTCATCCAACCCTTTGGAACATAATAATTTTTTTTTCCTGCAGGCTAGCCACTGTTGAACAATTACTCAATATTTTTCAAGTATGAGTTGGAAGAAAATTTATAAATCTTAAAACTCTAATTGTTTGATACAAAAAGTAAACATTTATACACATTTACAAAGTACTCTACATTTAGAAACATGGGTGGGATAAAAGTGACACAAAAAATAGAAATTTATTCTTATGAAACACATTCCTTCTGTTACACGGTTGAGATGTGGTTCAAGATCAGAGACAACTCAGATTAACTTCTGTGATAGTTAATCTAAGTTGTCAACTTGAGATCTAGAATCATCTGGCAGATGGATTTCTTGCAATACATTTGCTGAATTATCTTGGTCACCTGGATTCATGCCCTGGACTGGAATCCTGGACTATATAAAAAGGAGAAAGCGAGATGAGAACAAGCACTATCTCTCTGCTATTAATTGCAGATACAATATGACTAACTGCCAGGATCCACCCACCATTATGGACTTTACTTGAATTCTTGTTTTTGTCAGGAAATTTTGAAAGTCTCCCCACCCCCAGAGGTAAGCTACTGATGAATTCCCAGGGCTTTTCAGCATCACGGGAAAATGAATACCATTAGCTACAGAAGGTTTTTTTAAAATTTATTATTGTAATTTTGATGTACTGAAAAATGGATGTAAAAGCCCAGAAGGAGAGACCTTGAGAACCCTGGCATCTGTGATTTTATGTAAGACCAAAGCAGAGTAGAAGCATGATGCATTTCTCAACATGCCTCAGAGGAACATTAATAAGCACTTAAAAAACAAATCTTTGACTCAGAACAAATGAGAGTCTGTCTCTTTGTTCTTATTTTACAAGAACAAAAATGTGTCCCAGAGCACCATGTCTTGTTGTCAGTTAGCTTAGGCTCAGAAACAAGAATTAGACCATCACATGAACACAAAATCCTTTGCCCTGTTTGATCAATAAGAATTTGAGCACAGATGCATTCGAGATTAGGAATGCTACCCTCCCCCAGTTTCTTCCAGTTCTAGCTTCATCCTTTGGAATTTCTGCCTCAGCGTCTTGTGTTTTGGAATGATTTGAACACATAGCATAGTGTCTCATAGATGTTGTGATTACTGTTTTCAACTTACTTGCATCCTTTCATTCTTGGCATTTAGGGTAGTGTTGACTAAGCCATGCAGAGCAGTCTTTTGAACATTAACTCCCCAGATTGTTTAATCTAAAACAGGACAAACCTGGCTAGCTGTGGGGCCATGCTGTGGTCTGAAAGAGGGATTTATGGGCACTATCAGAGGGTAGGGAATGGAACATTCATTCTAAAGGCAGGGCCAGCCCTATATCCGACAGTGGGCTAATATCCAATATATACAAAGAACTCAAGAAGTTAGACTCCAGAGAGCCAAATAACCCTATTTAAAAATGGGGTACAGAGTTAAACAAAGAATTCTCACCTGAAGAATATCTAATGGCTGAGAAGCACCTAAAGAAATGTTCAACATCCTTAGTCATTAGGGAAATGCAAATCAAAACAACACTGAGATTCCACCTCATACCAGTCAGAATGGCTAAAATCAAAAACACAGGAGACAGCAGTTGTTGGCGAGGATGTGGAGAAAGAGGAACACTCCTCCACTGCTGGTGGGATTAGAAGCTGGTACAACCACTCTGGAAATCAGTCTGGTGGTTCCTCAGAAAACTGGGCATGACACTCCCAGAGGATCCGGCTATACTACTCCTGGACATATACCCAGAGGCCTTACCTACATGCAATAAGGACACATGCTCCACTATGTTCATAGCAGCCTTATTTATAATAGCCAGAAGCTGGAAAGAACCCAGATGTCCCTCAACGGAGGAATGGATTCAAAAGATGTGGTATATTTACACAATGGAATACTACTCTGCAATTAAAAACAATGAATTCACGAAATTCTTAGGCAAATGGTCAGAACTGGAAAATATCATCCTTAGTGAGGTAACCCAATCACAAAAGAACACACATGGTATGCAGTCACTGATAAGGGGATAGTAACCCAGAATCTCGGAATACCCTAGACACAATTCGCATATCAATAGATTTCCAAGAAGATGGAAGGAGAGATCCCTGGTCCTGGAAAGACTGGATGTAGGGGAATGCCAGGACAGAGAAGCGAGAGGGGGTTGAATGGGGAAGAGGGGGAGGAAAGGGGGCTTATGGGACTTTCAGTGAGGGAGAAAACGGGAAAGGGGAAATCATTCAGAATGTAAATAAAAAATATAGAAAATAAAAAAATAAATAAAGGCAGGGCTACCAGGATTTCATTCATAGTTCTTGTATCTATGAACCTTCCTTATGCCTCATTTTTTCCATCTGCAAAAAGTAGATAATGATAGTGCCATGTAAAGTGTTTGTTGAAAAGTGTCTAATGCTTTATTATCTCTAAACTATACAGTGTTCCCCAGTACAGGACAGACATTGGATGCGTGTTTATTAAGTTGACCTCATATGCAGTCTGTCCCTACTTCACTCACAATGTTTTGCTTATGGTAGCTCTATACTTTCTTCTGCTTGTCTGTCTATCATTACAGATTACTTGTTTTTACCATTTTGGTTCTATCTTACAGAAATGCAAGGATCAATTGTCTGATTTCAATCATTAAACATAAAAATTCCATCACTTAAAAGGAAGGCTCACTTTGTGATAATAGTAATTATTATTGTACAAAATATTATAGATTGCTTATTTTGTTTTATGAAATTTACATAATTTGATGCATCTAATAGGACAATCCTATATGACATGAGGATGACATGAGGATACTTATTGATGGAGAGATGGTAGTCATTATTGCTTCACTTTCTCATTGTAAAGCCTACTTGTTTACACAGCAGTGTATAGTATTCTGTTTTCTGAGTGGGAATGAATGATATCATATGGAGAGTAGTGAAGATAAATAGTTGTTCTTTAGCACATGTGAGGTTCTTGCTTCTAGACAACCACCACTAACCAAAGCAAATAACTTACTTTTAAAATTCATAGATGCCATTCAAAAGTCATGGAATTTTGCAAATTATAATTCTTTAAATGCTCAAGTCCTCAGAATTATTCTTTCTTCCTTTTAGACTTTTACCATCTTTTATAGTTTTCAAAAGCACAAACATCATTTATAATGTGCTCTATTGGATCTGATATCCTTCAGCCTTCTGCACTTGGGAAAAAACACTTAGGAATAATTCTACTTTAAGGTGGCCATATGGAAGTCCTGGAACATGTCAAAGACCCTTATCCCATAAATATGTGTGTGTATGTGAGGGATCCTTTGTGTGAGCATAGATATGTATATATTACCAGGTCACAATGCAGGTACTTTCCTCCTACTTTGTTTGAGCCAGTATTTTTTTTTCTGGCTTTCCAAATTCCAATTATTCTCCTGTCTCTGTCCCTTTCATTTTCCTGTAGTAGTACTGGGATTTACAGATGCATGCTACCAAGTTTAACTTTATATCTTCTGTAGGGATGTGAACTCAGGTTCTTTTCCTCGTGTACCAAGTGCTTCTTCTAGTAAGCCATCTTCCCAGTCTTGATCAGTGCTTTGTCCAGGTTTCTGAAATGATGTAGACAGGGATTGGCATAGGTGAGAGGGATTTTTAGTTAATTGAAGTAGATTAAAATCAGCCTTGGACTCTTTGCATGGGGAGCATTCAGAAGCAGAGTCTACCTCCTGGCATGGTTCCCTCTGAAAAATACAGAGGGACTTGGTGAGATTTTTTAGCCAATATCTATATGGACTTTGCATTTTCCATCTTTGTTTTTGTGGAATCTTGATAAAGGCAACAATAGGAAAACTCATGAGACATAAGCCAACTATTCCAACTAATTTTTCATGCTAAGACTGAAATCAGCTAAGACTGTGCAATCTATGACTGCAGACACTTGTCTGAGGACTAAACCAAAACAATGGCCCTGTCAGGCCTCAGAATCCAGAGATGGCAGAACACACTATCATTGCTTTGAAGCACTGAGATTAGGGATTACACAGCCATAGCTAACTGATACAACAGCATTGGTAGATACTAGATCTCTGTGTGAGGTTTGTGTAGCAAGGGCTTTATGAGATATTCTCAGAAACACTCATCAGCCATGGCTCAGTTACCAAGATTCTGAGTACTTTTGGCCAGATACATAATGTTTAAAAGACTGCACTCAAAAATATCTCGAGACTCACAATATGATCATTTTTCTTTCTGTTTAGAAACAAGCCACAAATCATTCCTTTCATTGCTCAATAATTTTGTGATGACCTAAAATAAAAAAAATAATCAGCTAGGAGAATAATCCATGAGTGCATGTCTCCTTGTCTACCCTTTGGAACTTAAAAAAACCAAACCAAAACAAACAAAAGGGAATAAAGTAGAATGAGTAGGCTTTTGTATATATTATGTTTAAAGCAATAGAAACCAGTCCCTCTATTACATGTATTGAGTGAGGCATGAATTGTTTCAGTATTTCTCTAACATTGGTAGTGTGCTAGACACAATTTAAATAATTAGGCATTACTTAATTTAATGTTTAAGTATTCAGAGTTCCAGTTTTGGTATTTTATAATCAATGACTAACAAGTTCCTTTTCCTGTCTCTAACATTAATTAATGAGTATGTTTGTTTATCATGTTTTTTTGTAATAAGGTCTTATGTACCCTGAGCTGATTTCAGAATCACTATGTTGTCTAGTCTGTGCTTGCCCTTCTGATTCTCCTCTTGTTTACTCCTCCCATGAACTGGGCACTCTCACAGGCTGATCTCCATTTTTGGGGAGGGATTGAGTATAGTTTGTTATGTTAGATGTCTAGAGGTATGACCTGGATATATAATGGGAAGGAATTGAAATCTGTTGGAATTACTATACTTCTTACAAATATCCGTGGCAGTAGTTCAAATATTGATGCTACTTTTGCCACTTTCTGTACTCATGCCAGGTACATTTCCCAAACAAAACACTGATTTTTCAGATTCTAATAATTAGCTCTTTAGACTGTGAGTCTAAAGACCCCCGTAGGGTCATGTAACTGAGTGTGGGCATTGCAAAAAGTTTGGTAAGAATAAAAAGTTTCTCAATGGAAAGGACCAAAAATTAATCTAAAATCAAATGTGTAGAGGATCCAAAATGTTTCTGGCAGTGCCTGCCCACAGTGGATCACATGACTCCACTGCAGCCTCAGTTCCTCTATGGGTACATTGACCTGACTGTGACATCATGCCATGCCACATATCACCCAGCAATGCTGCCAGAAATATCTTGGTTCAGATTACAGAGGAGTATATGTTATGAATTCCAAGGCCTTTATTGGACTCAGAAAGTTTTTTACTAATATAGAAACAATGTGTTAATACCAGAAAACCAAAATCTTTTAAAATTTCTGTGTTATGCATGCCCCAGTATGAAAGCATCAGCAAGTATAAAATCAATATAAATCAACCCTGAGAAGTTGAACATGTATCTCCTGCCATATCTGATACTCATCCAGCATTTAATTTTGCATGTGAAAATAAACAAGTATATCTATCTCATTAGTGAACTGTTTTTAGTCATTTTTGTAAATGCCAGAGTTATACATATACCAAATAAATGCTTTACATTAAAATTCTTTATGATTTACTGTGATATGTACACAATGCATATGAACCATTCCTACCCATCTCTGCCATCACTTTCTACCCATCCCTAGCCCTTTCTAAGCCTTCAACTATGATAAAGTGGGACCTATATATTTTATATGTAGCTTATATCTGAAGAACTACAGTGATGACTAAATAGAACATGTTCATTAAGAATGACATTATAGATACATGATTGTCACTAGAGGATAGTGTGCATAGTTGTGAATCAGCTTTACAAATATTAGGTAGAATATTGACCATTTTGTCTATTTATCTTTTTAAAATAAATAAATATACTTTATTTTTATAGTTTTGTAAGGGAAAAGCCTAATACATGTTTTTACTTACTTGTATGAATTTGAAGGCTGGAAAATCAGAACAATACATAGGACTTCCAACACTTGGAGTTCAATTTTATTAAATCTTTGAATTAGGGGCATAATGATAACTAGCCAGTCTTTCTGTTTATTGCTATGAAAAATAGGTGGCTATGAAAAATAGATGGATCATATAGCCTTATTATCTCATTACTTACTTTATTTTTAAATTAAATTGATTTAGTTAATTTGTTAGGATTGCTTCCTTCATTTGGTGTTTTTAAAATTATTATTATTATTATTATTATTGTTTTCAGGTACAAGTTTGTAAGTATCCCTGGTTGGCCTCCAACTCATTATGTAAGGGTGGATGTCCTTCGTATCCTCTTTGCTCCAACTCTCAAGTCCTGAGGTATATGGTCAGCCATGCCTAGCTTAAGTAAGTTAATTTTAATAGGCAGACAATAGGTACATATATTAATGGAATTCATTGTGACATTTTAACACATGTATAGTTTACATAATAATGAGCCCATTGTATTTAACTTATTTATGTCACCTTCTTTTGGTGATGAGGATATTCAAAAGCCCCTTCACCATGTTAAAGGCTGAGATATGAACTTCTAAAGTGACAACACTATATACATTCCAACAGAAGGAATAAAAATGGAAATATACTGTCTTTTGGAAGAAAATTTTAAGTTGCTGTAATGACTACACACTAGTTAAATTTTTAGTAAATTGTTAGTAGTTTCACATGATAAAAACATTAAAACATATTTATAGACTTAAAAAAGTAATTTTATTTGCTACCTGTATTTATTCTATATGTGTATGTGTAGGGGCATGTGTGTGGCACAGTGTATGTCTGTAGATCACAGAACAACTTTAGGGAATTGACTGACCCTGCTTACTCAGCCACTCTCTGCCTTATAGCTTAGTACCTTTACTATTGCCACAGTGTGAACTTAATCTGTATTTAGCATCCCATGAAACCATAATTGATGGCATTCCAACAATTGTAGATGTTGAGAATGATTGTGGTTCAGCAAGTGGAGGAGTAAATAGCCCAACACTTAGTGCTTCCTAGATTTTAGGCACATCACATGTAGGAGGCAATTTTGACTTAAAAGAAAAAAGTATTTGAAGCTTCTTACATTAAGGACTTGGCCAGAGCCAACATCAAATAACGTGGTTGACAGTTCTTCTAGTGTTATTATTATGTAGTGCATGGTTCAGCACAGACATTCGTATGCCATTTTTCAGGAAGTTTTGAATAACAATGTTCTGGATTGGAAATTTAAAAATCATTGGAGATAACCTACTATCAATAAAAGCCAGAAAGGCAAAACACAGGTATTTATTTTATAGGGGAGGGCATGGCTCTTCTTAGTAGCATTAGGAAAATCTACCCCCTTTATTACCTTGTATCATTTTTTGTTTATTTGTTTGTTTTTATAACCAGGAGTTCTTGCATAAGCAGATGACATGTCAAGAAAGTTTATTAAAAAGTACAGCATCTTTTTTCTTTTTTCTTGGTTATTTTATTTATTTGCATTTCAAATGTTATCCCCCTCCCTGGTTTCCCAGTCACAAAACCCCTATCCTATACCCCCCTCCTCCCTGCCCACTCACTCCTGCCTCACCGCCCTAATATTCCCTTATGCTAGGGCTTCGAGCCCTTGTATCTTTTTATCTTTGCAATATCCTCCTCAATTTTTGTCAAAACCAAAGCAAATGCTGTGTGCAGTAATTTGCCTATAGTCTTGGTACTGGAGGCAGGAGGGCCACAATGAGTCCAAGGCTCTGGTCTACATGTTTACTCTGGGCTACATAGTCAGTTCTAGGCAAGCCTAGGTTGTAGAGACCCTGTGTCTAAAAACAACAAAGATAAAACAAAACAAAACAAAACCCCATCAACCAACAAACCAACCAAGCAAACAATTTACCACTCATTTACATATATACATGCAACATACATACACCACACCCCAAGGCAAACCACTATCAATCCCAAACCTAAAACAAGCAAGCAAGCAAATAAACAAACAAAAAGCAGTAGCATTTCCTTATGCTTTGATTTGTAGTACTTACGTTTAATTTTTCACAATTATTCATTTTTCCTTGCACTATTAGAGCTCAGGCTTTGGGGTGCTATTTTATATTATTTTTAATCTGTGGTATTTAGCATCATCTGATATTCAATGACTACTGAACTGTAGATAAATTGAGGTTATTGCAGAGTTAACCTAGTAAAATGCTATTCATATAAGGAAGTTGCTTATATTTATGATGTATATTAAAATCTAATGTTTGCATGTTTAAAGGAGTCCTGAGTGAGCCTTTATATATGTAAAAACAGGCTGGCAGTGTTTTCTGAACAATAGTACTTGCTGTTCTTCCCAAACCTCCATTTAGTTTTGACACACTAAATGCCATTAATATAAATGCTAAGTGGTTTGGTTGCCAGGAAATTCTACTTGGAGACTGTAGTTGGAGGAATCACTAAGTAATTATTAATACGTAGTTTCTGTTTTCCTAACCCTTCCCTCTGCTGTTGTGTGTATAAAACTTGCATGAATAACATCTGCTTTATTGGAAATTGGTGAACATTCATTGAGTTTTAATTGCTTATACATATGTGTTTTCTTTTCTTTCTCTCTACCTCACTTTGTGAGTATGTGTGCACACATGTCTGTGTATGCCATATATAAACATGTACTTGTAGAGGCCAGAAGTGTCAATCTCAGGTGTTGTTTTCCATGTCACATCTACCTTGACTTTATACATATATGCATATACATATATGTATATATACATGTTTAATTTATTTTTGAGGAAATTTCATTCACATAAACTAGGTATTATCATATTCAACTATTCCTCAAATCTCTCCAATATTGTTCTTCCATGTTTCTGTTCCTATTTTCTTTAAAAATAACCCAGTGAATCCAGTCCTGCTCATATGTGTGTGAGTGTAAGACCATTCACTGAAGCATGGGTGACCTACTAGACAGCCCATACTCCTAAAGAAAAAGGACTCTTCATCCCCTAGCAGCTATCAACTGCCAAAGCTGCTCCTGAGTCTCTTTCCTATCTATGCTGGCAAGTTAGCTGATTTGATCTCATGTAGTTCTTGTGACAGTAATTGCAGCCACATTCCTTTTATGACAGAAGGCCTTTCATTGGTGTGGATCTCACTAAGAAGCTATACTGTCTGGCCACCAACTTCCAGAGATTTGCTTGCTTTTTCCTCCCCAGTGCTAGATTTACAAGCACAGACCATTGTGCCTTGCCTTTTTCAAACAAACAAACAAAAACAAATAAACAAACCCATCATAGATTCTGAGGATCAAAGTGAGATCCTCATACTTAAGACAGTATACCTACTGAAATATAGTCCCAACCTCCTTTGTACCCATTTCTTAAGATATGATTTCATTATATAGTGAAGGCTGGCCTCAAACTGTAATCCTCCTGTTTCTATATCCTGAGTCTCAGGGTTCTACCAGCACGGCAGTATACTATCATAGCATCTTTCTACTGTTATTAAAATGTGATGCAAGCTGTTTTCTTTTCATATCTAGTGTCGGAACAGCAGTGGTAGGGATGATAGAACATGTATTGCAGCTCCACCTCTGCTTAAATAAATATACTATCTGGAGTCCATTGAGAAATTTACATATTTTTGCTATAACTGTATAATTTTTTAAGATCTAAATGAAGGGTGAGGCAGTGTACTTGCAATTTCCTCTGAATTCCACTCCTGTACAATGTGGCTTAGATTGTTACATGAAACTGGCTCTCATGAAGCAAGGTCAGTCCATATTAGGAGAGTAAAAGGCTTTAGGGTCTGTCTTCTTTTGCTAGTCTGTTACTGAACTGAGTGCCTAGGGCCTCTAGTATGAACCAGGTTCCTTAGAAACTGGATAGTAGGTTTCTCCTTAATTTTGTTCTTGCTTTATAGGACTATCTCTCAGATAAACTAGGGCATTCAACAATACAGATAATAGTATCATTTGTTCTCTTTATGACAGCTTTACTTCTCAGATATTTAAAAGAATCTTCCATTCTAACAGGCTGTGTAAATAACAGAGTGCTATTGAACATCCCATCCACTCCTGTAATTTGGTAGTGATTAATGTATCTCAAGCCCGCCCTTAAATGACTTGAAATCTAAATGTTGCTTTGCTATGTGTAATGCCACCTATTTCTGATTAATATGAACAGTCCAAGTGATTATCTCATAATAACCATCATGGTTAGGACTGTGTATGTCACAGACTTTGAAAGGTATTCTTTTTTTTGCTTTGATTTTTTAGAATCTGTTATAAATGTTGCCTTTTTGTACAATAGACTACTATCACATGTAAAGAAAGCATCTGAAGAAAAATATCTAATTTAGATTCAGATGAGATGGAATTCTGCACTGATATTTTTTCCATAAGAAGACTTTATTAAAATATTATACTAAATGCATGTTAGTACATTGGATGGGGTATAAGGTTTGTTTTGAGAGTGGGTAATCTTTGAAACACAGCATCACTGTTCTTTTTGTTAAATGTTTTATTTATTTTTAGATATTTTCTTTATTTACATTTCCAATGTTATCCCCTTTCCACGTTTCCCCTCTGAAAATCCGCTATCCCATCCCCCCTCCCCCTGCTCACCCACTCCTGCTTCCCTGACCTGGCATTCCCCTACACTGGGGCATCAAGTCTTCACAGGTCCAAGGGCCTCTCCTCCCATTGATGCCCGACAAGGCCATCCTCTGCTACATAGGCGGCTGGAGCCATGGGTCTCTCCACGTGTACTCTTCGGTTGGTGGTTCACTGATATTCTTGAGTGGGGGGGGGGGGGCATTAAGCAACAGTGATAAGAGACAGTATCCCCAAGAAAGAGAGAAAGAAGACATTCAGCTTGGGAAGAGAGTATTTTCCTTTGCCTTTGGCAAATACAAACAAATGTCCCTCTGTCCAGGCTATCATTATAGTGAACAAAAATTCATATGTGGGGTCTCCACACATAAATACTTAGACACTGGCAAATGTTCATGCTTTTCTATAACTTTGTTCTTATCAAGGACACACTAATTCCTTCTTGCATCCCTCTTTCCATCCTTTCCTTTCTTCCCTCTATTCTTTCTTTATCTTTTACCTTCTTATCTTTTCTCCTTCCATCCATATGGCTCTCAGTCCTTGCCCCCACCCACTGTGCCCTGGATCAAGCCCAGGGCCTCAGGCATGTTCAGCAGGCACTCTACATCTATCTGATCCACACCTGATTAGCTTCCTGCTGATTTCTGGTTAGCTCATGGTATGATATCTTTTCATAAGTACTAACCTTCTAAAGAGGACCTGTGAAGGACATTATCTCTTTGTATCCATAGGTTCTAGGATTCTGGATAGATACAAAGGTGCCTTCAATCTCAAGTTCTCTTAATAAGATGGTGTGGTATATTCATATAAGCACATCCTGTATACTTTCACACATACCCAGATGACTTATTAATACATACTGCAATGTGAATATTATACAAATAGTTGGCACATTCAATTGTTTCATTTTATTGTTTAGGGAATTGTGATAATCAAGGCTCAGACTGTACTTATTCACTGTGTAATCTCCACTATCTATTGCTGTTGCAACTATATATCAAGAACTCAGACACACATCTATTTAATACATTGGTAGATAAAAGAAGATTATCTTCAGCAATCTCTGTGTTTGGCTTTACATATGTACTTGGAAATGTGTTATCCTTTGCTTCTGAATACAGAGAAGAAATGTTATAATTGCAAATTGGGAAACTTTTATCCTATATACTAGTGTTGAGACTAAGGATCATACTATTGAACTGAGTTAGAAATTTAAGGATTGCAAACCCCTTCAGCTCCTTCAATCTTTTCTCTAGCTCCTCCATTGGGGACCCAGTGCTCAGTCCAATGGCTGGCTGAGAGCATCAGCCTCTGTATTTGTCAGGCTCTGGCAGAACTTCTCAGGAGATATAGGAAGAATGATAATATGAACCAACTAGACCCCCCAAAGCTCCCAGGGACTAAACCACCAACCAAAGAGTACACATGGAGGGACCCATTGCTCTAGCCACATATGTAGCAGAGGATTGCCTTATCAGCATCAATGGGAGGAGAGACCCTTGGTCCTGTGAAGGTTGGATGCCCCAGTGTAGGGGATTGCCAAGGCCGGGAGGTGGGAGTGGGTGGGTTGATGGGGGAACACCCTCATGGAAGCAGGGGAAGGGGGGATGGCATAAGGAGTTTCCTGGGGGGGGGCAAGAAAGAGATAGCTTTTGAGATGTAAATAAAGAAAATATCCAATAATAAATTAAAGAAAATAAATCTGAGGATTTACCAAATAAGCTAAGTAAGGCAACTCTTTTTTTATTTATTTTATTTTATTTTATTTTTTTTAATTTACATTCCAAATCATTTCCCCTTTCCCATTTCCTTCCTCCCCGAAAGTCCCATAAGCCCCCTTCCCTCCCTCTTTTCTCCATTCAACCCCCTCTCGTTTCTCTGTCCTGGTGTTCCCCTACATCCAGTCTTTCCAGGACCAGGGGTCTCTCCTTCCATCTTCTTAGAAATCTATTGATATGTGGATTGTGTCTAGGGTATTCCGAGATTCTGGGTCAATATCCCCTTATCAGTGACTGCATACCATGTGTGTTCTTTTGTGATTGGGTTACCTCACTAAGGATGATATTTTCAAGTTCTGACCATTTGCCTAGGAATTTCGTGAATTCATTGTTTTTAATTGCAGAGTAGTATTCCATTGTGTAGATATACCACATCTTTTGAATCCATTCCTCCGTTGAGGGACATCTGGGTTCTTTCCAGCTTCTGGCTATTATAAATAAGGCTGCTATGAACATAGTGGAGCATGTGTCCTTATTGCATGTAGGTAAGGCCTCTGGGTATATGTCCAGGAGTAGTATAGCCGGATCCTCTGGGAGTGTCATGCCCAGTTTTCTGAGGAACCACCAGACTGATTTCCAGAGTGGTTGTACCGGCTTCTAATCCCACCAGCAGTGGAGGAGTGTTCCTCTTTCTCCACATCCTCGCCAACAACTGCTGTCTCCTGTGTTTTTGATCTTAGCCATCCTGACTGGTGTGAGATGGAATCTCAGGGTTGTTTTGATTTGCATTTCCCTAATGACTAAGGATGATGAACATCTCTTTAGGTGCTTCTCAGCCATTAGATATTCTTCAGGTGAGAACTCTTTGTTTAGCTCTGTACCCCATTTTTTAATAGGGTTACTTGCCTCTCTGGAGTTTAACTTCTTGAGTTCTTTGTATATATTGGATATTAGCCCTCTGTCAGATGTAGGGTTGGTAAAGATCATTTCCCAGTTAGTTGGTTGCCACTTTGTCTTTTTGACAGTGTCTTTTGCCTTGCAAAAACTTTGTAATTTAATGAAGGCAACTCTTTAACTAGTATTTCTGTGCACAGACACCTCAGACATATACTCTGATATCACAAACTTTTATCAGTTATGACCTTCAAATTCTTACATTGTTTTTACTTTTGTAGAGCCAATTAATCCAAAGGAACAGTGTGTAAGTATAGGATTACGCATGTGTGTTTTAGTACCTGTTGCCCTCTAGTACTGGGAATTGTCAGTGGGCTGAACTCATGTATATATAGGAAAAGTATTAGGGGGTAAGTAATGTACTTTCATGGCTTTCTAAATTAATCCTGTTTACACGTATGTCACCCCACAATTCTAATGATTTCAGTACACTGGGGTTAGTGGCTTCCTATAATCTGGAAAATTTTGTTAATCTAAAGGAATTTGATCTTTTTATTTCCCAAATGGAGTTTACTATTTTTGTTATGTTAGGCACCTTGGCTGTGAAAACAAGAATCATTAATGACTAGGGAGATGGCTCAATGGATGAGACACCGCATAAGCACAAGGATATTATAATGTGATTTCAAATATCCATAACTCACATAGAAGCTGAATATATAGTTTGAGAATTTGTAATCTCAGCACCCCTATGAGGAGAAAGGGGCAGAGATGGGAGAAACCCTGAAACTCAGGGGTGAACTAGCTTGGCATACACAGTAGGAAACGTGATAGTCTGGGTCAAATAAGGCTTACAATGAGAAGCAACACTTAAGGTCACCCTCTGACTTATACACATGCCATAGCTGCTGCACTCACATATATAAATGCCATGTCTCATTCACAAACACACTGCACATACATCCACAACCCCAGCCACCCACCCATATACACATGCACAATAGTGAACTAGGAATGTGTCTCAGAATACCTGCTTTGTTTTTATTTGAGAAAAAATACTCAGAGAGGAGAATTCTCCTCACTTAAGTACCATATTACGCAATGCCAATGCACCTGAGGAATATTGTGAGGATACAGAACAAGAGAAAGACTGATATTTCTAACAGCATGCCTCATAAATAGCTTCGTGTTCTTCATTTTCAGTTAGTGACAATAGTGGCTGCTGACCCTTCCCCAGATGAGACACTCTGCAATGCTTCAACTGAACAATGATATAACATGCAGTAAAAATCTTTACATAGTATGCCAGTGGGTAAAAATAGAATTCCTTTGGTACTACATGTGTTATGTCTACTAATGATATGTTTGGGAAAGAAATAATTAGCAACTTTTGATACTCCTTATTTCCTATTGTCGATGCACACCCTCATTTTTATTTTACCCACTTTGAAAATTTGTTATTACCATTTTTACAATTTCAAGGTCATTTGGGGAAGGGAAAGAGGTTATTTGTCCCATCTGTAATAATAGCTTGCTCATGTTCAGTGTAATTGCATAATCCTTCTTAAACAGCAGTAAACAGAATCCGTACTAATGAGTTCAGGCCTGCTTTTGCAATTATCTTCTAATATTTCATTTTCTTTCATATTTTCAAAATATGAGGAAAGTTCTGTGGTCTTTCAAATAATTCACAATACAGAACCACTGTGTTTATTGACATGATTTTAGATAAAACAGCAAGAGGTACATTCTCAACTCATGAAGAGTATTCACGATTATCTCAAGAGGTACACAAGATTACTTTTGGTCATAGCTCTTTATGGAACCCAGATGGACTGGCTAGTTTCATGTCAATTTGACACAAGTCATAAGAGAGGAAAGAACATCAATTAAGAATATGCCAGAACTCCAGATACAGATGCAGCAGAGGATGGCCTTGTCTGACATTAGTGGGAGGGGAGGGAGGCATGATGCCCCAGCGTAAGCGATGCTAGAGGAGTGAGGCAGGAGTGGGTGAATGGGTGGAGGAGCACCCTCATAGAGGCAAAGAATGGGATGGGGGGATTGGTGGTGGGGTAACTGGATAGGGGGAATCACTTGAAATGTAAACAAATAAAATGATTAGTAATAATAATAACAAAAATATAACCACAAAAAAGAGTATGCCTGCATAAGATTTGGCTGTAGGTAGGCCTGTAAGACAATTTTTAAGTTAGTGATCAATGGGGGAGGGTCCCGTCCATTGTGGGTATTGACATCCCTGGTCTGATGGTCCTGTATTTTAAAAGAAAGCAAGCTGAGCAACCTGTGTGAAGCAAGGCAGTAAGCAGTACCCATCCATGGCCTCTGCATCAGCTCCTGCCTCCCAGGTTCCTGCCTGGTTTGTGTTCTTCCCTCAGTTTCCCCTGGTGGACTATGATTCAAGATACATGAGCCAAATAAATCCTTTCCTCCCCAAGTTGCTTTTGGTCATGGTGTTTTATCACAGAAATATTAACCCTAACTAGGACATCAGGCAGTCATAATGAAATAAAGCATTGACTTTGAGGAGTGATAGTCTATATTTGATCCCAGGTGGTATCAGAATTTCTCCCTCTCTCTTTTTCTTCTTTCCTCCCTTTTCCCTTCCCTCATTCCCATTTCTCCCTGTCCTACCTCCTTTCTCCTTTCCTTTTTATCCTTCCATTTCTTATTCCCTTCCATTCTTCCTTCCCTCCTTACCCCACTTCTTTCCCTGCTTTCCTCCTTTTATTCTTTTTCTTCCCTCCAAGTCTTTCTCCTACATTCTACTCCTTGCAGTATCTACCTCTGTCATTCCTTTTCTCTCTTTTTTCTCCCTTGCTCTCTCCTTTCCTTTCCCCACCCCCCTGTATTCTTCTCTCTCCTCTATTCTTCTCAGTGCTGGGAATCAAATACAAGGCCCCATGCATGCTAAGTATGTGCTCTACCATTGAGCTACATCATCATTACCACCACCATCATCATCACCATCATCAAATGAAGCTCTTAAAGAATAAAGAATAGTATCCCACCAGGTGTCATATGGACCCTAAGAGAACACAAATGCCAGCTCAGGCTACTATACCCAGCAAAACACTCAATTAACATAGATGGAGAAACCAAGCTATTCCATGACAAAAACAAATTTACACAGTACCTTTCCACAAAAACAGTCTTACAAAGGATAATAGGTGGAAAACACCAACACAAGGAGGGATACTACACCCTATAAAAAGCAATAAAGTAATCTTCTTTCAACAAACCCAGAAGACGATAGCCACACAAACAGAATTCCACCTCTAACGTCAAAAATAACAGGAAGCAACAATCACTATTCCTTAATATCTCTTAACATCAATGGACTCAATTTCCCAATAAAAAGACATAGACTAATAGACTGGATACATAAGCAGGACCCAACATTTTGCTGCACAAAAGAAAAGCACCTCAGTATCAAAGATAAATACTACCTCAGAGTAAAAGGCTGGAAACAATTTTGCAAGAAATGGTCCTAAGAAACAAGCTGAAGTAGCCATTCTAATATCAGATAAAACAGATTTTCAATCAAAAGTTATCAAAAAAGATAAGGAAGAATACTTCATACTCATCAAAGGAAAAATCTAACAAGAAGAACTCTCAGTTCTGAACATCTATGCTCCAAATGCAAGGGCACCCACATTCATAATAGAAACTTTACTAAAGCTCAAAGCACACATTGCACCTCACACAATAATAGTGGGAGACTACAAAACCCCACTCTCATCAATGGACAGATCATGGAAGCAGAAATGAAAGAGGGACACAGTGAAACTAACAAAAGTTATGGACCAAATGGATTTAACAGATATCTATAGAACATTTCATCCTAAAACAAAACAATATACTTCTTCATAGCACATCATGGTACCTTCTCTGAAATTGACCATATAATTGCCTTCAACAGAAACAAGAAGATTGAAATAATCCCATGCATCCTATCAGATCAACACTCACTAAGGCTGACTTTCAATAACAACAAAAACAACAGAAAGTCCACATACACATGGAAGCTGAACAATGCCCTACTCAATGATAACTTGGTCAAGGAAGAAATAATGAAAGAAATTAAAAACGTTTTAGAAGTTAATGAAAATGAAGGTACAACATACCCAAACTTATGGGACACAATGAAAGTAGTGCTTAGAGGAAAACATTTAGTGCCTCCAAAAAGAAACTGGAGAAAGCATACACTAGGACCTTAGCAGCACACATGAAAGATCTAGAACAAAAAGAAGGAAATACACACAAGAGGAATAGACAGAAGGAAATAATCAAACTTAGAGCTGAAATCAACCAACTAGAAACTAAAAGAACTGTACAAAGAATCAACAAAACCAGGAACTGTTTCTTTGAGAAAATCAAGAAGCTATGTTAAAACCTTAGCCAGACTAGCCAGAGGGCACTGAGACAGTATCCAAATTAACAATATCAGAAATGAAAAAGGAGATATAACAACATATACTGAGGAAATTAAAAAAAATCATCAGAAGCTATTACAAAAGCCTATACTCAAAAAAACTGGAAAATCTGGATGAAATGGACTATTTTCACTATAGTTATCAGGTACCAAAGTTAAGTTAGAATCAAATCAACCATCTAAACAGTCCCATAACCCCTAAAGAAATAGAACCAGTCATTAAAATTCTCCCAACCAAAAAAAAAAAAAAAAAAAAAAAAAAAAAAAAAAAAAACCCCTCAGGACCAGATGGGTTTAGTACAGAATTCTCTAAGACTTTCAAGGCCTTCCTCTACTCAAAGGATAAACGGGCTGAGAAAGAAATTAGGGAAACAACACCCTTCACAATAGTCACAAATATTATAAAATACCTTGGCGTGAGTGACTCTAACCAAGTAACTGAAAGATCTGTATGACGAGAACTTGAAGAACTTGAAGGTCTCTGAGGAAAGAAATCAAAGAAGATCTCAGAACATGGAAAGATCTCCCATGCTCATGAATTGGCAGGATTAATATAGTAAAAATGGCCATCTTGCCAAAAGCAATATACAGATACAATACAATTCACATCAAAATTCCAACTCAATTCTTCATGGAGTTAGAAAGAGCAATTTGCAAATTTATTTGTTACAACCAAAAACCCAGGATAGCAAAACCTACTCTCAACAATAAAAGAACTTCTGGAGGAATCACCATCCCTGACCTCAAGCTGTATTACAAAGCAATAGTGATAAAAAGCTGCATGACATTAGTTCAGAGACAGGCAATGAAACAGAACTGAAGACCCAGAAATAAATCCACACACCTATGGTCACTTGATCTAAGACAAATGAGTTAAAACCATCCAGTGGGGAAAAAAAGAGCATTTTCAACAAAGGGTGCTGGTTCAACTGGTGGTCAGCATGTAGAAAAATGCAAATCAATCCATTCTCATCTCCATGTACAAAGCTCAAGTCCAAGTGGATCAAGCACCTCCACATAAAACCTGATACACTGAAACTAATAGAAGAGAATGTGGGGAAAAGCCTCAAACACATGGGCACAGGGGAAATGTTCCTGAATGGAACACCAATGACTTATGCTCTAAGATCAAGAATCAGTGAATGGGACGCCATAAATTGCAAAGTTTCTATAAGACAAAGGGCACTGTCAATAAGACATGATGGCCACCAACAGATTGGGAAATGATCTTTACCAACCCTCTATCTGGTAGAGGGCTAATACCTGATATATACGAAAAACTCAAGAAGTTAGACTCCTGAGAGTCAAATAACCCTATTCAAAAGTGGGAGTACTGAGCTAAACAAAGAATTATCAACTGAGGAATATCGAATGGCTGAGAAACACCTAAATAAATGTTCAACATCCTTTAGTCATCAGGGAAATGCAAATCAAAAGAACCCTGTGATTCTACCTCAAACCAGTCAGAATTGCTGAGATCAAAAATTCAGGTGACAGCAGATGCTGTCGAGGATGTGGAGAAAGAACACTCCTCCACTGCTGGTGGGATTGCAAGCTGGTACAAACACTCTGGAAATCAGTCTGGCGGTTCCTCAGAAATTTGGGCATAGTAGTACCAGAGGACTCAGCTATACCACTCCTGGGCATATACCCAGAAGATTCTCCAACATGTAATAAGGACACATGCTCCACTATGTTCATAGCAGCCTTATTTACAATAGTCAGAAGCTGGAAAGAACCCAGATGCCCCTCAACAGAGGAATGGATACAGAAAATGTGATACATTTACATAATGTAATACTACTCAGCTATTAAAAACATTGAACTCATGAAACTCGCAGGCAAATGGATGGGACAAGAAAATATCATCCTGAGTCAGGTAACCCAGTCACAAAAGAACACACATGGTATGCAATCTCTAATAAGTGACTACTAGCCCAAAAGCTTGAAATACCCAAGATACAATTCACAGACCACATGAAGCTGAAGACGAAGAAAGACCCGAGTGTGGATGCTTCAGTCCTTCTTAGAAGGGGGAACAAAAAACTCATGGGAGCAAATATGGAGACAAATTTTTGAGTAGAAACTGAAGGAAAGACCATCCAGTGACTGCCCCACCTGGGGATCCATCCCATATACAGACACCAAACCCAGACAGTATTGTGGATGCCAACAAGTGGTTGCTGACAAGAGTCTGATATAGCTGTCTCCTGAGAAGGCTCTGCCAGAACGGATGCTCAGAGCCAACCATTGGACTGAGCACAGTGTCCCCAATGGAGGAGTCAGAGAAAGGACTGAAGGAGCTGAAGGAGTCTGCAACCCCATAGAACATAAGAACAGCAATATCAACCAAGCAGACCCCCAAGAGCATCCAGGGACTAAACCACCAACCAGAGTACACATGGAGGGACCCATGGCTCCAGACTCATAGGCAGCAGAGGATGGCCTTATTGGTCATCAATGGGAGGAGAGGCCCTTGGGTCACTGGGAATGCCCCAGTGTAGGGTAATGCCTGTGCAGGAATTTGGGAGAGGGTGGGAGAGTGGGGGAGAATCCTCATAAAATCAGGGGGAGGGGGATTGGATAGGGGGTTTCCAGAGGGGAAACTGGGAATGTGGATAACATTTGAAATGTAAATAAATAAAATATCCAGTAAAACAAACAAACAAAAAAACATTTATAAAGAGAATGGAGAAGAAATGGGAAGAGGTGGGGGAAATGCTATTTCTTTTGGGAAAGAAATAGTCTAGTAACATGGGTAAATGCTAAGAGATCTCACATTAGGAAGTCTGGACCCAGTTAGGTGGCTAAATGGGTAAATGCTTTCCACATCATGCCTGGTGATGAGAGCTGGATGCCTCAGGCAGACAGAATAGGAGAGAACTGACTCCTGCAAGTTGTTCTGTAAGCTCTACACAAGTGCAGTAGCAGACACATACACACAATTAAGTAGATCATGTTTCTTAAGAATAGGAAAGTCAGTTACAATTGTGAATTACCCACTATGTAGAAACTTCATTATTATCACCATATCTCCACTAACTACTAATACAGATACTAGGTGTGAGCAAAATTTTAGAATCCAGGAAACATAGTTGTTATTTCTATATTTGATTTGACAATAGAGCAGAGATGAAGGGAAAACTAAAAGTACACAGGAGAATATTGGGCATTGTTTTTTTTTAATTTTTAATGAAATCTTTGTATTAAGAAGTAGAAAGTTGATTTAGAAAAAAAATTAGTAGCCCACTAGGTATTTTCAAAGTTCCTGCCTCGAAGTCAGTATTACTATATGAACATTGAATGTGACACACCTCATTTTTGAAAAGGCTCTGTAAAGTAACTTATAGAAAAAATTTAACATACTATTATGTTTCACTGCAAATGCTTTTGAGCATTTGAAAAGAAACACAGTAGCTACAGACATGATCCTGAAACTTTTACTTCCTCCCTTCAGAGTGAATCAGCTCCAACCAAATTATCTGTCTCAGACTTTTACTGCCTATGGATTTTTCTAAAATTAAAAACTCCCTCAAATGGTTTATTTTAGCAAAGATTTGACAACTTGTTTCTCATTTCCATTCAACTTAGTGCATTCTAGGAGCTCTTAATTTTGATGGCCCCCATGACAATGTCTTTTTATAGTGTATCATTTATCTAGTTCTCTAATACTGGCTGTTGGGACTTTTTTTTTTTTAAATTGACATAAAAACCAACGCTATAGACATTTTTTACAGTTTTGTTCTTTGTGGACACAGGGGTTTATAACAGAGTAGAATTTCTGGCTTTTAGACTATATTCATCTTAAGTTTAATAGACTTTGCAAAATCACATCCAAAGAGATTATGGCAATTTTCCTTCTCATTGCTCATGGGTGTGGTTCCAGTTTTTCTACATTGCTAGTTGTTTGTACACGTTTCAGGGTTTTGCCATTCTCATTTGTGTAGAATTAAACCCTCCTACTTCATTTCTTTATGATTTACATCGTGTTGCCAAGTCTGGGTCTATTCTAAGCATCTGTCATTTCAATGTTATTAATGACAACATAAATAAATGGCATGCCTAAATATGGAATTATTTGTTACTTTCTGTTGTAGTGACACTGAAATAATCTACTTGAGAAAGTTAGAGACCACTACACTCATTAAGCCAATAAACCTACAAGAGTCCTTTATTTGGGTTGGCAACCAAGAGTGTGCTAGTTCTTCAGAAAGACTCTTAATTAAAAGAAAACCCCACAATTTTATCAGTCATAAGATGAGGGTCAGAGTAACCTTGCAACATCTGTTTTGGCAGAACACAACATGACAATTAATTTTGATATATACCTCTATTGGCTAGTTTATGTTTAGTTTGCACAAACATTAATTATTTGGGTTAATACATCTGGATTGTGGTCAAGGTCACTGACAATCCCAAATATGTTGCTAATACAGACATGCCTGTTATGGAAATAGAGGGCTGAGAAACATGTAAGCCAGTGGTTCTCAACCTTCCTGATCCTGTGACCCTTTAATACCCTTCCTCATGTTGTGATCCCAACCATAAAATTATTTGTGTTGCTACTTAATAACTGTAATTTTGCTATAGTTATGAATCATAATGGAAACATCTGTGGTTTTTTATGGTCTTAGGCAACCCCTATGAAAGGGTCATTTGACCTCCAAAGGGGTTATAACCCTCAGGTTGAAAACTGCTGGTAAACAGACACAAAATGGAATCAGGACAAGATGGCATTACTGTGGTCACTTTAACACAACAGTCTGATATCAGTGACTTATAGAAGAAAGGATTAATTTGGGCTTGTAGTTCCAGGGGATCTTTCCATCAGGATCAGGAAGGTATGGTAGCAGGAAGGGAAGGAATGGCATCTGAACCAGGAGGCTAGCTTGTCACATTGGCTCGTCAGTGGGGAAATAAAGAATATCCAGGCTATCAGACTTTAAAACTCATACTTAGTGATATGCTTCTTCCAGCAAGATTCCACTTCCTACAGGTTCCACAACCTTCCCAAACAGTATCACTGACTGGAGACCAAGTGCTCAAACTCATGATACTACTACAGTAAACAATGCAGTATGAGAGTATGTTTGCCTTCTTGATATACACTAACCATCCCTTCAGGAGTTGGGCATGTCATATTGTGAAACAGAGAGGCAGCCTGAAGAACACATTACTATGGCAACCCTTTCTCATAGGGCACACAAAACAGAGAGCTGAGCATCCAGTGATACATAAAGAGCAACAGGAATTATGGAGGAGATGGCTCAGTCAATAATGTGCTTGCTCTTCAAGCACGAGGACTTGAGATTTAGATTCCCAGAATTCATATACAAAAGCCAGATATAGTGGCACATATTTGTATTCCCAGTAGTGGAGAAACAGTGACAATGGATTCCTAGAATTCACTGGCCAGCTAGCGCTTGTTTTAATCAGCTAAGTTTAAGTGACTTATAGCTTATAAGTTTAGTGACTGTTTCTAAAATACAAGGTTAATGACTAGAGAAACAATACCTGAAATTGACTTCTGTCCTCTATACATACTCATGAACGTGTACACCAACATGAATACACACACACACACACACACACACACACACACACACACACACACACACACACACACTACAGAAGAACAGGGAGCTGATAAATAGCTAGAGCTCATTGGAGATACAGTTAGTATGGTTGGTTCACAGTTGTTCAAAGCTTGAGAAAGCCTGCATGCTTTTGTTTTTAAATGTCTCCCACTGTGCACTAGAAAAACTGGCTAAATAGTCAGCATTTCATCATGGAAGGGGAAGAAGCACAGGAGGTTCCAGCCCTGGGAGAGAAGCAATTGCCCATCAATGCCTGCGAGGGGAGGGATATCTTGTTTTCTTTGTGGGTGTGGTCCCAAGTAAGTTGACCATGCTCCAATGGAGTGTATTTTCAAACATAATCAACAAATTGCATCTCTCTCTCTCTCTCTCTCTCTCTCTCTCTCTCTCTCTCTCTCTTTCTGTGTGTGTGTGTGTGTGTGTGTGTGTGTAAGGGAGAAGGACATAAAGGAGACTTTGTGTTTTTTTTGAACTGGGGTAATGGTGTTTACAGGTATGAGCAATGGGGGAGCTTATTGAGCAACAACCAAACATTGTAATTTATGACATTAATAATTACTAAATATAACACCAAGAAGTGCACATATATAAGGGACGAATTTTGCCTTGTAAGCTGCTATAACAGAAGACTTCCGTAAAATAATAAAAAAAGTTGAAGTCTTTAAAGGAAAGCCCCAGGAAACAGAAAGTATAATTACTGGGTGGGAAGGAGCCCTACAGCTCATCCCCAAGCAAGTTTTGTATTATTGACTTGCAGTCTGCTGGGGGTGGGGCCGGTAGGACAGAGCTCAGTGGATACTGCAGAGACCTTGCTGGTCTTCCTAAACCCAGAGAGACATATTTATTGGCCAGTTGCAGAACCTGCTTATCACCTTAAAATGCTCCTTATCCCTCTTTCCAGCTGATATCTATCTTCCTAGGAGAACTCCTCAGAGCATTTTCTGGGTTAACAGAGAATGCTAATCATCAGACAAGTCATGCTCTGAAACAGGAAAATCTCTTACTGGCACCAGTAAAAATAGATTGCATGAAATCTACACAGATTGACTTTTAAAGAGGATGTGATTTAAAAAACAAAACAAAACAAAAAACCAAGTATTTGAGATGAAACCTCAGTACTTGTCACCAAAAAGCAGAGGCAAAAAAATTGCTAGTCATCTGGATTCTATGACCTAGTTCTTACTGTACAGAGATGAATGAACAAGAAGGAAGAACTCCTGGAAGCTATTCAGAGCCATAGGATAAATGCCCAACTTCTGAGCTATTTACTTAAAATCTTCTTCTTGGTGCAGTTCTAATGTGCAAAATGTCCTCAGATGAATGGTACTGTTTTCAACCAGACAAATGGGAACTATTTTCAACTTTTGACATGCTGATATCTAAGAACCATTATGTTTTGTGTCTAAGGGATTCCTTTCTGGCTGATGGTTTTAAAATAACATTCCACCTCTTATGGAAGACTGACTTATTTGTTTGTTTATTTACTCCCCCAATGCTACCCCTCTCCTGGTCACCCCCTCACAGAATCACTCCCCCACTATTTCTTCCCTTCTCTGAAAGAGTGATCCCCCACTGGGTACCCCCCACCCTGGTACATTAAGGTTCTACAGAATTTTTCTGTGGGATTAGGCACATTCTCTCCTACTGAGGCCAGAGATGGCATCCTTGTTGGGGAATGGATTCCACAGTCAGGCTATAGCATTAGGGACAACTCCCACTCCAGTTGTTGTGGCACATGGAAACTGAACTTCATATCTCTTACATGTGTGGCAGGGGCCCTCAGTTCAGCCCATGTATGCTCTTTGGTTGTTGGCTCAGTCTTTGAAAGCGCCCAGAGGTCCAGGTTATTTGACTCTGTTGCAGGTTTTTTGTTGGAGTTCTTATCCCCTTTACAGCCTTCAGTACTTTCCCCACCTCTTCCATAAGAGTGTTTGACTGGGTAGAGCCACTCAGAGGACAGTTATACTAGGCTCTTTTCTCCAAGTATAACAGAATATCAGTAATAATGTCAGAGATTGGTGTTTGCACATGGGATATCTCTCAAGTTGGGCCGGTTATTGTTTGTCCATTCCTTCAGTCTCTGCTCCATCTTTGTCCCTGTGTTTCTTTTAGATAGGACAAATTTTGGGTCAAAAGTTTTGTGAGTGGTTTGGTGTCCTTATTCCTCTACTTGGGGTTCTGCCTGACTACAGGAGGTGGCTTCTTCTGGTTCTATGTCCCCACTGTTAGGCATCTCAGCTAAGGTCACCCACATTGACTCTTGGGAGCCTCCCCCATTCCAGATCTCTGGAACTTCCTAGCGATCCCCCCACCTTGTAATAGCATATTTCCTAAGAGTCTCATTTTTATCTTCATGTCTTTAAGTCCCCGCATATGAACAAATTCATACTTGGCCTACATAGGGCTTCTCTCAATAAATATAATATAAATATATATAAATAAAATATAAATGTAAATATCTGGTGTGTATGTGTGTGTGTGTGATTTTCTTTATCCATGTCTTCATCCATATATTAATTGTCACTTAATGGTGGGCTCATAGGTTCATTGTAGAAAATACACATGTATAGAAATGCCATATTGAATCTATGAGTGGATGTGAGGGAGAGGGGAGGTTCAGAGGGAGTTGGGGTGAGTGGAAGGAGGGAAAATTGTGGTTGCAATGCATTGCTTTAGAGAAGAATCTATTTTTAATAAAAGTAAATATAACTCAAATATTGATAATCATAACATTTTCAAAACCCATAGCCTGTCTCATGAATAATTGATACAAATAAAATATCGATGGTTAAAATAATTGCATATTTCCATTCATTCACCTGTCTCTCTACATGCTTGCTCCTGCCCCCGTGCCCCTCACCAACCCCTCTCTGACTCAGTTCCCTCCTTCCCTCTGCCTCTTCTGACTATTTTTTTTTTGAACTTGTCTGTGGGTTTTTATTTTGTTTTTTTTTAATTTAATTTAATTTTATTTTTTTAATTTACATTCCAAATCACTTCCCCTTTCCCGTTTCCTCCCTACCCGAAAGTCCCATAAGCCCCCTTCCCTCCCTCTTTTCTCCGTTCAACCCCCTCTCATTACTCTGTCCTGGCGTTCCCCTACATCCAGTCTTTCCAGGACCAGGGGTCTCTCCTTCCATCTTTTTAGAAATCTATTGATATGCTGATTGTGTCTAGGGTATTCTGAGATTCTGGGTCAATATCCCCTTATCAGTGACTTCATACCATGTGTGATCTTTTGTGATTGGGTTACCTCACTAAGGATGATATTTTCAAGTTCTGACCATTTGCCTAGGAATTTCGTGAATTCATTGTTTTTAATTGCAGAGTAGTATTCCATTGTGTAAATATACCACATCTTCTGAATCCATTCCTCCGTTGAGGGACATCTGGGTTCTTTCCAGCTTCTGGCTATTATAAATAAGGCTGCTATGAATATAGTGGAGCATGTGTCCTTATTGCATGCAGGTAAAGTCTCTGGGTATATGCCCAGGAGTGGTATAGCCGGATACTCCGGAAGTGTCATGCCCAGTTTTCTGAGGAGCCGCCAGACTGCTTTCCAGAGTGGTTGTACCAGCCTGCAATTCCACCAGCAGTGGAGGAGTGTTCCTCTTTCTCCACATCCTCGCCAACAACTGCTGTCTCCTGTGTTTTTGATCTTAGCCATCCTGACTGGTGTGAGAGGGAATCTCAGGGTTGTTTTGATTTGCATTTCCCTAATGACTAAGGATGATGAACATCTCTTTAAGTGCTTCTCAGCCATTAGATATTCTTCAGGTGAGAACTCTTTGTGTAGCTCTGTACCCCATTTTTTAATAGGGTTACTTGCCTCTCTGGAGTTTAACTTCTTGAGTTCTTTGTATATCTTGGATATTAGCCCTCTGTCGGATGTAAGGTTGGTAAAGATCATTTCCCAGTTAGTTGGTTGCCGCTTTGTCTTTTTGACGGTGTCTTTTGCCTTGCAAAAACTTTGTAATTTAATGAGGTCCCATTTGTCTATTCTTGATCTTAGAGTATAAGCTATTGGAGTTCTGTTCAGGAAATTCTCCCCTGTGCCCATATGTTCAAGGTTCTTCCCTAGTTTCCCTTCTATTAGTTTCAGTGTGTCTGGTTTTATGTGGAGATCTTTGATCCACTTAGAATTGAGCTTAGTGCAAGGAGATAAGGATGGGTCAATTTGCATTCTTCTGCATGTTGACCTCCAGCTGAGCCAGCACCATTTGTTGAAAAGGCTATCTTTTTTCCACTGGATGGTTTTAGCTCCTTTGTCAAAGATCAAGTGACCATAGGAGTGTGGATTCATTTCTGGGTCTTCAATTCTGTTCCATTGATCTACATGTCTGTTACTGTACCAATACCATGCAGTTTTTAACACTATTGCTCTGTAGTACAGCTTGAGGTCCGGGATACTGATTCCCCCAGAGGTTCTTTTACTCTTGAGAATAGTTTTAGCTATTCTGGGTTTTCTGTTATTCCAGATGAATTTTTGAATTGCTCTTTCTAACTCTATGAAGAATTGAGTTGGGATTTTGATGGGGATTGCATTGAATCTGTGTATTACTTTTGGTAAGATGCTCATTTTTACTATATTAATCCTGCCAATCCATGAGCATGGCAGATTTTTCCATCTTCTGAGGTCTTCTTCAATTTCTTTCTTCAGAGACTTGAAGTTCTTGTCATACAGATCTTTCACTTGTTTGGTTAGCATCACGCCAAGATACTTAATATGGTTTGTGGCTATCGTAAAGGGTATTATTTCTCTTACTTCTTTCTCAGCCTGCTTATCCTTTGAGTATAGGAAGGCTTCTGACTTGCTTGAGTTGATTTTATATCCGGCCACTTTGCTGAAGTCGTTTATCAGCTGTAGGAGTTCTCTGGTGGAGTTCTTTGGGTCGCTTATGTATACTATCATATCGTCTGCAAATAGTGATAGTTTGACTTCTTCCTTTCCAATTTGTATCCCTTTGACCTCTTTTTCTTGTCTAATTGCTCTAGCTAGAACTTCAAGTACTATATTGAAAAGATATGGAGAGAGAGGGCAGCCTTGTCTAGTCCCTGATTTTAGTGGGATTGCTTCAAGTTTCTCTCCGTTTAGATTGATGCTGGCTACTGGTTTGCTGTAAATTGCTTTTACTATGTTTAGATATGGGCCTTGAATTCCTGATCTTTCCAAGACCTTTAGCATGAAAGGATGCTGAATTTTGTCAAATGCTTTCTCAGCATCTAATGAGATGACCATGTGGTTTTTTTCTTTGAGATTGTTTATGTAGTGGATTACATTGATGGATTTCCTTATATTGAACCATCCCTGCATCCCTGGGATGAAGCCTACTTGATCGTGGTGAATGATCGTTTTGATGTGTTCTTGGATTCGGTTGGCAAGAATTTTATTGAGTATTTTTGCATCGATATTCATAAGAGAGATTGGCCTGAGATTCTCTTTCTTTGTCGGATCTTTGTGTGCTTTTGGTATTAGTGTAATTGTGGCTTCATAGAACGAGTTGGGTAGTGTTCCTTCTGTTTCTATTTTGTGGAACAGTTTGAAGAGTATTGGTGTTAGGTCTTCTTTGAAGGTCTGATAGAATTCTGCACTAAAACCATCTGGACCTGTGCTTTTTTTGGTTGGAAGACTTCCAATGACAACTTCTATTTCTTCAGGGGTTATAGGACGGTTTAGATGGTCTATTTGATCCTGATTTAATTTTGGTACTTGGTATCTGTCAAGGAAATTGTCCATTTCCTCAAGATTTTCTAGTTGTGTTGAATACAGGTTTTTGTAGTAGGATCTGATGATTTTTTGAATTTCCTCAGTTTCTGTTGTTATCTCTCCCTTTTCGTTTCTGATTTTATTAATTTGGATACTATCTCTGTGCCCTCTGGTTAGTCTGGCTAAGGGCTTATCTATCTTGTTGATTTTCTCAAAGAACCAACTCCTCGTTTTGTTGATTCTTTGTATGGTTTTATTTGTTTCTACTTGATTGATTTCAGCCCTGAGTTTGATGATTTCCTGCCTTCTACTCCTCTTTGGTGTATTTGCTTCTTTTTGTTCCAGGGCTTTCAGGTGTGCCATTAAGCTGTTAGTGTATGCTGTCTCCCGTTTCTTTTTGGCGGCACTCAGGGCTATGAATTTTCCTCTTAGCACTGCTTTCATTGTGTCCCATAAGTTAGGGTATGTTGTGCCTTCATTTTCATTAACTTTCAAAAAGTCTTTGATTTCTTTCTTTATTTCCACCTTGACCAAGTTATCATTGAGTAGAGCATTGTTCAGCCTCCATGTGTACGTGGGTTTTCTTTTGTTTTTGTTGCCATTGAAGACCACCCTTATTCCATAGTGATCTGATAGGAGGCATGGGATTATTTCTATCTTCTTGTATCTGTTGAGGTCTGATTTGTGACCAATTATATGGTCAATTTTGGAGAAGGTACCATGAGGAGCTGAGAAGAAGGTGTATTCTTTAGCTCTAGGATGAAATGTTCTATATATATCAGTTAGATCCATTTGGTCCAAGGCTTCAATTAGATTCACTGTGTCCCTGTTTAGTTTCTGCTTTCCTGAACGATCCATTTCAGAGAGCGGGGTGTTGAAGTCACCCACTATTATTGTGTGCGGTGCGATGTGTGCTTTGAGTTTTAGTAAAGTTTCTTTTACGAATGAGGGTGCCCTTGCATTTGGAGCATAGATATTCAGGATTGAGAGTTCTTGATGGTGGATTTTTCCCTTGATCAGTATGTAGTGTCCTTCTGTGTCTTTTTTGATGACTTTGGGTTGAAAATCAATTTTATCCGATATTAGGATGGCTACTCCACCTCGTTTCTTGGGGCCATTTGCTTGTAAAATTGTTTTCCAGCCTTTTACTCTGAGGTAGTGTTTGTCTTTGACACTGAGGTGCGTTTCCTGCATGCAGCAAAATGCTGGGTCCTGTTTACGTATCCAGTCTGCTAGTCTATGTCTTTTAATTGGGGAATTGAGACCATTGATATTAAGAGAGATTAAGGCATAGTGATTATTGCCATCTGCCATTCTTGACGCTATCTTTATGTTTGAGTGGTTATCTACTTTTGGGTTAGATTCAAGGTTATTATCTCATTTTTTCCAGGGTGTTGTTTCTCTCCCTGTATTGGAGGTTTCCACCTATTATCCGTTGCAGGGCTGGATTTGTGGAAAGATATTGTGAAAATTTGGTTTTATCATGGAATATCTTGGTCTCTCCATCTATGGTGATTGAGAGTTTTGCTGGGTAGAGTAGTCTAGGCTGGCATTTGTGCTGTCTTAGTGTCTGCATGAGATCTGCCCAGGATCTTCTGGCTTTCATAGTCTCTGGTGAGAAGTCTGATGTGATTCGGATAGGTCTTCCTTTGTATGTTACTTGGCCCTTTTCTCTTACTGCATTTAGTATTCTTTCTTTGTTTAGAACATTCGGTGTTTTGATTATTATGTGACGGGAGGTATTTCTGTTCTGGTCCAGTCTGTTTGGAGTTCTGTAGGCTTCTTGTACGTTCATCGGCATCTCTCTCTTTAAGTTAGGGAAGTTTTCCTCCATAATTTTGTTGAAGATGTTTACTGGCCCTTTAAGTTGCAAATCTTCACTCTCATCTATACCTATAATCCTTAGGTTTGGTCTTCTCATTGTGTCCTGGATTTCCTGGATGTTTTGGGTTACGCGTTTTTTGCATTTTGCATTTTCTTTGACTGTTGAGTCGATGCTTTCTATGGAATCTTCAGCACCTGAGATTCTTTCTTCCATCTCTTGTATTCTATTGTTGATGTTTGCATCTATGACTCCTGATTTCTTCCCAAGGTTTTCTATCTCCAAAGTTGTCTCCCTTTGTGATTTCTTAGTTGTTTCTACTTCCTTTTTTAGTTCCTGGATGGATTTGCTGAGATCCTTCACTTGTTTGTTTGTATTTTCCTGTATTTCTTTAAGGTATTTTTGCATTACCTCTTTCAGGATTTCTTCCTGATGACCCACATTCTCCTGCATTTCTCTGAGCGATTTTTGTGTTTCCTCCTCATGGGATTCCATCTGTTGATCCATCGTCTCCTGCATTTCTTTAAGCAGTTCTCGTGTTTCCTTTGTAAGGGCATCTAACCGTTGATTCATTTCTTTAAGCAATTTTTGTGTTGCCTCCTTATGGGCATCCGTCTGTTGACCCATATTCTTCTGCATTTCTTTATGCAAATTTCGTGATTCCTTTGTGAGTGCATCTACCCGTTGATTCATCTCGTTAAGCGATTTTTGTGTTGTCTCCTTGTGCGCCTCCATCTTTTGATCCATGTTCTCCCGCATTTCTCTAAGCGATTTTTGTGTTTCCTTTGTAAGGGCTTCTAACCGTTGATTCATGGTCTCCTGTAACTCTTTATGAGATTTATTTGTGTCCTTCTTGTGATCCTCTAATAGCATCATGAGAAGTGATTTTAAATCCAGATCTTGTCTTTCGGGTGTGGTGGGGTATCCAGGACTTGCTGCTGTTGGAGAGTTGGGTTCGGATGGTCCCACATTACTTTGATTACTGTTAGTAACATTCCTACGTTTGCCTTTTGCCATCTGGATACCTCTGGTGTTAGTTGGTCCTGCTGCCACTGGCTGTTGGTTGGACCTCCTGTGAGCCTGCAAAGCTATTTCTGCCCCCCCTGGATTACCAGGATTCCCCTGGCACCGATTTCTGGGGCCTGCCTGCTCCTGAGTGACTTTGGAGCCCTAATGTGCTTTGCCCCAAGTGATCTTATATTGGGGAGGCCTTGCACATCTAAAGGCTCAGCCTAGTGGATTCCTGGAGCAGAGGTCGCCAAAGGGAGGCTGGCAGGCTCCTGCCCTGTGCAGGGGTGTGTGATCTCTCCTGGGGGGGGGGAGGGGGCGTCCCTCTGCCAGGCAGAAGTCCCACAGCAGATCTGGCGCGCTGGTCACTGCAGATCAGCCCAGCACCTGGGAGCAGGTTACACACAAGCTGCCTGAACCCGAAGCGATATTATGCCTGTCTGTCTCTGAGCCTGGCGGTCCCAACTACCTGGTCACTGGAGCAAAGATGGCGGAGGGCACTCTCCGTGGCGCCGCTCACCCTGTGGTCAAGATGGCCCGCTGATCTGCCACCCAGACGACCACAGCGCCAACCCGCCCTCGGGCACAGACGGAAGCCCCAACAGGCCGTGTCCCAAGTGATGTTATATTGGGGGGAGAGCCTGGGTACCGGTCTCTCCAGCGCAGTCCGCGGGAACAGAGGTCGCGGAAGGGAAGCTGGCAGGCTCCCTCCCTGCTCGGGGTCCCTCCACCAGGCAGAAGGTCCCACCGTGGAACTGGCGCGCTGGTTACTGCAGATCAGCCCAGCACCTGGGAGCAGGTTACACACAAGCTGCCTGAGACTGAAGCGATATTATGCCTGTCTGTCTCTGAGCCTGGCGGTCCCAACTACCTGGTCACTGGAGCAAAGATGGCGGAGGGCACTCTCGGTGGCGCCGCTCACCCTGTGGTCACGATGGCCCGCCGATCTGGCACCCAGACGACCACAGCGCCAACCCGCACTCGGGCACAGATGGAAGCCCCAACAGGCCGGGGGAGAGCCTGGGTACCGGTCTCTCCAGCGCAGTCCGCGGGAACAGAGGTCGCGGAAGGGAAGCTGGCAGGCTCCCTCCCTGTGCGGGGTCCCTCCACCAGGCAGAAGGTCCCTCTTCTGACTATTTTATTCCCCTTTCTAAGTGAGATTCAATCATCCTCACTTGGGCCTTCCTTCTTGTTTATCTTCTGGTGGTCTGTGGGGTATATCATGGGTACCCTGTACTTTATGGCTAATATCCACATACCAGTGAGTACATACCATGTATGTCTTTTTGGGTCTGGGATACCTCACTCAGAATAATATCCTCATGTTCCATCCATTTGCCTGCAAAATTTATGATGTCCTTGTTTTTAACATCTGAATAGTATTCCATTGTGTAAATGAACCACATTTTCTGTATTCATTTGTCAGTTGAAGGACATCTAGATTTTTTCCATGTTTTTGGCTATTATGAATAAAGCTGCCATGAACATAGTGGAGCATGTGTCCTTGTGGTATGGTGGAGCATCTTTTGAGTATATGGCCAGGAGTGGTATAGCTGGGTCTTCAGATAGAACTATTTCTAGTTTTCTAAGAAACCACCAGATTGATTTCCAGAGTGGTTGTACAAGTTTGTAATTCCACCAGCAATGGAGGAGTGTCCCCTATCTCCACATTCTCACCAACATGTATTGTCACTTGGGTTTTTTATCTTAGCCATTCTGATTGGAATCTCAGGGCTGTTTTGATTTGCATTTCCCTGACGACTAAGGATGTTGAACATTTCTTTAAGTGCTTCTCTGCCTTTCTAGATTCCTCTGTTGAGAATTCTCTGATTAGTTCTGTACCCCATTTTTCTCCTACTTATATTTTATTATTTCTTCCACAATCACCTATTTTGTCTGTTTCCCATAATTGCCATGCTGATTCTTCTGTCATATGAGAAATAATATCTTCATTTGTCTCTTTCTAATTCTCTTTTTAATTTATGATTTCCAATGCATTTTTCTTTTTTTGTTTGTTTTATTGGATATTTTATTTATTTACATTTCAAATGTTATCCCCTTTCCCTACTGTTTTCCCTGCTGGAAACCCACTATACCATCCCCACTCCCCCTGCTTCTATGAGGGTGCTCCCCCATTCACCCACCTACTCCTGCATTCCTGCCCTGGCATTCCCCTATACTGGGGTATCGAGCCTTCACAGGACCAAGGGCCTCTCCTCCCATTGATGACAGACGGAGTCATCCTCTGCTGAATATGCGGCTGAAGCCATGTGTCACTCCATGTGTACTCTTTGGTTGGTGGTTGAGTTCCTGGGAGCTTTGGGGGGGATTGATATTGTTTTTCTTCCTATGTCTATACTACATTTTTAATAGTGTTATTTTGGTTGTTGGAGTCTAACTTCTTGATTGGATACTTTGATTATTATTATTATCAATATAATATTAATTAATTAATATTATATTAATATTTGAATATTAGTCCTTTGTCAGATTTAGAGTTAGTGAAGATTTTTTCCCAATGTGTGTTGCTGTTTTGTCCTATTGATATTGTCCTTTGCCTTATAGAAGCTTTGCAGGTTCATGAGGTTCCATTTATAAATTGTTGCTCTTAGAGCCTGAGCTATTGGTGTTTTGTTCAGGAAATTATCTCCTGTATCAATATATCAAGGCTATTTTCCACTTTCTCTTCTATTAGATTTAATGTATTCAGTTTTATGTTGAGGTCCTTGATCCACTTGGACTGAGTTTTCTGTAGGGTGGTAAGTATAGATCTATTGGCATTCCTCTACATGCAGACTTCCATTTAGCCCAATACTACTTGATGAAGACACTTTTTATTAAAAAAAAAATCCATAGAAAGGTGTTGGCTTCTTCATCAAAACTCAATGGCCATAGTTGTGTGAGTTTATTTCTGGGTCTTTGATTCAATTCCATTGATCAACCTGTCTATTTCTGTACCAATACCATGTAGTTTCTATCACTATTGCTCTGTAGTACAGCTTGAGATCAGGGATGGTGATTCCTCCAGAAGTTCCTTTTTACTCAATAAAATTCTTGCAAAACAAATCCAAGAACACATCACAAACATCACTCACCATGATCAAGTAGGATTCATGCCAGGGATGCATAAATGGTTCAATATATGAAAATCCATCAATGTAATCTACTATATGAATAAACCGAAAGAAAAAAATCACGTGATCATTTCATTAGATGCTTAAAATCTTTCAACAAAATCCAATGCCACTTCATATTAAAAGTCTTGGAGAGATCAGGGATTCAAGGCACATACCTAAACATAATAAAAACAATATACAGCAAGTCAATAGTCATCTAATTAAATGGAGAGAAACCTAAAGCAATACCACCAAAATTAGGGACAAGACAAGGCTTTCTACTCTCTCCCTATCTATTCAATATAGCAGTTGAAGGTTCAGCTAGACCAATAAGACAACAAAAGAATATGAATGGGATAAAAGGGAAGAAGTCAAGGTATCATTATTTGTGATGATATTATAGGATACATAAGTGACACCCAAAATTTTACCAGAGAATTCCTACAGCTGATAAGCAACTTCAGCAAAATGGCTGGATACAAAATTAAATCAGCAAAACAAAACAAAACAAAACAGTAGCCCCCCTTTTTACAAATGATAAATGGGCTGAGAAAGAAATTAGGGAAATAACACCCCTTACAATAGCCACAAATAATATGAAATAATTTTTTGTACCTCTAACCAAACAAATGAAAGATCTGTATGACAAGAACTTTAAGTCCCTGAAGAAAGAAATTGAAGAATATCTCAGAAGTTAGGAAGATCTCTCATGCCAGTGAATTCTCAGGATTAACATAGTAAAAATGACCATTTTACCAAATGCAATCTACAGATTCAATGCAATTCCATCAAAATTCCAACACAATATTTTACAGACATTGAAAGAGCAATTCTGAAATTCATATGGAAAGACTGACTTATAAACAGGAAACAACTTTGAATGTTCATACCCAAAGATTAGTAGTGCTTTTAAACTGGTCTCCTAACAAGCTGCTTTTTGTGCATTATTGTAGAGACTTTTAAATAGTGAAAAGTGTTGAGACTAGTGGCTATTGAGTACTCATCCTTAAATGGAACATATATGTCATCTGGTTCAAGGCTCAGAGAATATCACAGAAGAGGGAATAGAAATAATATAGGAGACTGAGAATGGGGAGGAGTACTGTGAAATGTCTTCTTGACATCACATGGTTTTTGAGTTCATACTAGTTGTGGTTTCATGCACGAGACCTGGCTAGAATCAAATTGTCATTGTTCCAGCATTAACAGGAGATCTCATCAGCCCCACTCCTAGCTGATGGGTTTTAGCAGTTGATAGCTTCTGGAGGATGGATAATTTTTTCTTTAATGGTATAGCTACCTGTTAGTTACCTATCCTTCAGTATATAGTTCCTAGAAAATGATCATGCAATCAATACTAACTAATCTGAGTTGGTTTCAAAGAGAGAACTGAAAGTGTTCAGCAGTGAGAATGTTGTAAGAAGGGTTTCTGAGGGAGTGGGATGAGACAAAAGATGAGTAATAGGAGATAAATATGATCAATATATCACATATGTGGAATCGTTAGATATTAAAAAGTTGGTGAAAACAAAATTTGTAAAGCTTGAAATTTTTTTCCTAAAATTATAAAAAAATGAGAAAAGTTTTTGCACAACAATTATACAATTATACATTACATTATAGTATAGCACATTTGAATGTCCTGAAGGTTACAGTTACTGTTTTTCCTTTTCCCCCCTCAAACATCAGATTCCAAGCTGGGACCATTTGGGTTCTTAAAGTTTCGTGGGACCTTTGCTTTCTGAGGTACAAGGAAATGTAATAGATAACTTTACCATCCTTCCAAATGGAAGAAAGAGAAGTTACTGATGGCAGGATCCTGGGAGCAGATAAATTTTGGTGATCAAGTCTTTAGGAGCTATGCCAAGTTTCTTAGAATTAATAAATTCGTATTAATGAAGGATCAAAAAAAAGGATGTGTTCTCCCAGGGTTGTGTACTTTACTACCACTGCACCCTTGGACAGCCATCCCAAACACTCTGTTTTGACCTTGCACTTCTTCATCAATTAGAGCTTTAAAGACAGTGATCTAGTCTTGGGAGATGATAAATGGTTGGTTCCCTTCTTATTAGTGAGGCAGGAAGCATGCAATTTCCCCAAGATATTTTTTTAGGTTAAATGGAGAACCAGAAAGAGAGCCTGGCTAATCAGCAGAAGGTTAAGATCTATTGGAAGCTATTTCAGTGCAGATGTGTGCCTGGAGAATGCACTAATGATGGAGAGTTTGTCTTTCTCATTTTATCTGTGGGTGGGAAGGTTGGAGGGTTTTTGTATTCAAAATAAGAAATTTGCCACACCTTGTCTAGTCCCTGATTTTAGTGGGATTGCTTCAAGTTTCTCTCCATTTAGTTTGATGTTGGCTACTGGTTTGCTGTCTATTGCTTTTGCTATGTTTAGGTATGGGCCTAGAATTCCTGTTCTTTCCAAGACCTTTAACATAAAAGGATGCTGAATTTTGTCAAATGCTTTTTTAGCATCTAATGAAATGACCATGTGGTTTTATACTTTGAGTTTGTTTATGTAGTGGATTACATGGATGGATTTCCATATATTGAACCATCCTTGCATTCCTGGGATGAAGCCTACTTGATCAAGGTGAATGATCGTTTTGATATGTTCTTGGATTTGGTTGACAAGAATTTTACTGAGTATTTTTGCATCGATATTCATAAGAGAGATTGACCTGTCTGAAGTTCTTTTTCTTTGTTGGATCTTTGTGTGGTTTTGGTATCAGCGAAATTGTGGTTTCATAGAATGAGTTGGATAGTGTTCCTTCTGTTTCTATTTTGTGGAACATAGTACTTGAAGTCCTAGCTAGAGCAATTAGACAACATAAGGAGGTCAAAGGGATACAAATTGGAAAGGAAGAAGTCAAATTATCACTATTTGCAGATGATATGTTAGTATACTTAAGCGACCCAAAAAAACTCCACCAGAGAACTCCTACAGCTGAAAACAACTTCAGCAAAGTGGCCGGATATAAAATTAACTCAAGCAAATCAGTAGCCTTCCTATACTCAAAGGATAAAAAGGCTGAGAAAGAAATTAGGGAAATGATACCCTTCAAAATAGTCACAAAAATATAAAGTATCTTGCTGTGACTCTAATCAAACATGTGAAAGATCTATATGACAAGAACTTCAAGTCTCTGAAGAAGGAAATTGAAGAAGACCCCAGAAGATGGAAAAATCTTCCATGCTCGTGGATCGGCAGGATTAAAATAGTAAAAATGACCATCTTGTCAAAAGCAATATACAGATTCAATGCAATCCACATCAAAATTCCAACTCAATTCTTCATAGAGTTAGAAAGAGCAATTCTCAAATTCATCTGGAATAACAAAAAACCCAGGATAGCTATAACTATTCTCAACAGTAAAAGAATTTTTGGGGGAATCAGTATCCTCGAACTCAAGCAGTACTACAGAGCAATAGTGTTAAAAACTATATGGTATTTGTACAGTGACAGGCAAGTCAATCAATGGAATAGAATTGAAGACCCAGAAATGAACCCATACAACTATAGTCATTTGATCTTTGACAGAGGAGCTAAAACCATCCAGTGGAAAAAAGCCTTTTCAACAAATGGTGCTGGTACAACTGGCAGCTAGCATTCAGAAGAATGCAAATCGATCCATTCATATCTCCTTGTACTAAGCTCAAGTCCAAGTGTATCAAGGACCTCCACATAAAACCAGACACACTGAAACTAATAGAAAAGAAACTTGGCAAGAGCCTTGAGCACATGGGCACAGGGGAAAATTTCCTGAACAGAAAACCAATAGCTTATGCTCTAAGATCAAGAATTGACAAATGGGACCTCATAAAATTACAAAGTTTCTGTAAGGCAAAGGACACTGTCAATAGGACAAAATGGCAACCAACAAACTGGGAAAATATCTTTACCAACCCTACATCAGAAAGAGGGCTAATATCCAATATATACAAAGAAATCAAGAAGTTAGACTCCAGAGAGCCAAATAACCCTATTAAAAATGGGATACAGAGCTAAACAAAGAATTTTCACCTGAGGAATATTGAATGGCTGAGAAGCACCTAAAGAAATGTTCAATATCCTTCATCATCAGGGAAATGCAAATCAAAGCAACCCTGAGATTTCACTTCAAACCAGTCAGAGTGGCTAAGATATAAAAAAAAAAAAAAAGCTCAGAAGACAGCAGGTGCTGGTGAGGATGTGGAGAAAGAGGAACAGTCTTCCAGTTCTGGTGGGATTGCAAGCTGGTACAAACACTCTGGAAATCAGTCTGGCTATTCCTCAGAAAACTGGGCATGATACTATCAAAGGACTTCGTTATACCACTCCTGGGCACATACCCAGAGGATCCCCCAGCATGTAATAAGGACACATGCTCCACTATGTTCATAGCAACACTATTTATAATAGCCAGAAGGTGGAACAAACCCAGATGTCCCTCAATGGACGAATGGATACAGAAAATGTGGTATATTTTCACAATGGAATACTACTCAGCTATTAAAAACAATGAATTCATGAAATTCTTAGACAAATGGATGATACTGGAAAATATCATTCTAAGTGAAGTAACCCAATCACAAAAGAACATACATGGTATGCAGTAACTGATAAGTGGATATTAGCCTGGAATCTTGGAATACCCAAGACACAATTCACATATCAAATGATGCCCAAAAAAAGGAATGAGATGCCCCTGGTCCTGGAAAGGCTCGATGTAGCAGTGTAGGGGAATGCCAGGACAGGGAAGCAGGAGTAGGTTGATTGGGGAACAGGGAGAAGGGAGAGAGCTTATGGGACTTTCAGCAAGGGGGGATCCAGGAAAGGGAAAATCATTTGAAATGTAAATAAAGAATATATCTAAGAAAAAGAAAATAAAAAGCATTTATAATTATAAAATCAGAACACCAATTAACTCTATATCCTGATTATCACATATTCAGCCAGGATTTAATTCTCCTCATGTAAAAATAAATAAGTATATTCAACTTGTTAGCCAAAAGAAAAAAGAAAGAAATTTGTCACACAAGTATAGCCCTAATAATAGATATGTGAAACTGTTGGCATCACCAGAAAAAGTACAGCTTCACAAGTTGCTTCTCAGACTAGCTTCAAAAGCACAATGAAGTATCTATTGTTGTATAGCTGAATTTTCAACAGTGGTATAAGGAATCAGTGTTCCTCAGTCAGGAATGAAGAATGAGACTGTGGCATTCTCCTCTCATGATTCTGGGTATTTATTATTTCATTTTCTTTTTACATACTTGATCAGTGTGTGGTGCATGTACATATTTATCTGGGTATGTACATAAGTGTATTGTTCAGCTGTATATGCATATGTGTTCACATGAATATTGAGGCTAGAGACAGATGTTTGGTATCCTCCTTGTTTGTTCTTCAACTTATTCTTTCAGACAAGATCTCTCTCTGAATCTGCAGTTTACTGATTCAGCAAGGGTGAGTGTCCTGCAAGCTCCAAAGTTTACCCCAGTCTCCTCCTCCTGGTTCTTTGATTACAGGTATGTGCTGCCATGCCCACCTTTTATGTGGATACTGGAAATCTAAACTCAGGTCTTCATGAGTATATGGAGTGCATTTAGTGAGTGGGCAATCTCCTCAGCCCTGAATGCATTTTGTTTCTTAAGCTTTTACAAGATTCCACCAGAAATTTTTATGGGTTTAGTACCAGTCACATTTCAACTTAGAGCAATCTAGAACTGGCACTTTATCTTGTATATTTTGTCAAAATAGGTAGTAATCATATGGACAGCCTCACAATTGAAGCTTAAAGCAAACATATAACAATTGCAAGCTAAGGAATTGACAGTGTTACGTAACTTCTGCCATATCAATAAGTGGAAATAACTCAAATGTACAATGATGCTTGCATGAACTCACTAAAAATGCCTATACATGTATGTGATAGGACATTGTGATGAATGAAGTTCTGATACATGCTGCAATATGAATGGCTTTGAGGGTTCATAACTCAGTGAAGTATTCCAGGATAAATACTATACAACTAGGCTTTGGTTAGGTACTTATTTATAGTAGCAAAACTCATAGAGAGAGGAAGTAGAATGGTGGAGACTAGGCTAGGCTACATGAGTGTCTCTCCCAATAAACAGGCAAAGAAGAATTTAAAGGTTCTGTGTGGAAACATTTTGGAAAACTATAGTGGTAACAGTTACACAGCTGTGTAAATTGTTTACATAGAAATAGGCAAAATTACATATAGTTAAGTATTGGTTACAGAAAAATTTGCTAAGAAACATATTGTTAGGTGATTTTGTCATTGAATGAACATCATGACTGCACCATCACAATGTAAGGTTGTGGAACCACCTTGATGGATGAAGTCTGACATTGATGGAAACACTGTTATGCCTGACTATACATTTATAGTTTATGTATATCACACTAATTTTCAAAAGTCAAACTTCTTATAAGGAAGAATGTGGTCCACGGTTTATCATGACTGTTCTGATTTTATTGTTGATTTAGTGTATGTGTAGGACTAGATGTGTGTGCAGGTGTTGGCCTATGTGTACATGTAGAGGCCAGAGTGTAAACTGACATTTTACTATGCGGGTTCTTTTTTTCCCACACTTTCCTACCCTTTTACTTCTTTCCTTTCAACTCACTAGCACTAGGTAGGAGAGGAAAAATAAGATAGAGGGAAAGAGGGCAATGATATATCAAGGCTACTTTCTGCTGATTAGGGGAATTGATTCCCTTGGGGTAAGATTGATCTTTGCAGTTAGGATATATAATTTCTTCTTTTCATATTTTTGCACACTACTACTTGACAAACCACAACCAACAGAACCAATAGCTTCCAACCACCAAGCAGCCAACCAGACAGCCCTTCTACTGGGGTTCTAGAATTCATACATGCTCTGAAGGGTCTCTAGAATTCCAAACAACTTATACTCACAGAAATGCTCTGTAGTTGTCTAAACCACACCCCTGCTAAAGCTCGAGGCAAATTATAGTCAGTGTCTGTGGACAATCTGAAGCAGACATATATCCGACACCTGGGATTAAAATAAAAACATATTCTTAAATTATTTCTGTGTTTTTAAAGAAAGCAAAATTCTTATACCAGATGTTGTCTTTGGGTGTCTTCCTTTACTGGTATCCACATACATCCGTTTACTAAGTATTTGCCTGGTACCTGTGGAAGCCAGAAGAGGGCATACAATTCCTTGGAACTGGAGTTGCAAACAGTTATAAGTTGCCACATGGATGCTGAGAATTTCATCTGGTTCCTCTTGAAGATAAGCCATTGCTCATAAATACTTGAGTCATCCCTCCAGTCCTTCCTCACCTTCTTTTGTAAGGCACAATCTCTTAGCAAATCTAGATTCCTCAATTATTAAGATTATAAGAGAATGTCACCATGTCTTAGTTTTTTTCTTACATGGATAGTGGGGATGTCAATTCAGATTCTCATGCTTGCCCAGCAAAGACTACTCACTGATCCATTTCTCCAACTCAAATAATGCTTTATTATTATTGTTGTTATTATTATTATTATAGAATTACATTACAGTATAGGTAAGAAAGTTATAGATCACCATGTGTGTAAGGCCAAATTAGAGTTCTTCATTTTACCCAGCAACCAAGAGTAGACTAGTACCTCAGAAAGATTCTTAGTGCTGAAGCTAGGTATACAGCATTTTTTTTGGTTTTTTTCAAGACAGGGTTTCTCTGTGTAGCCCTGGCTGTCCTGGAACTCACTCTGTTAACCAGGCTAGCCTCGAACTCAGAAATCCGCCTGCCTCTGCCTCCCAAGTGCTGGGATTAAAGGCATGCGCCACCACTGCCCAGCTAGGTATACAAAATTTTTAAAGGTCAAAACCACAATTAAATCAGTGTCAGATGAATGTTAGAGTAACTTTACAACATTTGTTTTGGCAGAACAAAATAGTTATTTCAGCTAGAACATGTCACTTAATTTTTATTTATACTTTTTGAGTTATTTTTATTTATGTTTAGTTTGTATAGACATTTTGGATGAGTACCTCTGGACCATGGTCAGAGCCAAGGCAACCACAAATATATTGCTAAGGTGGATCTGGTTATTGGGGAATAGAGAGCTGAGATGTGTCTAAACAGACACAAAATGGAGTTAGAGCAAGATGGTGTTACCTTAGTCACTTCAATACAATGCTTGTCTAAGAAAGCAATACAACTGAATTGTTGTCATATATTTCTGATGTTGGGATGCTAAGAGGGTATCAGTATTACAGGTGGAGTACCAGAGGACAGGAGGCAAAAGTTTTGCCTGCTTCACTAAGTGAGCTGAACATCTCTTCAGCATCTACCTAGTCACACTGTGAAGTCCCAAACTGTGGGCTGCCAACAGTTCCATGAGACATTCTAGGTGCTCTTCATTCTACCTGGGTGTTGCTGGCTACCTATATAAAGATGCACAGGAGCTTCACTATGCCTACTCCTGATTCTTCTCTCTCTGACTCTTCTACCAAGCTAACATGGAGTCTTCTGATGTCCTCCCCTTCTGTAAACTAGACCAGAACCCAGAGACTACAATAGCTATGGATGTAATATCTAAATGTCAAATACCTAGATAATCAATGACATAGGAAGTGGGTCCAGGTGCAAACAGTTAGTATCAAATCCAAAAAGAACCCAAAAGTCATCTTCTACCTCCTGCTCCTTTATTAAAGAGCCACATGAGTTGGGACACTAATGTCTTTTGTGTGGCTTTTACAATTTCTCTATGGTACACAGACTTGCCATGCTGTGTTCCCTGCTGGGCTGAGTCATGGCCTATCAGGACCCCATGGTTTCAATCTCAAGATAGACTTACCATAAGAGCTCAGTGACTGTTTATTGTTCTTGATTCTAGAAACTCTACTTTCCTATGTTCCATGAAGTATGTTCTCTCTCTCTCTCTCTCTCTCTCTCTCTCTCTCTCTCTCTCTCTCTCTCTCTCTCTCCTCTCCTCTCCTCTCCTCTCCTCTGCTCTCCTCTCCTTTCATTTATTTTTATCATTTGACTTATGTATCTCCTTACTAATTAAGGGTTGTTATCCCAATTTACCACTATTTCTTTAACTTTTCTAAAATTATAACTACTATACTCTGAATTTATTTTTTGCGTGTGTGTGTGTGTGTGTGTGTGTGTGTGAGAGAGAGAGAGAGAGAGAGAGAGAGAGAGAGAGAGAGAGAGAGAGAGAGAGAGAGAGAGAGAGAGAGAGAAAGAGAGAATGCATACCCCAGTGTGTGCATGGAAATCTAAAAAAAACGTTAGAGTTGATTCTCTCCATCTACCACAAGGATTTCAGGGATTTAACCAAAATTGTCAGGCTCTGTGGAAAGTGTGCTTATCTACTGTCTTAGTTAGGATTTTACTGCTGTGAACAGACACCATGACAAAGACAAGTCTTAAAAAGGACAACATTTAATTGGGGTGGCTTATAGGTTCAGAGGTTCAGTCCATTATCATCAAGGCAGGAACATGGCAGCATCTAGGCAGGCATGGTGCAGGAGGAGCTGAGAGTTCTACATCTTCATCTGAAGGCTGCTAGCAGAATACTGGCTTCCAGGAAGCTGAGATGAGGCTTTTAAAGCACATGCCCACAGTGACACACCTACTCCAACAAGGCCACACCTACTCCAATAGGGCCACACTTTCTAATAATGCCATTCCCTGGGTCGAGCATAAACGAACCATCACATCTACTAAACTACCTTTTAAAAATATTTTTAAAAATTATTTATTCATTTTATTTTATGTGAATAGTGTTTTGCTTTCATATATGTATATGGATCACATATGTGCCTGTTTCCCAAAAATGACATTAAATCTCCTAGAACTGGAGTTACAGTTGTGAGCCATCATGTGAGTGCTAAGAACTGAAACTATGTTCTCTGCAAAGTAACAAGTGCTTAATCACAGATCCATTTCTCCTACTTCAGCCACTAAGCCATCTTGTCATCAAAGATTTATATTTTGGGGTTTCATCTATACTTTTCTCTTAAAATCCTCTCATTGTTAGTTGGATGGACCTAAGTAAACCTCTAGTTGGAAATACAACTGTGTTTGGGATGTTTGCTCCGTCTGTGGCTTCTTCAAGGGGTTTTATAGATCAGTTTTGGGAAGGGTGGGTATAGTGGGTGAAATATTGCATAAGAAAAAGGTTCATTACTGTATGTAATACAGAGCTTTAGTATCTTTTTGAATTTTGTCATATATTTTGACTAACATGTTCAACCATTTTTGTACATGTAGAATCTTGTCATACCAATAGCTTCTTATCTTATCTGACAGTAAAATTCGTTTATTTTGCTGTATAAAACTTGTTTTGAAATATGTATATATTCTGATATGGCTCAGTTGTGCTAGTTAATATCTATTACCTTTCATACATTCACAGTAAAAATATAAATTTTGCTATTTTAAGAACATATATTTTTGTTAATATAGTTACAATATGAAATAATCTCTGGAATTTGTTCTTTTCACTCAATGAAAAAATTATATTCTTTGACTAACACCCTAACATCTTTGCAATCCCCACTTCCCAAGAAATGAGCATTTTACAATATGTTTCTATGAATTTTAAAGTTGTGGCAATCAGCTCTGTCACTATGACAAAATAAGCCAGGTTCATCAATCTAAAGCAGTGGTTCTCAACCTGTGGGTCATGACCCCCTTGGCAAACCTATATCTCCAAAATACTTGCATTATGACTCACAACAGTATCGAACTTGCAGTAATGGGGTAATAACCAAAATAATTTTATGATTGGGAGTCATCAAGCATGAGGACTATATTAAGAGATCACTGTATTAAGGGAAAGTTGAGAACCATTAATTTAAACATTGATTGTGTTTTTCTGACAACTTCTAAATGTTTGGTCTACAGCCAGTTGACCATATTGCTTTGGACCTATGGTGTAGTTGAAGATCATGGTGGGGAATATGTCATTGGGCAAAAGTGGTTACCTCATGATGACCAAAAAGTAGAGAGTGACGAAATGGCAAGAGTTCCAATTTCCCCTCAAGGATAGGAGAGGCCTCAGGCTTCCTCCTACTAGGAACACCTCTTAATACCCTACATCCCCATAACATCATGCTTTTAGTTCCACTAAAAGGTACATTGGCCTTTGTGAGACATTCAATATTGAAATTATATCAACAACCAACAGCTTCCTAGAGTTATTTACTGTTTGCTTTTTCCTGAGTCCTCTGAGATTCATTCTTTAATTTTTTTCCCTGGGTTAAATTTGACCAGATGGTTCAATGACAGAGCAATGTTAGTTCACTGTGCTATTTATGGTATTCCATAATTTTCATTAATCAAAATAAATTTGCATCAGGAAATTTTATGACGCCTTTGTGTCTCTTAGTTTCAAGATCAAGAAAACGATCTATCATATAGCATGAATTTCCATGCCATGTCCCACCAGGGCACAACAGTCATAAAATCCTGTGTGTCTCAGTAGAGATCACTATCAATACCTCACTTACTCCTAGGCTAACCACTCACTCTGCGAGTCATGTAATTTTCTCACTTTCCTTTGACTACCCTCTCTGGTATTCAAAATTTTCTTGATAGACTAGTATATAAGAGATGGGGCAAAATAAAGTGGGGAAGAAATGAAAATGGTATTAGGTGTGAGGGTGTGTGGTGGAGGGTGAGTAAGTCACTTCCTGAGGTACAGAATTTAAGCATAGCTAGAAATGGACATCAGGAATCTGCCTGTGTCATATCATCAGGCAGAGAGTGAAAAGATCAAATATGTATGCACAGACTCACTTGGAAGCATACCTATTTTGGTAAACAAGGTTTAGCATATGGAAGGATTGGAGGGAGGTAAGAGACTTGCACCAGACTAGTGGGAAGAAACCCTCTGTTTACTAAGAATAGCTGAGACTTTCCCGTTCATCTTAATTTTTGAAATATTATGTTGAAATGCTGTTTTTTTCTTTTTCTTTCTTTTTTTGGATGCATTCCTCTATTGCCTTCTCTTAGACTTCACTACAGATGATTTTCTCTCCTAGTTCTGATCTTGCAGAGAGAAAACAGAGAAAAGAGTGATAGAGACAGAGAGGGGATCAAAGAGGAAGGAGGTGAACAAACATTTTGAAAAGGGAAAAGATAGGGAGTAGATTTTTAGGTATTGGAGGAAGAATTCAGTGGCTAAAGGAACTTACACTTTCCCAGAGGATCTGAGTTCAGTTCCTAGCATATATGTCAGGTGGTTCACAACTACCTTTAAGTCTAGTTCCAGAGGACCCAATGCCCTTTTCCAGGCTCTGCAGGCACCTGCACTCACGTGCAATCTCTGGTAAATACATATAATTAAAAAGAAAGTACATATTTTTAAAGTAGTTGCTTTATAAAGATTTGTGAAATATGCATCATTCTTTTATCCAAAGATATGCACTTCACAGTGGGGTGAAGAATATGTGTTAGGAAGAGTATAGGAATTTCCTTTGGAAGCTTCTCAGTGGTTCTCAGCCCATGGATTGTGACCTCTTCACTACAATGCCCCTTTCACTACATTCACCTAAGACCATCAGGAAATAGAGAAGTTTACATTACAGTTCATAACAGTAACAAAATTACAGTTATGAAGCAGAAACAGAATAATTTTATGGTTAGGGGTTACCACAGCATCAGGAACTGTAACAAAAAGCCATAGCATTAAGAATGCTGAGAACCACTGCTATAACTGCTTTCAAGTTGGTGGTGATATTGACAAGTGAACCTGGAAACTGTGAATATTCTAACACATATTCCATGTGGTGGTTTGAATATGTTTGGTCCAGGGAGTGGCACTATTAGTAGGTGTGGTCTTCTTGGAGTAGGTGTGGCCTTGTTGGAGTAGGTGTGGCCTTGTTGGAGTAGCTGTGGCCTTGTTGGAGGAGGTGTGTCACTGTGGGGATGGGCAATGAGATCCTCCTCCTAACCACTTGGGAGACAGTCTTCTCCTAGCATCCTTCAGATGAAGATGTAGAACTCTCAGCTCCTCCAGCACCATGTCTGCCTGAATACTGCCTTGCTTCCAACTTGGTGATAATGGACTGAACCTCTGAAACTGTAAGCCAGTCCCAATTAAATATTGTCCTCTATAAGAGTTACCTTGATCATGATGTCTGTTCACAGCAGTAAAACACCCAAACAAAGATATTCCACTTTATTGACATTGTAGAGTATGCAGACTACACCATAGTAAATTGGTTACATACCAAAAGGAGAAATAAGAGAAAACAAAAAACACAAGATGTACCTTAGACCACATTAACATCTCCTCTCAGATAACTGGAAATCACTTGAGTACACTCTAACTGCATTTAAAAAATTAAATAGCAGAGGAGCTGGAGACAGAGCTCAGCAGTTGAAAGCAATGGCTGTTCTTCTCGCAAGACCCAAGTTCAATTTGCAGCACCTACACAGCAGCTAACTTCAGTTCCAGGGGACCTGATACCTTCTTTTGGTCTCAGTGGACATTGTGTGCATATGGTGCACAAAAATACATTCATGAAAATACTCATACACGTACAACAATTTTTTTTAATTTCCAAAAATATTAAATAGCAAAGAGGCACAAGCTCCAGGTAGTCTTTTCTCTCCATTCAGGTACTAGTTCCTGGAGTAGGTTTCTGAGTGAAGTCTAGGATTTACAAGAGAAGAGCAATAGTAGTTGCAGAAATCTCAATAATCTCTTCCCAATAGTTATCTCACAAGCAGCTGGAAATGGACTCTCAAAACATATTCCATTTGGAAGGGACTTAGTTAATCTATGGATTTAGGTAACAATGAAGTAACCATATGTCTGTGAAGCCCAGAGGCACATAGCTCTGGAATATAAGCTAAATGGAATTACATGGTAGTATGTGTCTTTTGTTTCTGTTTGCCTAGAGAAATTAAGGAGAACAATCTGTGAAATAGATATTGTTGAATTAGCACCCTACAACAGTACTATTCTGACTCTCCTCTTTCATTAACTTATCTTTATCTTGGTTAAATATATATTACTTTGTTCCTCCTAAATCAAGTCTACTTGAGCTGACCCATGTATTGTAGGTATCAAGCATATTCTTGTTGAGTGTGTATTTGTTTACATATCTCTGTATATGTATGCATGTGTGCAGTTGTATACCTACATGTACATGTTTGCCTAGAGGCAGGAACAGAACCTCAACTGTGGTAATTTAGATACTATTCATTTTGTTTTTGTTTTTATACATAGGGACTCTCATTCACATGGAACTCACCAAGTAGTCCTAGGCTGACTGGTCAAGGAGTCTTAGAAATTCACCTGTCTCTAAGATTTTAGGCATGTACTACCCCATCCAGCTTATATATGGATTATGGGAGAACAAAGTCAAATCATGCTTGCTAGAAAGCAGTTTACTAACTATCTCCTCAGCCTGTTTTCTCTATTCTTGATATTGACAGCACCCTATAACTCCAAATTGTGACAGGTAAAACAGTGAATATAACGATTATATGATTAATACAGTAGAGAATAGACTGGAAACTGCATGATATATTAATCTTACTATTGTCAGAAGACAAACCAATATTATCTTCCATATTTGCCATCAAGAAATTAAAACCTGTATTCTTTCAAAAACATTTAAAATGAATGTTTGAACCAACTTTTATCTCTGTGACAACAGCAATGGAACCCAGGGTTTTAGGAATGCTAGATATCTATGCTTGCTTCACTGTTGCTGTGATAAAAGTTTGAGCAAAAGCTCCATACACATGACTACTCGACAAACTGATGGAAATATTGCTCAATGGCTATTCTTTCTTTTTATTTTTTTTAAAGATTTTTTATTTATATGTAAGTACATTGTAGCTGTCTTTAGACACTCCAGAAGAGGGCATCAGATCTTGTTACGGATGGTTGTGAGCCACCGCGTGCTTGCTGGGATATGGGATCAGAATCTTTGGAAGAGCAATCAGTGCTCTTAACCACTGAGCCATCTCTCCAGCCCTCAACTATTTCTTCTTTTTAGAAATGTCTACTTGAAAAAGATTAAGCACACTGGGCAAGCAATCTACTGATGAAATTCATTTCGAACACCAAACAATATTTATGTCAACCAAAAGATGAAAACAACCCAGTTAGTCTCTAATGAGTCAATGGATATGAAAAATACTGCTGCTTCCATATAATCATTTAACATTCAGCATTAGGAATAAGTTATAAATATGTGCAACAACTCAAATGAATCATAAAGACATATTCCTGCGTAGGAGAGAAGCAGTTTCAAAGACTTGTATACTCAATGGATATTTGCACGTCTATATCTTTGTTCTTACATTTGAAATATTGATTTTGACATTGTTCTGAAAGGCCATGAAGAGAAATATTGTTCACTTGTGTTAAGTCTTGTTGTCTATATATTTCTCCTCATGATATTCAAAACTATAATATTACATATGTTTTGGATGACTAGAATGGTAATGAATGCCAATCTTTTCTTCATAATTATGAATAGTCAGTATAATTTAGGAAGGGATACAGACATCATCCTTGACTTTTTTTCTGGAAAGCTTAACAGCCATGACAGAATAAGACTTTGCCATCAGTAAGGCACAGTTTCATCACTTTCAAGGAAATATGTAAGATCTTTGTGGAAGCACTAAACACTTGTCTCATTTCAGATGGACACAGGATGTTTGTTATGATTCTTTGCCTTGGCCTTTCACTCTCTCTAGGTGCAAAAATAGAAGACAAAATAGGTTAAAAGAACATTGCACACACAAATTCTAGGTAATTAGCTATGGCTAATTGTTGGCTTAGTTGTCAAAATCTACTTTAATTGGGGGTTCTTAAATGCTTTAACTTCCTTCTAGTCTACCACCCACCAGAGGTAGTAGAAAAGAGAAACTACTAGGACATGAGGAAAGTAGACCTGTTCACAAATAGTTCTTTGGGACAACTAACCTTTGTTGTCAGGGTATCAACAGTTCAGTTTACTAGTAAACCACCAAACTCAAATCAGCAGCTGCAGTGCAGTCCACTTGGTAGATACCACATAAGAATTAGCAGTAGCAGCTTTATCCAGAATAAACCCCAATGCTCCATGGGATCAGCACAGGTCTGTGGAAGCAGCAACAAGCCACTGGAATATCATGAGAAGTTGTTTGGTGAGTTACTGTCAAGTCATGACAAGTGAAGATCAGCAATGTGTTGCAAGGCAAGCAAGTACATGTGCATTGTCAGGGAAGATTAGCAAGGCAGAGCAAGGCAAACCAATGCTAGAGCCTTGCACCACTGTCTGTGGTTCTATTTATATTTTCTAAACATCATGTGTCCTTTCATGTGTCTGCTTCTGCAAAACATCCTCTCACCTGTGTCTGCTTCAGCTAAGCATTCTTTCACATTTCTGCTTTAGCAAAACATCCTTTTACCTCTCTGCCCCAGTAAAACATTATTATAACCTAACTGAGTCTCTAAAGAAACCAGAAAACTCCAATTCAGACAGTTTATAGCTATAGGCATGAAACAGTAGGGAAGTTATACAACTGGAGTCACTATCTCCTATCACTGTTATCTTCATATGTATTCTCTCAGTAAATACAACTTATTGTCTATGAACACACTTCTTAGAGAAGACATGATGGGCTCAGAGAAGAACATGAATGTGTATTAAACTCTCAGTAATTTACTCATGGGAAATGCCTATCTGAAAAGAAATAAGAAGGAAGAAGAGAGAGAAGCAGTTGGTTCTGACTGTAATAAAATCTGGCCTAGAGGGAAGGAGAAAGAAGGTTGGATAGATGCATCCTAGAAACCCACCAACTCTCAGAAAATTTACCCAAATTGTTGCAGACTAAAAGGACTGAAACAGAATTATATTAATAAAATAATCCAATAAGGATACCTTCAAAAGCCATAAAATTTATATTAACTATTTAACTAAAAACCCCTAAAATACACATAATTCTGTATAAATATACATATACAGTTTTGATGAACATCTCTCATCTGAGCTGACAATGGTCCCTCAAAGATATAAGGAACTCCTAATAAAACCACTAATACCAGACTTGAGATGACTTCTTTTTTAGTTGTTGACTAGGGCTTTCCAAAAGACTCCCAAAACGCATAGCCCACTGCTGTTGTTCTTCCACAAAGGAGGAAGGTGGAAGGTAAGTTCCTATTACTGAATACATCATGCATTTCAGAAACATGGACCAGAGATCTCTGAGCTAGAACTGACCTGAAGGCCTCCTTCTTGAGGACTAGTTTTCATGCTATCAGAAAGCACCCTGAAAGCTTTTAAAGGATGAAGGCAACTAATAGTTGTACTCAGCTAAGATGCCTATTAACTATATCAACAATCAGCATGGCATGAGGACCCTAATGGTGCAATAGTGGCATAAACACCTTGGCAGTAACCAACAGTCCTCTAATTGTATTGAAGATTCATTCAAGAAGATAAAAAACATGTCTGATACTGGAAAATTACCTAATTACTCAGTGCTAGTCATGGAATTTGGAGGAGAATCTATAACCATCAATTTAGCAAGCCAGCATAATCCCTAACAACAATCTAAACATTTGTTCTTAAACCCACAGATAAATGTAATCTTAGCCTCTTAGCAATAAAAACATCTTTGCAATAGACAGAGGGCACTGCAGAAATCCACAGTCAGTCAAAATACAGAGTTATGGAGCCCAGTTCTGAAGGATACAACTACAAAATACTTCCACAGCTACGGCTTAGGGAACATTGCAATATAAGGGACATAAAGATGATAAAATCAGGGAGTTTACAATGAGATTGTGTCTCCTTGTCATGTCAGGAACTACACTCAGAAAGCTGCACCAACATGATTGTCCAAATATGAACTGAGCAAGGACAACACCAATAGGCATGCCAACGTGGATGAGGAAAAGCCTACAAAACCTCAACCCTACACAAAAATATATAAGCAAATAAGGAATGTTGAGAGTGGGAGAAATTATATTCCCCAGGGAAGAGCGCACCAATTGGTTATCCAATACCAAACGACAAGTCATGAAAACATGCATACAAATAACATTATACAGACTGAGCAGGTTTTATTTTGGAATTGTATGTGTGTCTTAGTAACAACAATTAATAAAAGAAGTTATGAATTTGAAAGAAAGCAAGGAAAGATATATGGGAGGGTTTGGATGGAGGAAAGGGAAGAGGGAAGGGAGAAATGATGCAATTATATTATCCCATCTCCTCTCTGGCATTTTTAAATTATTATTAATTAATTTATTTTTTACAATCCATATTTTCTTCTCCCCCAAACCCCCGTCCACCCTCTGACTATTCCACATCCCATACCTCCTCCCAAGCCTCCTGTCTCCACGTGGATGTCCCCACCCCCAACCCCCCTGACCTCTAACCCCCCTGGGGCCTCCAGTCTCTTGAGTGTTAGGTGCATCATCTCTGAATGAACACAGACCCGGCAGTCATCTACTGTATGTGTGTTGGGAGCCTCATATCAGCTGCTGTGTGCTGCCTGTTTGGTGGTTCAGTGTTGGAGAGATCTGAGGGGTCCTGATTAAATGAAACTGCTGGTCCTCCTACAGGATTGCCCTTCTCTTCAGCTTCTTTCAGCCTTCCCCAATTGAACAAAAGGGATCAGCTGCTTCTGTCCATTGGCTGGGTGCAAATATCTGCATCTGAGTCTTCAGCTGCTTGTTGGGTCATCTTTAGTGAGGTCATGCTCGATCCCATTTTGTGAGTGCTCCATAGCCTCAGTAATAGTGTCAGGACGTGGGACCTCCCCTTGAGCTGGATCCCACTTTGAGTCTGTCTCTGGACCTTCTTTTCCTCAGGCTCCTCTCCATTTCCATCCCTGTAATTCTTTCAGAGAGGCACAATTATGGGTCAGAGTTGTGACTGTGGGATGGACCCCTTCTCCCTCATTTGATGTCCTGTCTTCCTGCTGAAGGTGGGCTCTATAAGTTCCCTCTCCCTACTGTCGGTCATTTCATCTAAGGTCCTCCTGCCCTTTGAGTCCTGAGAGTCTCTCACCTACTAGGTTTCTGGTGCATTCTGGAGGGTCTCCCCAACCTCCTGTCTCCTGAGGTTTCCTGTTTCCAATCATCCCATTTTGTAAAAAAAAAAAAATAAATAAACAGACAAAAGCAAACCCATGCCTCACAGAATGAGCCTCTGTTAGCATTGCTATTGTGTTTCATAACTCATAGGAACAGCTCATGAGAAGGCTCATTGTGGTGAGGCACTTGGTTTGTTATGATCTCTATAGTGGGAAGTTGACCCAGTGTCCCTTCATGCTGTTTTATCATGCTATAGTGCCTGGTTCCTACCAGAGAGTGAGCACAGAGCCACAATGGGACATTAAATAGTAATATAACAGGACTAGATTTCAGTTTCTGAAATCTGAAGGAGAGTCTGAAGGAGGAATGAAGAAGAGTCTATAAGTCATGGATGTCAATTAGAGGGGATATTTTTAATTATTCAGTGAAGGAATGCAAAAGACTGCGCTTGTGTGTCTGACCGGGATGATGAAGCAGCATACAGAAGGAAGAAAGTGCTTGCTTCACAAGTATTAGGACTTGAGTTCCAGCCCCAGAGAAAGTCCACAAGTATTCAACTCCACACAAAGAAACTGAGAAAAGCTGAGATCAGAGGAGGGGGTCTTTTCCAGGAAAGAATACACCAATACTGCTTGCCCAGTATGAAATGATCAGCCCTGCAATTTTACATACAAGTAACATTACATGGATTGAGCAGGTTATATTTAGGTATATACATACATATACATATATACATATATGCATGCAATAACAATTAGTGAAATTGTTAGAGGCCATAAATTTGAAGGAGGGGTGAGGGGCATATGAAGGTTTTCGAGGCAGAAAAGGGAAGGGAGAAATATTGTAATTATATTAATTAAAATAATGTTAGTGAATGTACATGTTTGCCATCTTAGGTCTGAGGAAGCAAAGACTGGTGGATTACTGTGGCTTTTTCATCAGTCAGTCTAGCTCCAGGTTCTTCCTCAAAATGCAAGGTAGATGGCTCTTGAGTGACATTTGAATTGGCTTGTTGCCCCACTCCCCAAAATATATCCTATCAAACTTATGTGTCTTTTGATACATTGATGTAGAGGAGTAGTCAAAGAGTGAACAACGATGGCATTTCCTTCAGAGGGAATGATGGGATAGGACGATGGCATCAGGAATTCATTGAAGGAGAAGGGCTGAAGAAATGTGTTGCTAATTCCAGGGAGATGACATGGAATGACTTCCTGATAAAGGCATTCAAAAACATATTAAAATGTAGTTTGTTCAGAGAACACAAAGATGAGTCGTTCTTTATATTTAGCAATGGGAGAGGTAGTCAGTGGTCTCCATCAATTACATTAAATACCAGTGGAACAGATGTTACTGGTGCTAAGATTTGAATGTTTGGGTTAAAAAATGTGTATGCTCTAACTTAATTCCCAAGGTGATGGTATTAGGAGGTAGAGCCTTGGGGATGAGCATATAGCTTGCTTTGATAGCATGATGACCTCAGCTCAAATCCCAGAACACATGAAAGAGAAGCACAGTGGTTTATTTCAACAGGAAGCAAAGGCAAGTTGATTCGTAGAGGATATTGGTCAGCTAGCTCTGTGTGGCAAAGTTCCAGACTTCTGCAGTTCATGTAGTAAAGAACATTGTGTTCAATTATTTTCTTTTGCCCCAGTTGTCTAGAAGTGAAGAGAGTCCGTGAAGTCTGAGAAGCTTCTATTTCTCCTGACTGCCACTAATTACTGTCTTTAATGAATGGAAACACACAAGGCAGAAAAATTTAAAATATGCGGTTTGTTTCTGCTCAGCCTAGAAAACCTTTGTAGTGGTGGAAGTGATGAAACTTGCTTGACCAAAGCGCACCGATGATTGTTTCTTTTTCCTAGATCACACCAGGGCCTCTATGTGTCAGCTATGTTGCCCTTATGAGCAAGCTCACTACTCTCTTTGAGCACTGTAGTGCAGGGTTAATTTGGGTTGTCAAATTTATTTCTCCTGTGGCAGACCTGTAGGTGTTTCATCTTCCTGTGAGCATTGCGAGCCCGGGGAGAGTTAGGAATACACACACTGTCATCCTGGTTATATAGACTGTGAAAACAAAACCAGCAGGAAAGAAGAACAAATGTAAAAATTGAAATCAGTAGTGGTTTTCCATGGGCTAATGGAAATCTCACTTTCAAAAACAAGATGCAAAAATATGAGACTTTTTAATACACTTTGGTCCTTAACAATTTCATACATGCATATAACTCATTGATTGTGCTCCCTCAACCTTCTCTTTATTTCCGTCCTACCCCTAACAGTCCTTCTACCTCCTTATAAATATCTTTCCTGTATTCATTACTTTTTTCCATACTATGTCCCACTGAGATTAACTTGGGCTCTCTGTGTGACCTTGGGTTTGGAACTAGCTATTACAGGTTGGTATGGTCCTCATTGGGTGTGTAAGTGGATATGCTTCCTGCTCTCCAAAAATCTCTTAGTTACTCAGAGTTCAACAGTCAGGCCTAATGAGACTAATGGACAGAGTGCATTGTGTGGGTCCAGTGCCAATAGGTACAGCTTCTATGAGTTCATGATTGCCATGCCACAATGTGGTTAGAAGATGGCATTTCTCAGCCTTTTGCAACCTTTGGCTCTTATGTTCATTTTGCTCTCTCTTTCTCAACATTTCCTCAATATTAAGGGACTATATAAATGTTACATAAGCCTGAGGCCTCTCCTATCCTTTTTGTCTCAGCATCTTATGCAGCTATGTCTTTCTACACTCAACTTCATTCACAGCTCATAGAGGCTTCTCTGATTAAGCCTTTTTCGGTGGGTATAAATACAGATGTTTAATGTTCAGAGTTGGTCTGATCCAAAGCTTTCCCTGAGGCCCTGATATATAAAGAAGGAGCATAGTTCCTTCTCTAAAACCAAAAATATGCTTGGCATAGCTAGTATTGGCCTGGGGCCAGGGTTTTGGGTGAGCTTCAGCCTTGGCTCTGGAGATCTTAACTCTTTCCATTCTAAAGGGGTATTGTTTTCAGTCCCAAGGCCACTATGTACTGCTCTCTGACCTCCTTGAAATATCCGGTGTCCCCTTTGTGTAACATTGCTTGATTAGCTTCCCACTGACCGTATCTCATTGTAGGATGGCTTTCACTGACTCTGTCCCATTTCCACTGTCCCCTGGAAATATAGAAGATACTCCACATCTTTAATAAACTTGCTTGGCATAAGCTTCCAATTTATGCAAAACTTCATAACTCTAGATTTCCTATCTTTTCATCTCCTGGCCCTCTCACTTAGGACTCTGTCACTGAAGAATGACCTGCTGGTCCAGGTCAATTTAGAAGGGGAAAATATTCAGCTTTACAAAGGAGTCATTCCTAAGTAGGTGATATTATCTCTGATGATCATGAAAACACTGTTTAGAAAACATGGGGACAGTGGTTGGACCATTAGAGACACTGACTACTTCAACAAGGAAACTTCTAAAATCATCGTCATCTGTAGAGCTAGTTCTGGGTAGATGTATGTTAGGTTTCAGAAACCCTAGACAGATGGCTACCTGAGGTGCCTATTAGCATATCACAGTAGACACTGTCCACCTCCCTCCTTGGCACTCAGCACTCTTGGCTCCTCCCAGCACTTCTCATCCTATCCCTACACTAAACCTCTCACTTCCAGGGCCTGGGATTCTGTTTCTCTTCCCTGAGCTACACAGCTATATAATTCAGTCAGTCTTTTGGCTGTTAAGGGTATCCAAACTGGTTGGATTATATAGAGAAGAACAGGTGAAGAGTTTAGGGTAGGGAGCAGGTATGCCAGCCATAGAGGGAACCTGGGAGACCCTGATGGTTAGGTCCACTTTGATATTTTAAGTAGATACCTCAGCTGTTTGTCTCTGGGTTTGAAAGTTAACTTTAGTCTTGCAGGGTGGAGGGAGGGGTGTTCTTTTTCTGTTGCTCCTCTCCTGTTCTCCCTCTTCCTCCCTCCTCTCATCGCCCTTTTTAGTCTGTAGGCCATGTTCAGCCTGGCCTCTTCTCTATGCCTGCTTTGCTCCTATATCTACAATAAAATCTTCTCCATACTTTAGGAGTGGTCATGTCCTACTTTTTAATTTCAGTTTTCTTTATTCTCCTGGGCAGTTAATGCAGGAGGATGAGAAGTTCAAGGTAAACCTCAGCTACATAAAGAATTTGAGGCCAGTCTGGACTCTGTGAGACCCTGTCTTTTAAAAAGTGTGATAAATACAATGTGCAAACAAAAGGTCATACATGTAAAAAGACCATCATTGTTTGAGAGGTTAATAATGCTTAGTGGACTATAAATCACTTATCTTGGAATTTCCAATTTGTCATTCTGGAAAAGGAAGATCTATTTTGGGCCCTACAAGACTTCCAGTCCTGCCAAAGAGGATATAAAGATGTATTTCTTAGAGACAACCTGCTTTTGAAGGGCTGGATCTTAATCAGAATGTAATAACATTGTAATTCACCACTGCTTGAGGCTAAAGAGTTTGGATAAACTTAGAATCACAGAGAAAAGCCATTCTGTGCAATGTAATAGACATGCATAATTAGGACAAATGATAAATACATAGCTAAATAAAAAGGTGACACTGACTTTAGTAGGACTAGGAAAGAGTCCTGGGATTTGTAGTATATGAGAAGCCTATTTGGGGGAGGAGGCTTTAGAACCAGGAGATAGAGGAGGAGTCAACTCTAAAAAGTGAGTTTTAGGCACAGAAATAGCTTCTAGATCTCTTCACTGAGGTGATATTCAAAGTGCAAATTCAGGGACAAAAAAACCTTCAGGGAACTGATTAAAGGACATGAGTGGTACCACAGCAGTTCACCTGAAATATGAACCATGATGTAATGGAGGGACTTCAACAAAACAAGAATGTTCATGTATGATTGTGTTATGCAACTTCCCAGCCTGATGGGAATCTTGGATTTCTATCAGACACTGGCTGAAAACCCCTGTTGTGGATTTTTTCTACCTATATATAATTATAAAAGGCCAGCATGACTCATGTGAACACACTGAACAGCACATCGACAGTGAATTAGGTAATATTGATAATAATGGGAGAACAGCAGTGGATCACATTCAATATCCATGGCTGTAAAACTCATTCCCTGAAGATTTTAACACAACACTTAACTGGCTTGGACATGCCTTTCTCCTGCTGATAAAGACATGAAGTCTCAGGAAATTAACTGTGTTAGCATAATTCAGCCTTCACAAGCATCTTAAACTCGGCACCATAGCTAATATTTATGGAGGAACACAAAGAAGATCATGAATTTCATTTTAGTTTGTTGCTATAATTTTGTTTTGGGCTTTGTTAGAATTAAATTTTGGATCACAAAGAAAAAGACCACCACTCCAACTGAAGTATCTGGACAAAACAATGTTTGATCTTGATCAAGAGGAATTCTCAGAGGAATGAACAGAGACTGAAGTAGATTTGGTTTCTTTCTATCTTTTTGTCTAACTCAAGTGGTAACTGCATCTTTTCCCCATTGGCTGGAGTCTGATTTCACAGTTTTAATTCAGTTGGCTAATCTGAAAGGAATTGGTGTACAGGCTATGAAGTATAGGTAAATTCCTGGAATAAGACAGTGGGCCTTTTTGTAAACAAAGGTTTTACTGATGAGGGTCAGGGAAAAAAAGATTTGCATAAAAGTCTTACAAGGTAGGGAAATAAAAGATTTGAATTCCTTATCCTAAACACAAAGTTCATAGTATTTGATAGAAAAAAAATAAAAAAGAAAAAAACCCATCATGTTTGCTATTTCTTACAGTTTCCAGATAATTACAAAATAAATAGATGAGGTCAGTATTCTCTGAATTGGTGGTCCTTAGATGATCACAGAAAGACTTATCCTTCAGATAGAAGTCATGTGTTAAGCCTCAGGGAAAGGCACAGATGTGGGTCACTTAACCAGAGGATTCACAGACATCAGGATGTGAAATCGGAATCTTTCAGGAGGGCAAAGTGACTCAGTTGGTAAACGGCTTGCATCTAAGCATGAGGACATGAGGTCCCCAGCTCTCACATAAAAATGTCAGCTTCAGCACATGTGCCTGTACTATTAGAACTAGGGAGGTGTAAACAAGAGGATTTCTGGACCTTGCTGGTCAGCTTGTTTAGCCACATCAGTAAGTTTCAAGCTCACTGAGAAACACTCTTAAGAAAATAAAATGGAAAGTAACTGATGAAGACATCTGGCACCAACCCCTGATATCTGCATGCACTTGAATGCACACATATGCATGTATACAAACACATATATGCATAATTGTGTGTGCATACACACAGAAAGAATAAGAATGAGAGAGAGAGAGAGAGAGAGAAAGGGAAGAGAAGAAAAGAGAAAGGGAAGAGAAGAAAAGAGAAAGGGAAGAGAAGAAAAGAGAAGAGAAGAGAAGAGAAGAGAAGAGAAGAGAAGAGAAGAGAAGAGAAGAGAAGAGAAGAGAAGAGAAGAGAAGAGAAGAGAAGAGAGAGAAGGTGAGAACCTGCTCTTTGGAGAGTTCCCCATGGATTTGTGGTTAAGTCTCATACCATTGTGGATCCTGGATATTCTTCTCCCAGTTAGTGTAAGAGGAGTGCAAGTGCTATGGGATGAATTTAGGATACTTTCCAAAATCCCATTAATAAATGCTTCGTTCCTAGATTAGTGCAGTTGGGAACTTGGTTGGGCTTTAAGAGGTGGGACATGATGGGAGAAGTTAGGTTATTAGGTAAATACCAATGAAGAGGGTCGTGGGACTCTGACCCTTTCTGTCTTTTACTTGCTGGTCATGAGGTGAGTGGTTTTACTCTTTCATGCCACTCTATGTGGCACCTGATGTACACAAAGCAGTAAGGTCACCTGATAATGAACTACAAGGTGTAAGAGCATAAACCAAAGTAACAAACCAGTACATTAATTGCCTCAGGTGTTTTGTTACAGTGATGGAAAGCTGGCTAATGTGCAGAGGATCCTCAGTGCTTCTTAAAGAAGGCAGTTCATTTTTTATGCTGGAGAAGAGATTCTAAATGCACTAAATTGCACTTCAGGTTACAGGTTCTCTGTCTTTGTTATTTTTATTGTAAGGCTGGCCACTAGCCTAGGGTTTGATGGATAATCCTCTCTGTCTTTATTATTATTATTATGAGGCTGGACACTAGCCTAAGGCTGGATGCATGGTGTACAAACACACTATCACTGAGGTACACCCCAGCCCAAGTTAAGACATTTCATTCTTATTGTTCACATATATTTTCCCAAGTGTCTAGACAGAGACTGTCCCCCCCTCTTCTCTCTGTCTTTGTCGAATCCAGGTCTTGTCTGTTATTAGTGTCATTAGGACACAGAATGTATTTCTCCTTGAAGGTCATGCCAGCATATACCCCTCTTTGGATCAGAACTTGCAAATATTCATTTAGTTTACAAAATACCCTTTTTTGTATTATATCTTAATATTTTGGACTCATGAGCATCTGTGCAAATTACTTCAAGGCTATGAGGTAATTGTAAAAGTTGGATTTGCTAATGACATGCATGGGGAAAGAAGGAAAAATTTCTGTGTATATCTCTCCAGAGCCCTGGGTTCTGTTTTCCTGAGCATAACTAAGATGGGAAGTGAAATTATACTTGCTACAGCATATGTTTTCACAATTTCCTCCCTTCTTTCTTTACTTCTTCCCTTCCTCCCTCCCTGTATCCCTTTCTTCTTCCTTTCCTTCCTCCCTCCCTCTTTCTATCTGTTCCTCCCTCCCTTCCTCTTTCACTTCTGTCTTTTGAAACAGGGTCTTCTTTGTATTTAGAAGCAGGGAGCAAGCCTGGCTCCCTGCTTCTAAACACAAAAGGCTTGAGCCTCCCAAGTGCTGGGTTTATAGATACACACCACCCTGTCTTCCTTGGAAGCCGAATCCTGTAGTTCTTACCTTGAGGAGTAGCAAACTACAGTGTCAGAAAATGCTAATTAATGATGCATTAAAGCTTTCAGTCTTTTCTTATTGGGAACTTGTTTTCCCTTCTCCAAAAACATTTTTTTGTTGTTGTTACTTTCTTTAAATCAAATAATTTACAAGAAGATATGGAAAGGTTATCTCTTACCTCTACCATCACCTCTCAGGATTATAAGTCTTGTATTGATTTCAATATAAATTCACAGATGTGACTCATGTGACAAATCACTGAGAGGTTAGTACAGAAAACTATCGAGATTATTTTGAGAAACTGTTGATTGGGACATTCAAATGTTACTAACATAATCCCTTTGTGCCTCTCTTCCAACCTGTCTGAAAAATTAAGTAACATTGACACGCTTGTCTGCCTAGAATTGATTTCTGCTGTCTCTGTTCCTTATCCTGCACATCTTTTCAGGGACTGGTTCCACAAGCCCTGCTCCTTATTACAGCCTTCCTCCCTGAAGCGTGTTTAGATAGTTGTTTGTTGTTAGTGTGTGCAGACCAGAAGGAGCTGGGCAGCTCATTCTGGTTATTGTCTAATGACCAGGAGATGCAGCCCATGCTTGAGCAGGATACTGCAGTCTGGAGGGTCTGGGTCTCATAGAGCACAGTGAGGGAGGTTGAACAGTGGGGATAACACTAATCACATCAAGCCCTTCCAAGTGCACATCAGATTGCCAACCCTTCCCTAAACCCTACTGATTCCCTCAATTGGAGTGTGGCTGAGGAAAGTTTCCACAGGGAACTCTTAGATTTGTTTTTCCTCTAATCATTCATTTAAATTATCAATAGGAGGAGGAATGCTTTATTCCCAACATAGGTAAAATTCATAATTCAATCCAGAATCAAATAAGATTCAAAATGGCTGAGACTTTGTGGTGTGTGTGTGCATGCATACGCATGCGCATATTGTGCAGTTGTACTATCTATGCACTGGGATATGAAAGATAGTGGTTGACATCAGATGGTTTTCTTGATAACTCTTCCTTATTTCTTGAGATAGGGTCTCTCACTGAACCCAGAGCTGACCATTTTTGTGGGGACTGGCTGCTTAATGAGCCTTCAGGATCTACCCATCTAGAATACTCATCTGTGGGGCCCAACTTTTTATGTGGGTACAGTGATTGCACATAGACACTCATGATTTCAGGGCAAGCACATTACTACCTGCATCATTATCTCAACCCTTAGACTTTAAAAGGAATCTGACCTTTTGCCACACATTGCAGGAATATAGAAGAGAAAAGCTGGAATTTAAATTAGGCCTTCATGAGCTTGCTCAGAATCATAAGGAAGGCTCCATGCAGTCCCTCCCACTTAGTGGGACAACCAGTCTTATTGTTGCTTTTTGTACAACAAAGTACTTTATATCTTTACACACTTATATACATATGTACACACATCATACACATCTACACATGTATCATATATGTGTGTACATATGCACATAGACTCACAAAAACATTTTCTGTGAATCACATGTTTATGGTAAAACAGAGCTATCAAATCTCAAAGGTACAATTTACCTTTAGGTAGTAGGTGCCCAGGAAAGACTATGCAGAATGAAGAGAAGCCAGTATACTTAACTGTTCAACAAATATTTAGTGGAGACTAATGATAGGCTAAGACTGCTCCAGACAGCTGATTGCTACATTTGTGAAATAGGTAGGAATTCTAGTCAACCCATAAAGACAGATTTCTATGTGAAAGGCAATGGTAACAAACAATGCATTTTAAGCAGCAACCTATAGAATAAATTCTATATTTAGGGGACAAATTCTAACATGTTCTCAATTTAAAGCAAGGGCTACAGGGTTCAGGTGGGGTTGAGAGGAGCAGGGAGAGCAGAAGTGATCCACCTCCTTGAATATTGGTTGATAATGTGGCTTACAACACCAGCATCTGGTACTTTACCTCCCTTTTCCTCAACTTCTTGTATTATTTTTCTCTGTTGACCCACAGGAAGTTCTCTGAATGAGTTATCTTCCTATGCCCAAACTTACCTAGATTTACATTTTCAGTTTCTGTTTTCTATAGACTGTGTAATCTCACTGCAACTTTATGCCCCTTAAGGGGCTAGAATTTCTGTGAAACTAGTTGAGAGTAAGGCTGTTCCCTTCTCCATTTCTATCTTCCCATCTTGTTGTTTTACTCTCCTTTGCACGCCACTATAGTGCTTTGTTCATGTTTTGATACTGCCAAAGGGGCATCTACACTGAGCATTATAAACCTCTTTACCTATGAAGTCCCCAGCCTTGGGTATTTTGTTAAAGTACAAGAAAATGGGATAGTACATTTGGGTAGGAATAGCATTTAGTTTGCATTTTCAGGTGCTCATAGTGAAAGAATGACCTTAAGACTATGGATAGTATTGAGCACACACCAATGAAGATTATAGTGTGCTTTAGTTATGCTCATAATGAAGAGATTTGATGGACACTGGGTATATTTTATGTAAACACAGTTTTCAGATATGGGTAGTATGGGGAGGATAATCAAAAATTCTCTCCTTTCTAGAATCCCAGAGTGTGACTTTTTTGGATAATTAATTAAATTATAATAAATTCATAGTGTAGTAAAACAGACCTTTAAGTTAGTGTTCCTGAAATCTTTCTGAGATTAGACACAGAGCTATACAAAGAAAGGGAGGTATACACATGATGGAAGAGACTGGAATGTTGATGGTGCATAGGGAAGACAAAAGTGGCAAGGTCTTTTGTCAACTCCTAGAGTCTAAATGAGAGGCTTGACACAGATTCTCCCTCCACAAAACACAAAACAAAACCAAACAAAACCAAAAGACATCAATGCCAGCAGCTCGGTTTAGACCAAACTATTAGAGTTAGGAAAGATGAATTCCCCTATTTGTGGGTATTCACTTTGTGGCAGTTGGTTGAGTGTCTCTGGAGAACTAACATAGTGATAAGAAGGGAGCAGAAGGGCTAGTCAGTGATCTTTAGGGACATGGTTTCCTTTTTTTTTTTTTTTTTTAAATATCACTATTGACTTCTACATCACCACCTTTCTGGTTGAGATTCCATACGCCATTGCCCAAGATATTTCTTTTACATTTGTTCACCCATCAGTTTCTTTAGGAACACAGTAATCTCTTGATATCCTTGGAGATTTTGTTCCAGGGCTTCCCTCACACTATGAATACTCATGTTCCACAGATGCTTATGCTCTTTTCATAAATTGATGACATATTTGCAGCCTACAAAGTGTTCCTGTATATGTTACCTCATGTCTAGGTGACTTAGAAATCTTAACACAACATGCTATATCAAAATAGTCGCTATACTATAGCATTTAGGGAATGTTACACAAAAACCATTTGTATATGCTCAACCTATGCACAATTTAAAAAGTATATTATGTCATCTATTGATGTGATATCTGGAAATGGGACACAGAAAGCCTTACTATATTTCAATATTGTGATCCTCCATTTAATACAAGCCTGTATCTGTGAAATGTAGGATTCAGAAATTCCATTTCAGAATATTTATGTTAACACTTTAGAATACTGAATAGTTCTAGACACTTTTCCATGATCATTCCTCCCCCATTATCTTTCAAACCTTTGTTATCTTTGTTTCTAATATCTTTCTTTACCAACACATAATGTGAAGTAGACCACGCACAGAGTTCTAAGTGAACACATGCAATCATATTGGAAATGTGCAACTTCCTGCTATAACACTCTCGATACATTCTAATATAATAACTCCATCTACCTACTCATTCCCTTTACCTGAAGGACTAACCCTGACCAATAAATGCTGGATCCCATGCTATTTTCTTGCCTTCTCTCATTCTGGGCAGTATGGCTTTCTCTAACTTTCACATTTTCTGCTGCCTCTGACTACTACTTCTTTGGAATACGGTCACATCTGTTTCTGTGTTTAAAAACAATTCAGTGCAAATCTATCCATTGATGTCAGGTCATCTGCCATTTCCCACTTAATCTGTCTTTTTACTTATTCAGAATATTTTGGAATATACTTCTAAGTAGATTGGGCTTCTACTTAGATATCTAGGTGTGGCACAGAAGACACAGGGATAGTAACAAGAAAAGTGAATTATGTAACTACACAGAGAATGAAGGGCTTTCATTTTGATGATCATCTAGTAGAGAAAACGTTTGTAGGATCTTGGGATCAAGAAGGATGTGGGGTACTTAGGTGAGCATTTGAGGCCCATGATGTAATCATACCAGCACACAGCAAATAAAATCACAGCAAAGAACAGAATCTACCTTAGAAATGAATATACATAAAAATGATAATGGCTTTCAAGGACTCTAAAGTGATTCATGCTAATATTTCTCTAATATACAGCTTTCTCCAGTGCTTTTATTCAATTTGTAAAAATATTTTAGCATTACTTTTCTATTTCCCTTATTTTATTTGTCCAATGTTTTAAGAAAAAATCTAGTCTGTGATTTTCTTTATGAACAAATGTTTAAGCTAGACAAGGACTCATAAATCACTAAGTGTTTTATTTTTGCTAGTTCAGGTAATTTTCACTGATTAGAGTCCATCTTCCAGAATTATCTCTAAAAACACTTCTGGGTATTATTTGAGGGCAGGCATACAAGAGAACAAATTTCTTTTTGCCTTTATATTTAAATAAAGCCTTGATTGCAAAGTCAAAGCTTAAAGTATCATTTTCCTCCAAATTTCAGTGTTTATTCCTTGTCCTTGTCCTTAAAATTTAAATATTTTAGTGGAAATAGCTGGAGTGAGCCCACTACTTATTTCCTAGTACAACACTTCAATTTGCTTAGATGCTAGTAAAAAGAAAACATTTGATTATCTGTTTATTATGGCTTTATATTTTTTAGGTGGAGTCTATTGAAGCCCAGGATGGCCTCAAAACTCACTACAAAGCAAAGGATAAACTTGACTTCTTTATTCTCTAGCTTCTACTTCCTAAATAAGATTATATGTGTATGCTACATGTGTGAGTTACCATGCTTGATTGATACTTCTTATTCTTGTAATTTATATACCATGATAGCCCTTCCTCCTTATTTTTACCAATACTATAATATCTTTTTTTTTATGTGGGGACTCATGTTTTCTTTCTTTGTCTTCCATTTACCAGTCTTCAATGAAAATTTCATCTGCATCAATTATTATTCTTACTGCTGTCCTAGACAGAGGGGCAATCTATAGTATTTGTGTTAATATTCTTTTATCTTAGTTGTCATTTGCTCACCAGTTCTTTTTTTATTTGTTGTTCCTTGCTCTGCATCATAAGAGATGGCCAGTTTTGCCTGTGTCACAAACATCAGTGTCAGGTTCTCAGAAAAACAGCTTTTCAACTTTATTTCATTGAAAGTTCTAGCCCCTTCCCTTGAGGTTCTATCATGTTATAAACTTCCTTTATTCTTCTCCACTGTCATTCCATTGCCTCCGTGCCACTCTGCCATCCATCATATCATATTTAACTCCAAATCTTGTTACAGATTGTGTTTTTATACACAATGATTTCATTGTGGTGCAGAAAGACCTTTTTATAACAAAGTGGTTCTTGGAATGGTCTTCAAGAAATTTGGGTGCAAAATTAGAACAGATGAAACAGATAGAAAGTCTGATTTATACAGAAAGATGAGAGAGAAGTCTTGAGATCAGGAGGTCTGCCTAAGGTGCTATCAGACCACTTTGATAAAAAGTAAATGTCTAGAGCATGGTGCAGGTGCATAGAGACAGTATTTGAAGACACATTGGTTAATGTATTTTATTCAGAATGGAATAGCATTCCACATTAGTCAGAACTGAAGCCTTCCCAAGAACACTGCACCACACTGTGATGTGAAAATGTGTATAAGCATAAACCCATTCCATCATAAGTGGCTGCACAGTGCTCAGATCATAGAGACATTCTTTTTTATGTTGTTGTTGTTTTGTTTTTTTATTATTTTCTAAGTTTTTTCTTTACATTCCAAATGATTTCTTAAGATAGCACAGAGAAATGGATTAACTACAATGGGCTAGATAAGATAGCTGGCTTCATATCTAGGAGACATAGATAGGAGGTAAAGCAACTGCTACCTTAATATCCAGACATAAAGTAAAGGCACTTTTTTCCAGGCACACATAATCCACATATACCTTAAGAGTGACACTGAAAAGGATATTCAAATACAATCTTCATCAAGGATATAAGATAGAAAATAGGAGGAAGGGCTTGCTTAAGAAGCATCCTTATGATTCCAGCATTTAGGACACTGAAGCTACATATGGAGTCTTGTCACTCAGAAAAAAAATATTAAACACAAGCTGATGAAATAATGCCACTTAATTTAGCCAAATGCTGAGATGAAAAATAGCATTTTTACATTAAAATTTAAAACCTTGGCAAGAAGAAGAAGATATAAATGTCGTATTTTGAGGAGAAATACAATTATAAAATGACTTCAGATTTTATTAGATAAATTAATATTTAGTATATATAAAGACTAAAGTATCAAACATAATTATAGAGATATGATGAATAGCCAAATCTGAAGCAATATAAAAGGAAACTACAAATAAAATTTAAGGGGCTGGAGAGATGGTTCAGTGGTTAAGAGCACTGACTGCTCTTCCAGAGGTCCTCAGTTCAATTCCCAGCAACCACATGGTGGCTCACAATCATCTGTAATGGGATCTGATGCCCTCTTCTGGTGTGTCTGAAGAGAGCAACACTGTACTCACATACATAAAATAAATAAACTTTTCTGGTTGATGTGACAAAATGCCTAAAAAACAATATAAGTGTCTTTCTATCATAGGTGAAGAAGGCATGGTGTCAGGGTCCAGAGGCAGCTGGATATATTGCGTCTGAAGTCTGAAATCAGATAGAGATGAATGCTGGTGTTCAGCTCACTTCTTTTCACTCAGTTTACCACATCAGCCCGTGGAATGGTGCCACTCACACTTGGGGTGGTCCTCAATTAATATAATCTAGAAAGGTGGTTCTCAGCCTTTCTAATGCTTTATACCTTTAATACATTTCCACGTTGTGGTGACCTCTCCCCCAACCATGAAATTATTTTTGTGGTTATTTTTTCCAATATGTTTTTTATTAGATATATTCTTTATTTGTATTTCAATTGATTTCCCCTTTCCTGGTTCCCCCCCCCCGAAAGTCCCATAAGTCATCTCCCCTCCCCCTGTTCCTCAATCAACCCCCTCCCGCTTCCCTATCCTGGTGTTCCCCTACACTGCTGCATTGAGCCTTTCTAGGACCAGGGGCCTCTCCTCCCTTTGATGTCCAACAAGGCCATCCTCTGCTGCCTATTGCTGTATGACAAGAAATTCAAGTCTCTGAAGAAAGAAATCAAAAAAATACCTCAGAAGATGGAAAGATCTCCCATGCTCATGGATTGGCAGGATTAATATAGCAAAAATGGCTATCTTGCCAAAAGCAATAACCAGATTCAATGCAATCCCCATCAAAATCCCAACTCAAATCTTCATAGAGTTAGAAAGAGCAATTCTAACTCTATGAAGAGCCATGTGTAACCCATGTGTACTATCTGCTTGGTGATTTTGTCCTGGGAGCTCTGGGAGTACTGGGTGGCTCATATCATTGTTCCTCCTATGACACTGCAAACCCCTTCAGCTCCTTGGGTCCTTTCTCTAGCTCCCCCATTGGGGACCCTGTGCTCAGTTCAGTGGTTGACTGAGAGTGTACCCTTCTGTATTTATCATGCACTAGCCGAGCCTCCCAGGTGACAGCTAAATCCTGCTCCAGTCAGTAAGTACTTGTGGGTATTGATAGTAGTGTCTGGGTTTTGTAACTGTATATGGGATGGATCACTAGGGGTAGTCTCTGGATGGTGTTTCCCTCAGTCTCTGCTCCACACTTTGTCTCTGTATCTCCTTCTGTGGGTATTTTGTTCCTCCTTCTAAGAAGGACCAGAGTATCCATACTTTGTTCTTCCTTCTTCTTAGGCATCATTTGATATGTGAATTGTGTATTGGTTATTCCGTGCTTCTGGGCCAATATCCACTTATCAGTGAGTGCATACCATTGTGTTCTTTTGTGACTGGGTTACTTCACTTAGGATGATATTTTCCAGTTCCATCCATTTGCCTTAGAATTTCACGAATTCATTGTTTTTAATAGCTGAGTAGTATTCGATTATATAAATATACCACATTTTCTGTATCCCTTCCCCGTTTGAGGGACATCTGGGTTCTTTCCAGCTTGTGGTTATTTACATAGGGCTGTTATGAACATAGTGGAGTACATATCCTTATTGCATGCTGGGGAATCCTCTGGGTATATTCCCAGGAGTGGTATAACAGGGTCCTCAGGTAGTATCATGCCCAGTTTTCTGAGGAACCTCCAGACTGATTTCCAGAGTGGTTGTACCAGCTTGCAATTTCACCAGCAGTGGAGGAGTGTTCCTCTTTCTCCACATCCTTGCCAATATCTTCTGTCTCCTGAGTTTTTGATCTTAGCCATTCTGACTGGTGTGAAGTAAAATCTCAAGATTGTTTGGATTTGCATTTACCTGATGACTAAGGATGTTGAACATTTCTTTAGGTGCTTCTCAGCCATTCGATATTCCTCAGGTGAAAATTCTTTGCTTAGCTCTGTACCCCATTTTTTAATAGGGTTATTTGGCTCTCTGGAGACAAACTTCTTGAGTTCTTCATATTTATTGGATATTAGCCCTCTGTCTGTTGTAGGGTTGGTATAGATCTTTTCCCAGTTTGTTGGTTTCTGTTTTGTCCTATTGATAGTGTCCTTTGCCTTATAGAAATTTTGTAATTTTATGAGGTCAATTCTTGATCTTAGAGCATAAACTATTGGTGTTCTGTTCAGGAATTTTCCCCTGTGTCCATGTGCTCGAGGCTCTTCCCCAGTTTCTTTTCTATTAGTTTCAATGTGTCTGGTTTTATGTGGAGGTCCTTGATCCACTTGGAGTTGAGCTTAGTACAAGGACTAATTTGCATTCAGTTCTATTCTATTGATATACCCGCCAGTCACTGTACCAATACCATGCAGTTTTTAACACTATTGCTCTGTAATACTGCTTGAGATCTGGCGTACTGATTCTCTCAGAAGTTCTTTTACTGTTGAGAATAGTTATAGCTATCCTGGGTTTTTTGTTATTCCAGATGAATTTTTGAATTGATCTTTCTAACTCTATGAAGAATTGAGTTGGGATTTTGATGGGGATTGCATTGAATCTGTATATTGCTTTTGGCAGGATAGCCATTTTTACTATATTAATCCTGCCAATCCATGAGCATTGGAGATGTTTCCATCTTCTGAGGTATTTTTTGATTTCTTTCTTCAGAGACTTGAAGTTCTTGTCATACAGATCTTTTACTTGTTTGGTTAGAGTCACAGCAAGATACTTTATATTTTTTGTGACTATTTTGAAGGGTGTCATTTCCCTAATTTCTTTCTCAGCCTTTTTATCCTTTTAGTATAGGAAGGCTACTGATTTGTTTCAGTTAATTTTATATCTGGTCACTTTGCTGAAGTTGTTTACCAGCTGTAGGTGTTCTTTGGTGGAGATTTGGGTTGCTTAATTATACTATCTCGTTGCTATTTCATAATAGTCATTTTACTACTATTATGAATCACAATGTAAAGATCTGATAAGATATCTAATATGCGCCCCCCACAAAAGGGTCATTCAACTGTCAAAGGGGTTTTGATTCACATGTCGAGAATCACTGAAGTAGATAATCTCTCATAGACAAATCTAAATGTTTCTCTCCTAGGTGTTTAGATCCTGTCATATTGGCAATCAATATTAACCAGGAGAAAAGAAAATTAAAAGCAAATAGGGAAAGTGTTTGGTAACATAGGATAGCCTCCATAAAACAGCAGAAATGAAGTCTGAATTGGCAGTTATTAGATTATCATTGGTAAAAATATTTATCTTATAAGAGTAGCAAATGATACAGCTAAAAGTAAGAGGAATACCACAAGGTAATAATACTAACTTTCCATCATTCAGTATCTAAAGAACAACATAGTTTTAGTAAAATTATGTGGTAAAGACCTGAAGACCATCAAGGGACAGATCTACCAAGATGATATACAAAATGAATTACTGTACACCTTAGACCCCAGAAAGAAAAACTGACATAACTGTCAGTAGACTTGTGCACACTTGTCAGCATTTTAGTATTTTAACACTTTTCTTTCCAGTAAATTACAGATTAAAATAGCCAAGCATAAGAAAGTAGATAGAAAATTTAAGGAATGGTGCTCAGAAGCCTGATGATACATTTTAAACTCTTAGCCCATACATCATAAAGAATAGAACATTAGAAATCAACAAAAAATATAATTAATGAAGCTCCATATTTTGGGGAATTTAAAACCATTCCAGAACAACTCATTCACTCTTGGAGAAATAACAGTAGCAATTAAGCAATGTTTAGTGCAGAAGCAACACTAATGATATGCTAAATCAATAGTCCACTACCAGGAGCTGGAGGTCCAGGGTTCAGATCGATACCTTTTACCATGCATCCATCTATTCCTTAATAAATCAAGGTCATATCCATTTGGACAGCATTTCTATAGAATTTTGGCTGGAAGCATTTTTACTTGATGGCAGCTATTTGATATTATTGATTCAAACCAACGTTCTCATTTTGCCAATGAAAGTATGAATCACTGCTACTTTTCTAGCTTAAAGGCAATACTGTGTTGATAATTTCCAGAATGTATGAGTCACCAAAGTATATAACATCATCTGGAAGCTTCTAGAACCAGCTCCAGGGGTAGAGAACCCTGGCCTTTCCAGCACACAGTAATAAGAGAAAAGGATGAATTCATCATCTTGGAGATTTTGAGCTGATCTCTGCATGGGTCAACTGTAATTGAGAAGCATGAAGACCTGAATTCAGACCCTCTATGCCCCCTTGTAAATAGTCAACTTTGGCAGCACACATCTTGACTCCCAGCACTGGTGGAACAGAGACAGAATGATCCCTGGACTCTGCTGGCCAGGAAGGCTAGCCAAATCAGTGAACTTCAGGTTCAGTGAGAGACTGTCTAAAAACAAAGACAAAAATAAAAATAAAATACAAACATAAAGAGGAGGTCAATTGAAGAAGATGCCTGACATCAGCCTCTGCCTTCCTCAGGCATGAACACATGAACACATAATGCACTTACAAAAGAAACACATCCAAGAGGAGTAGATAACAGGAAATAATCAAACTCAGGACTGAAATCAATCAATTAGAAACAAGAGAACAATACAAAGAGTCAAAAAAAAAACAGATTTTACTTGAAAGTAGTAGTTCTTTGGCCTTCATTTCTAAATGGTAGAAGAGAAAACATGAATTAGAAAGCAGTTGTTTTATTTAAATTGGGTTTTTTGTTATCTGGTGTTACTTTGTAAATGAGAAGTGTGCTCCACAGGGTCACACATTTGAATTTGGTCCTCAGCTGGTGGTGCTGGTTTGAGAGGTTTTGGAACCTTTGGGAATTTCTCCAGTAGAGAAGTGTATCACTGAGAGTGAGCCTATGAAGGTATTAGCTTGGCTCATTTCTCATCCTGTTATAATGGGTCTCTCAGCTAAAATGGGATGGGCTTCTACTGAGTTGACTTCCCTTTGATAGACTGCTCCTTCCAAAACTGTGAGCCAAAAGAAATCCTTTCTTATGATGCTTCTGTGAGGTATTCTGGCAGAATGACTAGAGAACAAGCAGGGAATGCAAAACCTTTGCATAGTTGTTTTTAATACAAAATATCATTTATTGAAAACCATTGAATTTATATGAATATAACCAAGCTGTTTGGGTTACTTGAGCTACTAATGATAATATTTTATGCAGTTTCCACAAAGTTCATTGTTTCTTTCTGCTCAGCAAAGCTTGTAGTTAGAATAGAGTTTACATGTAACATTTATTTCAAGCATTTTATAAATAATTGGTTTTACTTTACCATTTGATCTCAATGAGATGGAAAATTGTTCTATGTCAAGTCACTGAAAGAGAGAAAATTAATAGATATGAACATACATTTAAAATTAGTCATTTCCTCCTACAGCACTCAAATATACACAAACCTGATTTCAGATACTGAGCTTGAGGTTGTGTGAGATTTGCTTCCTAAAATGGTTTAGAACAATGTATCCTGTTTACATGGAAAACTGCCTTACCATGGGAACATATTATTAATGTGAAGTATGTATCCTAGGCGTAAATCATATACTGAATCTCTAAAGACGACACAGGAAGTGGTCCATAAAAGCCATCTTTGACTTTTCTCAGTCCTTTTTTATTTCTCCATGTTACCATCACAATGTCTTGGTGCCCTTAGTAGTTGCCTTCTCTGGATCAATGGCTAAATAATAGCAATGCGATAACAGAAACGAATCACCGTGATAAATATCCCCTCTCACAGATTGTCTATATTGTCCTTGTGTGCATAAAGAAAAATCCATTTATTTAAATGTCACAAAAGACGACTTTGATTAATGTTATTAGTGGCTAGGAATGTGATTCTGCTCACCGAGATAGCAAAACAGACCTGTGATGTTCAACGTTGTTCAATAGAAATCAGGAAGGGAGAAAGACTTTTTTTCTTATCTAGATATTTATGTGTATGGTAACTGTCAGAGTCTAAAGAAAAATAATTTTTTGTTCAAAAGAGGGGGAACAGAACGAGTCATAAATATATCTCATGCCATTGAAGCTTACAATAATCTATTACATCATCCATTAATGAAGAAGAGGTTTTATAAAGCACTCACTGTTATGGTTTTAAAAGACGAAGGGATATCTTGTGAAACCCACAATATGAGAGCTGCTGCCTCCTGCCTGTTGCAGGGCTGCCACAGAGAGCTAGCTTCTCACATTACCTCTCTTTTGCCAGTGATGGGGGCAGAGATTTTCTCTTTAATCCTGGGCTAGTCTACCAAGGCAGTCTGGAGAGAAGTGGTACAGAAAATTTCTCTCTTTCCATTTAGGCGGGTGTGTGTGTGTGTGTGTGTGTGTGTGTGTGTGTGTGTGTGTGTGTGTGTGTGTGTCTATGTCTTGGAAATTTTTTCATCTGTCTAGTGAGCTACCTGGTGCAATACTAGATTGAAAAAGAGTCTGGTTTTGTGATTTTGAGGGGTGTTCACCATTGGGATTAATCCTGAATTATCACAGCCATAGAACATCAAAGACTGCCAGTTAAGGTAATCTCTTAGCCTCAGCAGTTATAACTCTTAGGGCAAGATAATTGTTAGTTGCATGTAATTGGTGTGGACTGTTGCCTGCAATGTGTAATACTGAATAGCATCCTTGGCCTTCACCTACCAGGTGATATAGCTTCTTCATTGACCCAGCTGTGAAAGCCAAAATAACTCCAGCGTTGACAGGTATTCTCAGAGAGACCATGTGTTTCCTAAGTAAGAACCTTGTCCTTGAATAGCATATACCAGTATGCTAAAATAAGTAGTGGTTTAGATACTCAAAAGGGAGCAAACTGAAAAATATTCTCCTGTGGAAGCAGAATTACAGAGAATAGATATTAAGGAATAGACTCAGCATGACTGTTAGAAAGACAGAGTCCTAAGCCCTGATTCCTATAAATGCATTAGGCTGAAATAGATGGCTATAAAATCTGTCATTATTTAGATGGACAGGTATTAGATCATAGAATGAATGCAGAAGAGCAAATGACTGAGGCATGAGAAAGATTTCAAGACTATCTGTTAATTTCTTTGAAGAGCTAAAATGGTGTTAATTATCATAGGAATGCCAGAGGCCAGGAGAACAGAAAACTAAATGACAGCAAGTAGAGGAGACATGGAAAGCCTAAGAAAAATGCAATGGAAAGAAGATTTTCTTTGGAGAAGAGAAGAAAATCCATCATTAAAAGAGAAAAAGGGCAGTCTCTGAATGGCCTTTCCTTCAGTCTCTGCTCCACACTTTGTCTCTGTATTTCCTCCCATGGGTACTTTGTTCCCCTTTCTAAGAAGGACCACACTTTGGTTTTCCTTCTTCTTGAGCTTCATGTGGTCAGGCTCATAGTCCTAGTGTAGGGGAATGCCAGGACGGGGAAGTGGGAGTGGGTGGGTTAGTGAGTAGGGGGAGGGAGTACAGGATAGGGGGGTTTTGGAGGGGAAACGAGGAAAGGGGATAACCTTTGAAATGTAAATAAAGAAAATATCTAATGAAAATAAAAGAGAAAAAGGAAAAACTATCTTAGGTAGTAGATAAATATGTTACACAGAGTTCCCTAGATGATAAATACAAACAACAAAAAACCCACCATAACACAGTTGAGGGAAAATTTCAAACACCAAAACCAGTGGAGCATGAGAAATTACAGAAATAAAGCAACTGACTCCAAACCAACATGAATAAAATCAACCACATAATTAATGCCAATATAAAGTCAGGATAATATGTGCAAGTTATTTTGAACCACAAAGCTCTATATCTTAGCTAGATTGTCTCTGAAAAGTAAGGATGTGATAAAAATATTTTTAAGCTTCTGGCTTTGCAAAGACTGGCCAAGCAAAAATCCACTTGGGAACCAGGCTGAGAGGAAGTACTCAACCTCATGAAGATGTGGGAAATATAGGGGAAAGGTAGATATAAAAAGTAGGTATTTTTATTTTTGTGCATAAAAACCAGGATAAGAAAAGGAGAATGTTCATGTTAACTGAGAACAAATATTACTCAAAACACCAAGCAGCGGGAGACATAACAGGTCAGATGAACTCATCTCACTCAACTCACTCAAATATGGGTCTTGGTAGGACAAAGATTGACTGCCAAGGACAAGCTTCAGCTTGGAGAGTGGTACCTGGGGTATCTGGAAGCTGTGAAACAAATGACTAAAATTCAAATCATGGCTTGCAAGCTGATGGCCTATGCTCTGCTCCAGACAACTTTCAGATTGCTTTCTCTATGTCTGCCCAAGGTAACTTTCTAAAATCTCTCAGGATAGCTAATCTCTTGAAGAGCAAAAGCCCAGTCTTTTATTTACATATCAACTCAGTCACTACTCCAGGTCTCCTTTTGATTATTCCATGAATCAGCAGCCCCTGACCCTAGCCCCTTGATTCTTAGAAGGAAACAGCAAGCAGGTCTTTTAAAAAAACAATGCAAAAAAATTCAGAGATCTGCTTGCCTTTGTTAAGCAAAGACAATAAACTAGCTGTGTGAGATCCTACCCAGAAATTACCATTCCTATCTTGCCTGGGCCTGGACATAAACTCCCTTTGCCCCAGGCTCATATTGAACTGAGGAATCTGCCTGCCTTTGTATGCACAAACAAAAAACTTAGCTGGAACTTGTCCTATGATTACCACTCCCTAAAACTCTTTATCTCCTTCCTTAGTATCTTTCTGATTGACTAATTGACTCCTAGAGCAGCTGCCTTGGTTCTTTTAGATCTGTGAAGCTACTTATACAATTCATATTGTATCCTTATATTTTTTATAGTTGTGAAATCATATACTTTTGAACTCACATTTTCAGAGTTCTTTTCCACAGTCTCAAGCGCTGTCCTGAGGTCTCAGAGTTTACCTATTTACTGAGACATTAGCCATTCCCTCACCTCATGAACTCATGTTGCCTTTATCATGAAATCAATAAATAAATATGCATTTAAATAAGAAGAAAAATACCCCATAAAAGGAGAACATTAAAATTAACACAGCAGAAAGAAAATGTACAGTAAGACAATACAAAGAAAGAGATATGAAAATCTTTTTTTCCATTTCTTACCATATGGTTTGTCTATTTTATACAGTGTGCTAATCTTTTTTTTCTATATTTTTTTATTTACATTCCGAATGATTTCCCCTTTCCTGGTTCCTCCCTCTCCAAAAGTCCCATAAGCCCTCTTCTCTCCCCCTGTTCCCCATTCAACCCCCTCTCCTTTCTCTGTCCTGGTATTCCCCTACATCCAGTCTTTCCAGGACCAGCGGTCTCTCCTTCCATCTTCTTAGAGATCTATTGATATGCAAATTGTGTCTAGGGTATTCCTAGATGCTGGGTTAATATCCCCTTATCAGTGACTGCATACAATGTGTATTCTTTTGTGATTGTGTTACCTCACTAAGGATGATATTTTCCAGTTCTGACCATTTGCCTAAGAATTTCATGAATTCCTTGTTTTTAATTGCAGAGTAATATTTCATTGTGTAAATATACCACATCTTCTGAATCCATTCCTCTGTTGAGGGACAACTGGGTTCTTTCCAGCCTCTGGCTAATATAAATAAGGCTGCTATGAATATAGTGGAGCATGTGTCCTTATTGCATGTAGGGGAAGACTCTGGGTATATGCCCAGGAGTGGTATAACAGGATCCTCTGGGAGGATCCTGCCCAGTTTTCTGAGGAACCGCCAGACTGCTTTCCAGAGTGGTTGTACCAGCTTGTAATCCCACCAGCAGTGGAGGAGTGTTCCTCTTTCTCCATAACCTCGCCAACAACTGCTGTCTCCTGTGTTTTTGATCTTAGCCATTCTGACTGGTATGAGGTAGAATCTCAGGGTTGTTTTGATTTGCATTTCCCTAATGACTAAGGATGTTGAACATTTCTTTAGGTGCTTCTCAGCCATTAGATATTCTTCAGGTGAGAACTCTTTGTTTAGCTCTGTACCCCAATTTTTAATAGGGTTACTTGGCTCTCTGGAGTCTAACTTCTTGAGTTCTTTGTATATATTGGATATTAGCCCTCTGTCTGATGTAGGGTTGGTAAAGATCTTTTCCCAGTTTGTTGACTGCCGCTTTGTCCTTTTGACAGTGTCCTTTGTCTTACAGAAACTTTGAAATTTTATGAGGTCCCATTTGTCAATTCTTGACTTTAGAGCATAAGCTATTTGTGGTCTGTTCAGGAAAATTTTCCCTGTGCCCATATGCTGAAGGTTCTTCCCTAGTTTCCTTTCTATTAGTTTCAGTGTATCTGGTTTTATGTGGAGGTCCTTGATCCACTTGGAATTGAGCTTAGTACAAGGAGCTAAGAATGGATCAATTTGCATTCTTCTGCATGCTGACCTCCAGTTGAATCAGCACCATTTGTTGAAAAGGCTATCTTTTTTTCCACTGGATGGCTTTAACTCCTTTGTCAAAGATCATGTGACCGTAGGAGTTTAGATTCATTTCTGTGTCTTCAATTATGTTCCAATGATCTACATGCCTGTCACTGTACCAATACCATGCAGTTTTTAACACTATTGCTCTGTAGTACAGCTTGAGGTCCGGGATACTGATTCCCCTAGAAGTTCTTTTATTCTTGAGAATAGTTTTAGCTATCCTGGGTTTTCTGTTATTCCAGATGAATTTTTGAATTGCTCTTTCTAACTCTATGAAGAATTGAGTTGGGAATTTGATGGGGATTGCATTGAATCTGTATATTGCTTTTGGCAAGATGGTCATTTTACTATATTAATCCTGCCAATCCATGAGCATGGAAGATTTTTCCATTTTCTGATGTCTTCGTCAATTTCTTTCTTCAGAGACTTGAAGTTCTTGTCATACAGATCTTTCACTTGTTTGGTTAGAGTCACGCCAAGATACTTAATATGGTTTGTGGCTATCGTGAAGGGTATCATTTCTCTTACTTCTTTCTCAGCCTGCTTATCCTTTGAGTATAGGAAGGCTACTGACTTGCTTGAGTTGATTTTATATCCGGCCACTTTGCTGAAGTTGTTTATCAGCTGTAGGAGTTCTCAGGTGGAGTTCTTTGGGTCGCTTAAGTATACTATCATATCGTCTGCAAATAGTGTTAGTTTGACTTCTTCCTTTCCTATTTGTATCCCTTTGATCTCCTTTTGTTGTCTAATTACTCTAGCTAGAACTTCAAGTACTATATTGAAAAGACATGGAGATGGTCAGAACTTGAAAATATCATCCTTAGTGAGGTAACCCAATCACAAAAGAACACACATGGTATGCAGTCACTGATAAGCGGATATTAACCCAGAATCTCGGAATACCTTAGACACAATTCGCATATCAATAGATTTCCAAGAAGATGGAAGGAGAGACCCCTGGTCCTGGTAAGACTGGATGTAGGGGAATGCCAAGACAGAGAAACGAGAGGGGGTTGAATGGAGAAAAGAGGGAGGGAAGGGGGCTTATGGGACTTTCGGTGAGGGAGGAAACAGGAAAGGGGAAATGATTTTGAATGTAAATTAAAAAAAACTTAGAAAATAATAATTAAAAAAAAACCTTAGAAAATAAAAATAATAAAAAAGAAAAGATATGGAGAGAGAGGGTAGCCTTGTCTAGTCCCTTATTTTTATTATTTTTATTTTTTATTTTTATTTTTATTATTTTATTATTTTTATTTATTTATTTTTAGTGGGATTGCTTTAAATTTCTCTCCATTCAAATTGATTTTGGCTGCTGGTATACTGTAAATTGCTTTTACTATATTTAGATGTGGGCCTTGAATTCCTGATCTTTCCAAGACCTTTAACATGAAAGGGTTCTGAATTTTGTCAAATGCTTTCTCAGCATCTAATGAGATGACCATGTGGTTTTTTTCTTTGAGATTGTTTATGTAGTGGTTTACATTGATGGATTTCCTTATATTGAACCATCCCTGCGTCTCTGGGATGAAGCCTACTTGATCGTAGTGAATGATGATTTTGATGTGTTCTTTGATTCGGTTGGCAAGAAGTTTATTGAGTATTTTTGCATCGATATTCATAAGAGAAAGTGGTATGAGATTCTCTTTCTTTGTCGGATCTTTGTGTGATTTTGGTATCAGCGTAACTGTGGCTTCATAGAACGAGTTGAGTAGTGTTCCTTTGGTTTCCATTTTGTGGAATAGTTTGAAGAGTATTGCTGTTAGGTCTTCTTTGAAGGTCTGATAGAATTCTGCAGTAAAATCATCTGGACCTGTGCTTTGTTTGGTTGGAAAACTTCCAATGACTACTTCTATTTCTTCAGGGGTTATAGGATGGTTTAGATGGTCTATTTGATCCTGATTTAATTTTGGTATTTGGTATCTGTCTAGGAAATTGTCCATTTCCTCCAGATTTTCTAGTTGTGTTGAATACAGGCTTTTGTAGTAGGATCTGATGAGTTTTTTAATTTCCTCAGTTTCTGTTGTTATATCTCACTTTTCATTTCTGATTTTGTTAATTTGGATACTGTTTCTGTGCCCTCTGGCTAGTCTGGCTAAGGGCTTATTTATCTTGTTGATTTTCTCAAAGAACCAACTCCTAGTTTTGTTGATTCTTTATATGGTTTTATTTGTTTCTACTTGATTGATTTCAGCCCTGAGTTTGATGATTTCCTGCCTTCTACTCCTCTTTGGTGTATTTGCTTCTTTTTGTTCCAGGGCTTTCAGGTGTGCCATTAAGCTGTTAGTGTATGCTGTCTCCCATTCCTTTTTGGTGGCACTCAGGGCTATGAATTTTCCTCTTAGCACCACTTTCATTGTGTCTCATAAATTAGGGTATATTGTGCCTTCATTTTCATTAAATTTTAAAAAGTCTTTGATTTCTTTCTTTATTTCTTCCTTGACCAAGGTATCATTGAGTAGAGCTTTGTTCAGCTTCTACGTGTATGTGGGCTTTCTGTTGTTTTTTTTGCTATTGAAGACCACCCTTATTCCATTGTGATCTGATAGGAGGCATGGGATTAGTTCGATCTTCTTATATCTGTTGAGGTCTGTTTTGTGATCAATTATATGGTCGAATTTGGAGAAGGTACCCTGAGGTGCTGAGTAGAAGGTATATTCTTTTGCTTTAGGATGAAATGTTCTATATATATCTGTTAGTTCCATTTGGTCCAAAGCTTCAATTAGTTTCACTCTGTCCCTGTTTAGTTTCTGCTTTCCTGAACGATTCATTTCAGAGAGAGGGGTGTTGAAGTCACCCACTATCATTGTGTGAGGTGTGATGTGTTTTGAGCTTTAGTAAAGTTTCTTTTATGAATGAGAGTGCCCTTGCATTTGGAGCATAGATGTTAAGAATTGAGAGTTCTTCCTGGTGGACTTTTTCTTTGACCAGTATGTAGTGTCCTTCTGTGTCTTTTTTGATGACTTTAGGTTGAAAGTCAATTTTATCTGATATTAGGATGGCTACTCTGGCTCGTTTCCTGAGAACATTTGCTTGTAAGATTGTTTTCCAGCCTTTTACCCTGAGGTAGTGTTTTCTTTGACACTGAGGTGCGTTTCCTGCTCGCAGCAAAATGCTGGGTCCTGTTTATGTATCTAGTCTCTTAGTCTATGTCTTTTTATTGGGGAATTGAGACCATTGATATTAAGAGAGATTAAGGCATAGTGATTATTGCCACCTGCTATTCTTGATGCTATCTTTATGTTTGAGTGGTTATCTACTTTTGGGTTTGACGAAAGAAGGTTACTATCTCATTTTTTCCAGGGTGTAATTTCTCTCCTTGTATTGGCGATTTCCACCTATTATCCTTTGCAGGTCTGGGTTTGTGGAAAGATATTGTGTAAATTTGGTTTTATCATGGAATATCTTGGTCTCTTCATCTATGGTGATTGAGTTTCCCGGGGTATAGTAGTCTAGGCTGGCATTTGTGTTCTCTTAGAATCTGTATGAGATCTACCTATGATCTTCTGGCTTTCATAGTTTCTGGTGAGAAGTCTGATGTGATTCGGATAGGTCTTCCTTTGTATGTTACTTGACCTTTTTCTCTTACTGCTTTTCATATTCTTTCTTTGTTTAGTACATTTGGTGTTTTGATTATTATGTAACTGGAGGTATTTCTGTTCTTGTCCAGTCTGTTTGGAGTTCTGTAGGCTTCTTGTTCATTCATAGGCATCTCTCTCTCTTTAGGTTAGCGAAGTTTTCCTCCATCATTTTGTTGAAGATATTTACTGGCTCTTTAAGTTGCAAATCTTCACTCTCATCTATACCTATAATCCTTAGGTTTGGTCTTCTCATTGTGTCCTAGTTTTACTGGATGTTTTGGGTTACACTTTTTTTGCATTTTGCATTTTCTTTGACTGTTGACTCAATGCTTTCTATGGTATCTTCATCACCTTAGATTCTTTCTTCCATCTCTTGTGTTCTATTGTTGATGTTTGCATCTATGACCCCTGATTTCTTCCCAAGGTTTTCTATCTCCAAATTTGTCTCCCTTTGTGATTTCTTAGTTCTTTCTAGTTCCTTTTTTAGATCCTGGATGGATTTTATCAGTTCCTTCACTTATTTTTTTGTGTGTTTTCCTGTATTTCTTTAAGATATTTTCCTCTTTCAGGATTTCTGCCTGTTGACTCAAGTTCTCCTGTATTTCTTTAAGCGATTTTTGTGTTTCCTCCTTATGGGCTTCTATCTGTTGATCCATATTCTCCTGCATTTCTTTAAGCAATTTTTGTGTTTCCTGTGTAAGGGCATCTACCCGTTGATTCATGTTCTCCTATATTTCTTTAAGCGATTTTTTGTTGCCTCCTTATAGGCCTCCATCTCTTGACCCATATTCTCCTGCATCTCTCTAAGCGATTTTTGTGTTTCCTTTGTAAGGGCTTCTACCTGTTGATTCATGTTCTCCTGTATTTCATTATTAGATTTATTTACGTCCTTCTTGAAATCCTCTAATAGCATCATGAGAAGTGATTTTAAATCCGGATCTTGCCTTTTGGGTGTGATGGGGTATCCAGGACTTGGTGCTGTTGGAGAGTTGGGTTCGGATTGTGCCATATTGCCTTGATTTCTTTTTTTTTTCAGTTTGCTGATTTTTTAATTGTGCTAAATAACTAGAGTTTTAATGGTTCCCAAGTATGCAACTTGATAGTAGCAGACACAAACTTATTGACTAAATGGAAACAAACATTTTCCTCTGAGAGTCTACAATAGCTGGTACGAGAGGGTCCTGTTGTTACTGGTGGTCTCTGTATAGATGTATTTTTTCCAGGCTCTTGACATTATGTTCAAAGAATTGAAGACAGGCTTACAAAAGGTAGCATCACAGAGTATTGTATTGAGAAGCAAAGTGGGAATACAGAGTAGATACACTGTGAGGAGCAGCAGGCCCTGAACACATGCATAGCTGGAGAACCTCTAGCTACCACTCAAAGCTGCCTTCTTTAGTGTTAGGTTTTCAGTTTTGATTGACTGGCTTGCCTTGTGTAAGCCTTTATTCAATCCATAGTTTTTTCCCCACAATGCATCTGATTTTAACCATATGTATGCCCAATCTTACATAAGCATACGATGGGAAATAGGGAAATTTCCCTGGTTACTTAAAGACAGTTTGCCTTATTGTACATGCATCAAATTCCAGAACATTATCAAACAGTAAGGAGAAATATTGCAGCTTTTAGCAGGCATCTCCCTGTATCCTCCTTTTCTACCCTTGCGAACTATAGTGTATTTCCCAATATACAAGTCTGTCCTCTCATGTCCTGTAAATGGGATCATTTTGATCTTGAAGTACTTGTCATTTCAACTCATCAATGTATTCATTGATCTAAATAATTGACTAATTCATCTTATAATCCCCATCAGGAAACAATAACAGCAAAACCAGTTCCTTTCAAAAAGATTAAAACCACCTACACAGGGACTCCCATTTCAATATTTCTATATGAAATTAAGTCATAATAACAACATGGTCTACCACTCCTTAACCCCAGTGCTGATGCTGTATTTTGACATAAAATGAATGATCACATACAGATCTACAGTCTTTTTTTTTTATTTTTTTTTATTTTATTTTTTTAATTTACATTCCAAATCACTTCCCCTTTCCCGTTTCCTCCCTCCCCGAAAGTCCCATAAGCCCCCTTCCCTCCCTCTTTTCTCCGTTCAACCCCCTCTCATTACTCTGTCCTGGCGTTCCCCTACATCCAGTCTTTCCAGGACCAGGGGTCTCTCCTTCCATCTTTTTAGAAATCTATTGATATGCTGATTGTGTCTAGGATATTCTGAGATACTGGGTCAATATCCCCTTATCAGTGACTGCATACCATGTGTGATCTTTTGTGATTGGGTTACCTCACTAAGGATGATATTTTCAAGTTCTGATCATTTGCCTAGGAATTTCGTGAATTCATTGTTTTTAATTGCAGAGTAGTATTCCATTGTGTAAATATACCACATCTTCTGAATCCATTCCTCCGTTGAGGGACATCTGGGTTCTTTCCAGCTTCTGGCTATTATAAATAAGGCTGCTATGAATATAGTGGAGCATGTGTCCTTATTGCATGCAGGTAAAGTCTCTGGGTATATGCCCAGGAGTGGTATAGCCGGATCCTCCGGAAGTGTCGTGCCCAGTTTTCTGAGGAGCCGCCAGACTGCTTTCCAGAGTGGTTGTACCAGCCTGCAATTCCACCAGCAGTGGAGGAGTGTTCCTCTTTCTCCACATCCTCGCCAACAACTGCTGTCTCCTGTGTTTTTGATCTTAGCCATCCTGACTGGTGTGAGATGGAATCTCAGGGTTGTTTTGATTTGCATTTCCCTAATGACTAAGGATGATGAACATCTCTTTAGGTGCTTCTCAGCCATTAGATATTCTTCAGGTGAGAACTCTTTGTGGAGCTCTGTACCCCATTTTTTAATAGGGTTACTTGCCTCTCTGGAGTTTAACTTCTTGAGTTCTTTGTATATCTTGGATATTAGCCCTCTGTCGGATGTAAGGTTGGTAAAGATCATTTCCCAGTTAGTTGGTTGCCGCTTTGTCTTTTTGACGGTGTCTTTTGCCTTGCAAAAACTTTGTAATTTAATGAGGTCCCATTTGTCTATTCTTGATCTTAGAGTATAAGCTATTGGAGTTCTGTTCAGGAAATTCTCCCCTGTGCCCATATGTTCAAGGTTCTTCCCTAGTTTCCCTTCTATTAGTTTCAGTGTGTCTGGTTTTATGTGGAGATCTTTGATCCACTTAGAATTGAGCTTAGTGCAAGGAGATAAGGATGGGTCAATTTGCATTCTTCTGCATGTTGACCTCCAGCTGAGCCAGCACCATTTGTTGAAAAGGCTATCTTTTTTCCACTGGATGGTTTTAGCTCCTTTGTCAAAGATCAAGTGACCATAGGAGTGTGGATTCATTTCTGGGTCTTCAATTCTGTTCCATTGATCTACATGCCTGTCACTGTACCAATACCATGCGGTTTTTAACACTATTGCTCTGTAGTACAGCTTGAGGTCCGGGATACTGATTCCCCCAGAGGGTCTTTTACTCTTGAGAATAGTTTTAGCTATTCTGGGTTTTCTGTTATTCCAGATGAATTTTTGAATTGCTCTTTCTAACTCTATGAAGAATTGAGTTGGGATTTTGATGGGGATTGCATTGAATCTGTGTATTACTTTTGGTAAGATGCTCATTTTTACTATATTAATCCTGCCAATCCATGAGCATGGCAGATTTTTCCATCTTCTGAGGTCTTCTTCAATTTCTTTCTTCAGAGACTTGAAGTTCTTGTGATACAGATCTTTCACTTGTTTGGTTAGCGTCACGCCAAGATACTTAATATGGTTTGTGGCTATCGTAAAGGGTATTATTTCTCTTACTTCTTTCTCAGCCTGCTTATCCTTTGAGTATAGGAAGGCTTCTGACTTGCTTGAGTTGATTTTATATCCGGCCACTTTGCTGAAGTCGTTTATCAGCTGTAGGAGTTCTCTGGTGGAGTTCTTTGGGTCGCTTAAGTATACTATCATATTGTCTGCAAATAGTGATAGTTTGACTTCTTCCTTTCCAATTTGTATCCCTTTGACCTCTTTTTCTTGTCTAATTGCTCTAGCTAGAACTTCAAGTACTATATTGAAAAGATATGGAGAGAGAGGGCAGCCTTGTCTAGTCCCTGATTTTAGTGGGATTGCTTCAAGTTTCTCTCCGTTTAGATTGATGCTGGCTACTGGTTTGCTGTAAATTGCTTTTACTATGTTTAGATATGGGCCTTGAATTCCTGATCTTTCCAAGACCTTTAGCATGAAAGGATGCTGAATTTTGTCAAATGCTTTCTCAGCATCTAATGAGATGACCATGTGGTTTTTTTCTTTGAGATTGTTTATGTAGTGGATTACATTGATGGATTTCCTTATATTGAACCATCCCTGCATCCCTGGGATGAAGCCTACTTGATCGTGGTGAATGATCGTTTTGATGTGTTCTTGGATTCGGTTGGCAAGAATTTTATTGAGTATTTTTGCATCGATATTCATAAGAGAGATTGGCCTGAGATTCTCTTTCTTTGTCGGATCTTTGTGTGCTTTTGGTATTAGTGTAATTGTGGCTTCATAGAACGAGTTGGGTAGTGTTCCTTCTGTTTCTATTTTGTGGAACAGTTTGAAGAGTATTGGTGTTAGGTCTTCTTTGAAGGTCTGATAGAATTCTGCACTAAAACCATCTGGACCTGTGCTTTTTTTGGTTGGAAGACTTCCAATGACAACTTCTATTTCTTCAGGGGTTATAGGACGGTTTAGATGGTCTATTTGATCCTGATTTAATTTTGGTACTTGGTATCTGTCAAGGAAATTGTCCATTTCCTCAAGATTATCTAGTTGTGTTGAATACAGGTTTTTGTAGTAGGATCTGATGATTTTTTGAATTTCCTCAGTTTCTGTTGTTATCTCTCCCTTTTCGTTTCTGATTTTATTAATTTGGATACTATCTCTGTGCCCTCTGGTTAGTCTGGCTAAGGGCTTATCTATCTTGTTGATTTTCTCAAAGAACCAACTCCTCGTTTTGTTGATTCTTTGTATGGTTTTATTTGTTTCTACTTGATTGATTTCAGCCCTGAGTTTGATGATTTCCTGCCTTCTACTCCTCTTTGGTGTATTTGCTTCTTTATGTTCCAGGGCTTTCAGGTGTTCCATTAAGCTGTTAGTGTATGCTGTCTCCCGTTTCTTTTTGGCGGCACTCAGGGCTATGAATTTTCCTCTTAGCACTGCTTTCATTGTGTCCCATAAGTTAGGGTATGTTGTGCCTTCATTTTCATTAACTTTCAAAAAGTCTTTGATTTCTTTCTTTATTTCCACCTTGACCAAGTTATCATTGAGTAGAGCATTGTTCAGCCTCCATGTGTACGTGGGTTTTCTTTTGTTTTTGTTGCCATTGAAGACCACCCTTATTCCATAGTGATCTGATAGGAGGCATGGGATTATTTCTATCTTCTTGTATCTGTTGAGGTCTGATTTGTGACCAATTATATGGTCAATTTTGGAGAAGGTACCATGAGGAGCTGAGAAGAAGGTGTATTCTTTAGCTCTAGGATGAAATGTTCTATATATATCAGTTAGTTCCATTTGGTCCAAGGCTTCAATTAGATTCACTGTGTCCCTGTTTAGTTTCTGCTTTCCTGAACGATCCATTTCAGAGAGCGGGGTGTTGAAGTCACCCACTATTATTGTGTGCGGTGCGATGTGTGCTTTGAGTTTTAGTAAAGTTTCTTTTACGAATGAGGGTTCCCTTGCATTTGGAGCATAGATATTCAGGATTGAGAGTTCTTGATGGTGGATTTTTCCCTTGATCAGTATGTAGTGTCCTTCTGTGTCTTTTTTGATGACTTTAGGTTGAAAATCAATTTTATCCGATATTAGGATGGCTACTCCACCTCGTTTCTTGGGGCCATTTGCTTGTAAAATTGTTTTCCAGCCTTTTACTCTGAGGTAGTGTTTGTCTTTGACACTGAGGTGCGTTTCCTGCATGCAGCAAAATGCTGGGTCCTGTTTACGTATCCAGTCTGCTAGTCTATGTCTTTTAATTGGGGAATTGAGAACATTGATATTAAGAGAGATTAAGGCATAGTGATTATTGCCATCTGCCCTTCTTGACGCTATCTTTATGTTTGAGTGGTTATCTACTTTTGGGTTTGATTCAAGAAGGTTATTATCTCATTTTTTCCAGGGTGTTGTTTCTCTCCCTGTATTGGAGGTTTCCACCTATTATCCGTTGCAGGGCTGGATTTGTGGAAAGATATTGTGAAAATTTGGTTTTATCATGGAATATCTTGGTCTCTCCATCTATGGTGATTGAGAGTTTTGCTGGGTAGAGTAGTCTAGGCTGGCATTTGTGCTGTCTTAGTGTCTGCATGAGATCTGCCCAGGATCTTCTGGCTTTCATAGTCTCTGGTGAGAAGTCTGATGTGATTCGGATAGGTCTTCCTTTGTATGTTACTTGGCCCTTTTCTCTTACTGCATTTAGTATTCTTTCTTTGTTTAGAACATTCGGTGTTTTGATTATTATGTGACGGGAGGTATTTCTGTTCTGGTCCAGTCTGTTTGGAGTTCTGTAGGCTTCTTGTACATTCATCGGCATCTCTCTCTTTAAGTTAGGGAAGTTTTCCTCCATAATTTTGTTGAAGATGTTTACTGGCCCTTTAAGTTGCAAATCTTCACTCTCATCTATACCTATAATCCTTAGGTTTGGTCTTCTCATTGTGTCCTGGATTTCCTGGATGTTTTGGGTTACACGTTTTTTGCATTTTGCATTTTCTTTGACTGTTGAGTCGATGCTTTCTATGGAATCTTCAGCACCTGAGATTCTTTCTTCCATCTCTTGTATTCTATTGTTGATGTTTGCATCTATGACTCCTGATTTCTTCCCAAGGTTTTCTATCTCCAAAGTTGTCTCCCTTTGTGATTTCTTAGTTGTTTCTACTTCCTTTTTTAGTTCCTGGATGGATTTGCTGAGATCCTTCACTTGTTTGTTTGTATTTGCCTGTATTTCTTTAAGGTATTTTTGCATTACCTCTTTCAGGATTTCTTCCTGATGACCCATGTTCTCCTGCATTTCTCTGAGCGATTTTTGTGTTTCCTCCTCATGGGATTCCATCTGTTGATCCATCGTCTCCTGCATTTCTTTAAGCAGTTCTCGTGTTTCCTTTGTAAGGGCATCTAACCGTTGATTCATTTCTTTAAGCAATTTTTGTGTTGCCTCCTTATGGGCATCCGTCTGTTGTCCCATATTCTTCTGCATTTCTTTATGCAAATTTTGTGATTCCTTTGTGAGTGCATCTACCCGTTGATTCATCTCGTTAAGCGATTTTTGTGTTGTCTCCTTGTGCGCCTCCATCTTTTGATCCATGTTCTCCCGCATTTCTCTAAGCGATTTTTGTGTTTCCTTTGTAAGGGCTTCTAACCGTTGATTCATGGTCTCCTGTAACTCTTTATGAGATTTATTTGTGTCCTTCTTGTGATCCTCTAATAGCATCATGAGAAGTGATTTTAAATCCAGATCTTGTCTTTCGGGTGTGGTGGGGTATCCAGGACTTGCTGCTGTTGGAGAGTTGGGTTCGGATGGTCCCACATTACTTTGATTACTGTTAGTAACATTCCTACGTTTGCCTTTTGCCATCTGGATACCTCTGGTGTTAGTTGGTCCTGCTGCCACTGGCTGTTGGTTGGACCTCCTGTGAGCCTGCAAAGCTATTTCTGCCCCCCCTGGATTACCAGGATTCCCCTGGCACCGATTTCTGGGGCCTGCCTGCTCCTGAGTGACTTTGGAGCCCTAATGTGCTTTGCCCCAAGTGATCTTATATTGGGGAGGCCTTGCACATCTAAAGGCTCAGCCTAGTGGATTCCTGGAGCAGAGGTCACCAAAGGGAGGCTGGCAGGCTCCTGCCCTGTGCAGGGGTGTGTGATCTCTCCTGGGGGGGGAGGGGGCGTCCCTCTGCCAGGCAGAAGTCCCACAGCAGATCTGGCGCGCTGGTCACTGCAGATCAGCCCAGCACCTGGGAGCAGGTTACACACAAGCTGCCTGAACCCGAAGCGATATTATGCCTGTCTGTCTCTGAGCCTGGTGGTCCCAACTACCTGGTCACTGGAGCAAAGATGGCGGAGGGCACTCTCCGTGGCGCTGCTCACCCTGTGGTCACGATGGCCCGCCGATCTGGCACCCAGACGACCACAGCGCCAACCCGCCCTCGGGCACAGACGGAAGCCCCAACAGGCCGTGTCCCAAGTGATGTTATATTGGGGGGAGAGCCTGGGTACTGGTCTCTCCAGCGCAGTCCGCGGGAACAGAGGTCGCGGAAGGGCCAGATCTACAGTCTTAACCTGTACACTCTTCCACAGCGAGTGTACAGGCTGGTTTTATGTGTCGACTTGACACAGGCTGGAGTTATCACAGAGAAAGGAGCTTCAGTTGAGGAAATGCCTCTATGAGATCCAGTTGTAAGGCATTTTCTCAATTAGTGATCAAGGTGGGAGGGATCCTTGTGGGTGGTGCCATCCCTGGGCTGGTAGTCCTGGGTTTTATAAGAAAACAAACTGAGCAATCCAGGGGAAGCAAGTCAGTAAGAAACATCCCTCCATGGCCTCTGTATCAGCTCTTGCTTCCTGACCTGCTTGAGTTCCAGTCCTGACTTCCTTTGGTGATGAAGAGCAATGTAGAAATGTAATCTGAATAAACCCTTTCCTCCCCAACTTGCTTCTTGGTCATGATGTTTGTGCAGGAATAGAAACCCTGACTAAGACAGCCAGCTCCTCTCTGAGAATAAAGAGCCCAGCCTCTGAAGTGAAGGCTCTGCTCAAAATCTCATCTCCCTGTACCCATGATGCTTCTATTTGAGACCAATTAATACACTTTCATTATTCCATCTGCAAATTAATAATATTTGACAGGAGATAGATTTAAAAGTAGCACACTTAGTGTGTTTATTATTTTGTTGTTGTTTTTGTTTTCCTAAGTTTTTTTTTATTTACATTCAAAATCATTTCCCCTTTCCCGTTTCTTCCCTCCCCGAAAGTCCCATAAGCTCCCTTCCCTCCCTCTTTTCCCCATTCAACCCCCTTCGCTTCTCTGTCCTGGCCTTCCCCTACATCCAGTCTTTCCAGGACCAGGGGTCTCTCCTTCAGTCTTCTTAGAGATCTATTGATATGCGAATTGTGTCTAGGGTATTCCGAGATTCTGGGTCAATATCCCCTTATCAGTGACTGCATACCATGTGTGTTCTTTTGTGATTGGGTTACCTCACTATGGATGATATTTTCAAGTTCTGACCATTTACCTAGGAATTTCGTGAATTCATTGATTTTAATTGCAGAGTAGTATTCCATTGTGTAGATATACCACATCTTCTGAATCTATTCCTCCATTGAGGGACATCTGGGTTTTTTCCAGCTTTTGGCTATTATAAATAAGGCTGCTATGAACATAGTGGAGCATGTGTCCTTATTGCATGCAGGTAAAGCCTCTGGGTATATGCCCAGGAGTGGTATAACAGGATCCTCCGGGAGTATCATGCCCAGTTTTCTGAGGAACCGCCAGACTGCTTTTCAGAGTGGTTGTACCAGCTTGCAATCCCACCAGCAGTGGAGGAGTGTTCCTCTTTCTCCACATCCTCGCCAACAACTGCTGTCTCCTGTGTTTTTGATCTTAGCCATTCTGACTGGTGTGAGATGGAATCTCAGGGTTGTTTTGATTTGCATTTCCCTAATGACTAAGGATGTTGAACATCTCTTTAGGTGCTTCTCAGCCATTAGATATTCTTCATGTGAGAACTCTTTGTTTAGCTCTGTACGCCATTTTTAATAGGGTTACTTGCCTCTCTGGAATTTAACTTCTTGAGTTCTTTGTATATATTGGATATTAGCCCTCTATCGGATGTAGGGTTGGTAAAAATCATTTCCCAGTTAGTTGGTTGCCGCTTTGTCTTTTTGACAGTGAGTTTTGCCTTGCAAAAACTTTGTAATTTAATGAGGTCCCATTTGTCAATTCTTGATCTTAGAGCATAAGCTATTGGAGTTCTGTTCAGGAAATTCTCCCCTGTGCCCATATGTTCAAGGTTCTTCCCTAGTTTCTTTTCTATTGGTTTCAGTGTGTCTGGTTTTATGTGGAGGTCCTTGATCCACTTGGAATTGAGCTTCGTGCAAGGAGATAAGAATGGGTCAATTTGCATTCTTCTGCATATTGACCTCCAGTTGAGCCAGCACCATTTGTTGAAAAGGCTATCTTTTTCCACTGGACGGTTTTAGCTCCTTTGTCAAAGATCAAGTGACCATAGGAGTGTGGATTCATTTCTGGGTCTTCAATTCTGTTCCATTGATCTACATGCCTGTCACTGTACCAATACCATGCGGTTTTTAACACTATTGCTCTGTAGTACAGCTTGAGGTCCGGGATACTGATTCCCTCAGAGGTTCTTTTACTCTTGAGAATAGTTTTAGCTATCCTGGGTTTTCTGTTATTCCAGATGAATTTGCTCTTTCTAACTCTATGAAGAATTGAGTTGGGATTTTGATGTGGATTGCATTGAATCTGTATATTGCTTTTGGCAAGATGGTCATTTTTACTATATTAATCCTGCCAATCCATGAGAATGACAGATTTTTCCATTTTCTGAGGTCTTCTTCAGTTTCTTTCTTCAGAGACCTGAAGTCCTTGTCATACAGATCTTTCACTTGTTTGGTTAGAGTCATGCCAAGATACTTTATATGGTTTGTGGCTATCGTGAAGGGTATCATTTCTCTTACTTCTTTCTCAGCCTGCTTATCCTTTGAGTATAGGAAGGCTACTGACTTGCTTGAGTTAATTTTATGTCCGGCCACTTTGCTGAAGTTGTTTATCAGCTGTAGGAGTTCTCTGGTGGAGTTCTTTGGGTCGCTTAAGTATACTATCATATCGTTTGCAAGTAGTGATAGTTTGACTTCTTCCTTTACAATTTGTATCCCTTTGACCTCCTTTTGTTGTCTAATTGCTCTAGCTAGAACCTCAAGCACTATATTGAAAAGATATGCAGAGAGAGGGCAGCCTTATCTAGTCCCTGATTTCTCTGGGATTGCTTCAAGTTTCTCTCCATTTAGATTGATGTTGGCTACTGGTTTGCTGTAAATTGCTTTTACTATGTTTAGATATGGGCCTCGAATTCCTGATCTTTCCAAGACCTTTAGCATGAAATGATGCTGAATTTTGTCAAATGCTTTCTCAGCATCTAATGAGATGACCATGTGCTTTTTTTCTTTGAGATTGTTTATATAGTGGATTACATTGATGGATTTCCTTATCTTGAACCATCCCTGCATCCCTGGGATGAAGCCTACTTGATCGTGGTGAATGATCGTTTTGATGTGTTCTTGGATTCAGTTGGCAAGAATTTTATTGAGTATTTTTGCATCGATATTCATAAGAGAGATTGGCCTGAGATTCTCTTTCTTTGTCGGCTCTTTGTGTGCTTTTGGTATTAGTGTAATTGTGGCTTCATAGAACGAGTTGGGTAGTGTTCCTTCTGTTTCTATTATGTAGAACCGTTTGAAGAGTATTGGTGTTAGGTCTTCTTTGAAGGTCTGATAGAATTCTGCACTAAAACCATCTGGACCTGTGCTTTTTTTGGTTGGAAGACTTCCAATGACGACTTCTATTTCTTCAGGGGTTATAGGATGGTTTAGATGGTCTATTTGATCCTGATTTAATTTTGGTATTTGGTATCTGTCAAGGAAATTGTCCATTTCCTCAAGATTTTCTAGTTGTGTTGAATACAGGTTTTTGTAGTAGGATCTGATGATTTTTTGAATTTCCTCAGTTTCTGTTGTTATCCCCCCCTTTTCGTTTCTGATTTTATTAATTTGGATACTGTCTCTGTGCCCTCTGGTTAGTCTGGGTAAGGGCTTATCTATCTTGTTGATTTTCTCAAAGAACCAACTCCTCGTTTTGTTGATTCTTTGTATGGTTTTATTTGTTTCTACTTGATTGATTTCAGCCCTGAGTTTGATGATTTCCTGCCTTCTACTCCTCTTTGGTGTATTTGCTTCTTTTTGTTACAGGGATTTCAGGTGTGCCATTAAGCTGCTAGTGTATGCTGTGTCCCATTTCTTTTTGGCGACACTCAGGGGTATGAATTTTCCTCTTAGCACTGCTTTCATTGTGTCCCATAAATTAGGGTATGTTGTGCCTTCATTTTCATTAAATTTCAAGAAGTCTTTGATTTCTTTCTTTATTTCCACATTGACCAAGTTATCATTGAGTAGAGCATTGTTCAGCTTCCATGTGTATGTGGGTTTTCTGTTTTTTTGTTGCCATTGAAGACCACCCTTATTCCATTGTGATCTGATAGGAGGCATGGGATTAGTTCGATCTTCTTATATCTCTTGAGGTCTGATTTGTGACCAATTATATGGTTGATTTTGGTGAAGGTACCATGAGGTGCTGAGAAGAAGGTGTATTCTTTAGCTCTAGGATGAAATGTTCTATATTTATCTGTTAGTTCCATTTGGTCCAAGGCTTCACTTAGATTCACTGTGTCCCTGTTTAGTTTCTGCTTTCCTGAATGATCCATTTCAGAGAGCGGGGTGTTGAAGTCATCCACTATTATTGTGTGAGGTGTGATGTGTGCTTTGAGCTTTAGGAAAGTTTCTTTTACGAATGAGGGTGCCCTTGCATTTAGAGCATAGATATTTAGAATTGAGAGTTCTTCTTGGTGGATTTTTCCCTTGATCACTATGTAGTGTCCTTCCATGTCTTTTTTGATGACTTTAGGTTGGAAGTCAATTTTATCTGATATTAGGATGGCTGCTCCGGCTCGTTTCTTGGGACCATTTGCTTGTAAAATTGTTTTCCAGCTTTTTACTCTGAGGTATTGTTTGTCTTTGACACTGAGGCGTGTTTCCTGCATCCAGCAAAATGCTGGGTCCTGTCTACGTATCCAGTCTGTTAGTCTATGTCTTTTTATTGGGGAATTGAGACCATTGATATTAAGAGAGATTAAGGCATAGTGATTATTGCCACCTGCCATTCTTGATGCTATCTTTATGTTTGAGTGGTTATCTACTTTCGGGTTTGATGCAAGAAGGTTACTATATCCTTTTATGCAGGGTGTAGTTTCTCACCTTGTATTGGCGGTTTCCACTTATTATCCTTTGCAGGGCTGGGTTTGTGGAAAGATATTGTGAAAATTTGGTTTTATCATGGAATATCTTGGTCTCTCCATCTATGGTGATTGAGAGTTTTGCAGGATAGAGTAGTCTAGGCTGGCATTTGTGCTCTCTTAGTGTCTGCATCAGATCTGCCCAGGATCTTCTGGCTTTCATAGTCTCTGGAGAGAAGTCTGATGTGATTCAGATAGGTCTTCCTTTGTATGTTACTTGGCCCTTTTCTCTTACTGCTTTTAATATTCTTTCTTTGTTTCATACATTTGATGTTTTGATTATTATGTGACGGGAGGTATTTCTGTTCTGGTCCAGTCTGTTTGGAGTTCTGTAGGCTTCTTGTACGTTCATCGGCATCTCTCTCTTTAGGTTAGGGAAATTTTCCTCCATAATTTTGTTGAAGATGTTTACTGGCCCTTTAAGTTGCAAATCTTCACTCTCATCTATACCTATAATCCTTAGGTTTGGTCTTCTCATTGTGTCCTGGATTTCCTGGATGTTTTTGGTTACTCGTTTTTTGCATTTTGAATTTTCTTTGACTGTTGAGTCGATGCTTTCTATGGTATCTTCAGCACTTGAGATTACTTCTTCCATCTCTTGTATTCTATTGTTGATGTTTGCATCTATGACTCCTGATTTCTTCCCAAGGTTTTCAATCTCCAAAGTTGTCTCCCTTTGTGATTTCTTAGTTGTTTCTACTTCCTTTTTTAGATCCTGGATGGATTTGCTGACATCCTTCTCTTGTTTGTTTGTATTTTCCTGTATTTCTTTAAGGTATTTTTGCATTTCCTCTTTCAGGATTTCTGCCTGTTGACCCAAGTTCTCCTGTATTTCTTTCTCTAAGTGATTTTTGTGTTTCCTTCTCATGGGCTTCCATCTGTTGATCCATCGCCTCCTGCATTTCTTTAAGCAGTTCTTGTGTTTCCTTTGTATGGGCATCTATCCGTTGATTCATTTCTTTAAGCACTTTTTGTGTTGCCTCCCTATGGGCATCCATCTGTTGACCCATATTCTTCTGCATTTCTTCATGCAATTTTTGTGATTCCTTTGAAAGTGCATCTTACTGTTGATTCATTTCTTTAAGCGATTTTTGTGTTGTCTCCTTGTGGGCCTCCATCTGTTGATCCATGTTCTTCCGCATTTCTCTAAGCGATTTTTGTGTTTCCTTTGTAAGGGCTTCTAACCGTTGATTCATGGTCTCCTGTAATTCTTTATTAGATTTATTTGTGTCCTTCTTGTGATCCTCTAATAGCATCATGAGAAGTGATTTTAAATCCAGATCTTGTCTTTCGGGTGTGGTGGGGTATCCAGGACTTGCTGCTGTTGAAGAGTTGGGTTTGGATGGTGCCATATTACTTTGATTTCTGTTAATAACGTTCCTACGTTTACTTTTGCCATCTGGTTACCTCTGTTGTTAGTTGGTCCTGCTGTCACTGGCTGTTGGTTGGACCTCCTGTGAGACTGCAAAACTATTTCTAGTCCCCTTGGATTACTGGGATTCCCCTGGCACTGATTTCTGGGGCCTGCCCTGCTCCTGAGTGACTTTGGAGCCCTGATGTCCCTTGCCCCAAGTGATGTTATATTGGGGAGTCCCTGCACATCCAAAGGCTCAGCTTAGTGGATTCCTGGAGCAGACGTCATCCAAGGGAGGCTGGTATGCTCCCGCCCTGTGCAGGGGTGTGTGATCTCTCCGGGGAGGGGCGAGGGTGCGTCCCTCTGCAAGGCAGAAGTCCCACAGCAGAGCTGGAGCGCTGGTTACTGCAGATCTGCCCAGCTCTTGGAGCAGGTTACACACAAGCTGCCTGAGACTGAAGCAATATTATGCCTGTCTGTCTCCGAGCTTGGCTGTTCCAACTATCTGGACACTGGAGCAAAGATGGCGGAGTGCCTTGCCTTGATTTCTGTTAGTAACGTCCCTATGTTTGCCTTTTGCCATCTGGTTATCTCTGGTGTTGGTTGGTCCTGCAGTCACTGTCTGTCGCTTGGACCTCTTGTGAGACTGCAAGGCTATTTCTGCCCTCCTGGATGACCGTGTTTCTCCTGGCACGTATTGCTGAGGGGCTGCCCTGCTCCTGAGTGACTTCGGTGCCCTCATGTGCCTTGCCCCAAGTGATGTTATACTTGGGGAATCCCTGCGTACCCGGAGACTCAGTGTAGTCCATCCCCGGAGCAGAGGTGGCTAAGGGGAGGCTAGTGTACTGTCTTCTGCTGCGGGTCCCTCTGCAGGGCAGATGTCCCACAGCAGAGCTGAAGCGTAGATGACCACAGAACTGCTCAGCTCTTGGGTGCAGGGAGCACACAAGCTGGCTGAGTCCCCTGTGATGTTATGCTTGGTTATCCCTGCGCCTGGAGGTCCCAATTGCTCTGTTGCCCGAACAAAGATGGTGGAGTGTCAAGATATGAAAATTTAGGAACACTCCTCCACTGATGGTGGGATTGCAAGCTGGTACTCTGGAAAGCTGTCTGGCGGTTCCTCAGAAAACTGGGCATGACACTCCCAGAGGATCCGGCTATACCACTCCTGGGCATATACCCAGAGGCTTTACCTGCATGCAATAAGGACACATGCTCCACTATGTTCATAGCAGCCTTATTTATAATAGCCAGAAGCTGGAAAGAACCCAAATGTCCCTCAACGGAGGAATGGATTCAGAAGATGTGGTATATTTACACAATGGAATACTACTCTGCAATTAAAAACATTGAATTCACGAAATTCCTAGGCAAATGGTCAGAACTTGAAAATATCATCCTTAGTGAGGTAACCCAATCACAAAAGAACACACATGGTATGCAGTCACTGATAAGGGATATTAACCCAGAATCTCGGAATACCCTAGACACAATTCACATATCAATAGATTTCCAAGAAGATGGAAGGAGAGACCCCTGGTCCTGAAAAGACTGGATGTAGGTGAATGCCAGGACAGAGAAGCGAGAGGGGGTTGAATGGGAGGGAAGGGGGCTTATGGGACTTTCGGGGAGGGAGGAAACGGGAAAGGGGAAGTGATTTTGAATGTAAATAAAAAAACTTAGAAAATAAAATAAATTAAAGAAAGAGAAAATTTAGTTAAGCTATATTTGCTAATAAAATTGTGGAGGCTGAAATGTTCAACTATGAAATATGACTGATAATTTCTTGTCCTTGAAGTCATGTTCATGAAAAGATATAGGAAGTGTCAGAGCCAATGAAGAGAAGTAAGTTTAATATCCCAAAATCAAAATTTACGTATAAATATCACACAGCACTATGTAAGGAACCACAAGAAGAGCCAATCATGGTATAATTGTGTTTAATAAATTTATCATCAATGTAATCTTAGTTGGCAGCATATTTCTACAAGTAGTGGCATCAATGTGTCAGAATTACATAGCACCATATATTTTCCCCAATTTTGTGTATAGTATGTGAATTTGTATGCATGTTTTTGCAAGTGTCTAAGGCAAATGTGTGTACATGAATCCAGAGGTTGATGTCAAAAATCATTTTTGATACCACTTCCACCTTATTCATTGGAGCAGAGTCTATTAATCACACCCAGAGTTTGTCAATATAGTTAATTTTGTTAGCCTTCTGAGTTATTAGGTTGGAATTACAGATGAGACACCACTTCCACTGAAATTTCCATAGGTTTCTGGGCATTTAAACTCTAGTCCTCATGTTTGCATGGCATGTGCTTTGATTGCTGTGTCATCTCCCCAGTCTAAGTACACCATTATAAAATATTTCAATGATAGTATTAATAAACCGGAGACATTATAATTAGGCAAAACTCTATGATAAACAAATGCTATAAACCATTTTTGCAAACTCATAAAATATACAAAGCAGTTTGGTCCTTGTCTCTTACTTTTATTTTTCTTATAAAATAGGATAAATTTGTGTGTGTGTGTGTGTGTGTGTGTGTGTGTGCGTGTAGCATACTTGTGTCCATGCCACCATAAATATATGGAGATCTATTTGCAGGAGTTGGTTTTCCCCTTCCAGTATAGGTGCTTGAGACTGATCTGAGGTTATAAGGTTTGGAGGAGTGTGCCTCTTGCACAGGCTTCAGTTTGGTTCTCAGAACCCATGTCAGGAGCCTTCAACCACCTGTAAGTAGTGTTGTGATCTTAAAAAGAGAAAGAGGTATAAGAATATGTTCTATCACAGTGTGGGGAGAGGGGGTACCTCAACGGTCCTGTGCCAAGGCATCCCTTCCCCTTGAGGGACCAGACACATGACAGTATAACATAGAATAGAGTTTATTAAGGGCATGGGGAGGGGAGTTAAAGGGGTAGTAGGGGCAGAGAAAGGCAGAGAGAAAGAGAGAGTAGAGAAGCAGAGGCCGGCCCTGACCACATGGAGAGAGGGGGAGGGGAGGAGGAGAGAGAAGAGCTGAAGAGGGCAAGAGAGAAGATGAGAGTGAGAGAATAAGAGATGCGAGAGAGGAGGGGCCTAGCATCCCCTTTTATAGTAGGCCAGGCCTAACTGGCTGTTGCCAGGGTAATGGTGGGGAGGGGCATACCTGGATGTTGCCAGGTAACTATGGGGTAGGGCTTAGACAGAATCCTAACAAGTAAAGCGTGAGAGAATCCAACATTCTTGTCTCACTTTTAGGGTTCCTGTTCTCTCTCTCTCTCTCTCTCTCACACACACACACACACACACACACACACACACACAAACACACACACATGCACGTGCACACACACAAATACACAATTAAAAATAAGAATATTTTAAAATACATGCTTCTTTATTTTTATTAGATATATTCTTTATTTATATTTCAAATGTTGCCCAATTTCCTGGTTTCCCCCTGCCCCCTGAAAATTCCCTAACTTATTCTCCCTACCCCTTACCAATCCACCCACTCCTACTTCCCTGACCTGGCATTCCCCTATACTGGGGCATCTAGTCTTCTCAGGACCAAGGGCCTGTCCTCCCTTTGATGTTCAACAAGGCCATCCTTGCATGCTTGCATGCATGCTGCATATGCATCTGGAGACATACATGGGTCCGTCCATGTGTACTCTTCGGTTGATGGTTTAGTCCCTGGGAGCTCTGGGGGTACTGGGTGGTTCATATTTTTGTTCCTCCTATGGCACTGCAAACCCCTTCAGCTCCTTGGGTCCTTTCTCTAGCTCCCCCACTGGGGACCCTGTGCTAAGTTCAATGGTTGGCTGAGAGTGTCCCCTTCTGTATTTGTCATGCACTGGCAGAGCTTCCCAGGTGACAGCTATATCAGGCTCCTGTCAGCAAGAACTTGTGGGCATCAATAATAGTGTCTGGGTATTGTAACTGCATATGAGATGGATCACTAGGTGGGGTAGTCTCTGGATGGTTTTTCCCTCAGTCTCTGCTCCGTATTCTGTCACTGTATCTCCTTCTGTAGGTATTTTGTTCCCCCTTCTACGAAAGACCAGAGAATCCATACTTTGTTCTTCTTTCTTCTTGGGTATCATTTGATATGTGAATTGTGTCTTGGATGTTACGAGCTTCTGTGAGTGCATACCATGTGTGATTTTTTTGTGATTGGGTTACCTCACTCAGGGTGATATTTTCTAGTTCCATCCATTTGCCTAAGAATGTTATGAATTCATTGATTTTAATAGCTGAGTAGTACTCCATTGTATAAATGTATCACATTTTCTGTGTCTATTCCTCCATTGAGGGACATCTAGATTCTTTCCAGCTTCTGGCTATTATAAATAGGGCTGCTATGAACATCGTGGAGCATGTGCTCTTATTACATGCTGGAGAATCCTCTGGGTATATGCCCAGGAATAGTATAGCAGGATCCTCCAGTAGTATTATGCCCAATTTTCTGAGGAACCTCCAAACTGATTTCCAGAGTGATTGCAATCCCACCAGCAGTGGAGAAGTGTTACACTTTCTCCACATCCTTGCCAGCAGCTGCTGTCTCCTGAGTTTTTGATCTTAGCCATTCTAACTGGTGTGACATTAAATCTCAGGGTTGTTTTGATTTGCATTTCCCTAATGACTAAGGTTGTTGAACATTTCTTTAGGTGCTTTTCAGCCATTCAGTATTCTTCAGTTGAGAATTCTTTGTTTAGCTCTATACCCCATTTTTTAAACACGGTTATTTGTTCTCTGGCATCTAACTTCTTGGGTTCTTCATATATATTGGATATTAACCCTCTGTTGGATGTAGGGGTGATAAAGACCTTTTCCCAATTTGTTGGTTGCCATTTTGTCCTATTGACAGTATCCTTTGCCTTACAGAAACTTTGTAATTTTATGAGTTCCCATTTGTCAATTGTTGATCTTAGAGCATAAGCTATTGTTGTTCTTTTCAGGAAATATTCCCCTGTGCTCATGTGCTGGAGATTCTTCCCACTTTCTTTTCTATTAGTTTCAATGTGGCTAATTTTATGTGAGATCCTTGATCCACTTGGATTTGAGCTTTGTACAAGGAGATATGAATGGATCAATTTGCATTCTTCAGTATGCTAACCGCCAGTTGAACCAGCACCATTTGTTCAAAAGCCTATCTTTTCTTCCACTGGATGATTTTAACTCCTTTGTCTTAGATCAAGTGAGCATAGGTGTGTGGGTTCATTTCTGGGTCTTTTTTTTTCTTTTTTCCTCCCTCCCCGAAAGTCCCATAAGCCCCCTTCCCTCCCTCTTTTCTCCATTCAACCCCCTCTCGTTTCTCTGTCCTGGCGTTCCCCTACATCCAGTCTTTCCAGGACCAGGGGTCTCTCCTTCCATCTTCTTAGAGATCTATTGATATGCGAATTGTGTCTAGGGTATTCCTAGATTCTGGGTTAATATCCCCTTATCAGTGACTGCATACCATGTGTGTTCTTTTGTGATTGGGTTACCTCACTAAGGATGATATTTTCAAGTTCTGACCATTTGCCTAGGAATTTCGTGAATTCATTGTTTTTAATTGCAGAGTAGTATTCCATTGTGTACATATACCACATCTTCTGAATCCATTCCTCTGTTGAGGGACATCTGGGTTCTTTCCAGCTTCTGGCTATTATAAATAAGGCTGCTATGAACATAGTGGAGCATGTGTCCTTATTGCATGCAGGTAAAGCCTCTGGGTATATAATTTCTGGGTCTTTAATTCTATTTCTTTGATGTATCTGCCAGTCACTGTATCTATACCATGCAGTTTTTAACACTATTGCTCTGTAGTACTGCTTGAGGTCTGGGATACTGATTCCCTCTGTATTACTTTTATTGTTGAGAATAGTTTTAGCTATCCTGGTTATTTTGTTGTTCTAGATGAATTTGAGAATTGCTCTTTTTAACTTTATGAAGAATTGAGTGGGAATTTTGATGTGGATTGCATTGAATCTGTATATTGTTTTTGGCAAGATGGCCATTTTTACTATATTAATCCTGCCAATACATGAGCATGGGAGATCTTTCCATGTTCTGAGGTCTTCTTCAATTTCTTTCTTCAGAGACTTGAAGTTCTTGTCATATAGTTCTTCCACATGTTTGGTTAGAGTCAAACCAATATACTTTATATTGTTTGTGACTTTTGTGAAGGGTGTCATTTCCCTAATTTCTTTCTCTGCCTGTTTATCCTTTGAGTATAGGAAGGCTACTGATTTGTTTGCATTAATTTTATATCCAGGCACTTTGCTGAAGTTTTTTATCAGCTGTAGGAGTTCTCTGGTGGAGTTTTTGGGGTCGCTTAAGTATACTATCATACCATCTGCAAATAGTGATAGTTTGAATTCTTCCTTTTCATTTTGTATCTTTTGACCTCCTTTTGTTGTCTAATTGCTCTAGTTAGAATTTCAAGTACTGTATTGAATAGATATGGAGATAGAGGGCAGCCTTGTCTAGTCCCCGATTTTAGTGGGATTGCTTCAAGGTTTTCTCCATTTAGTTTGATGTTGGCTACTGGTTTGCTGCATGTTGCTTGTACTATGTTTAGTTATGGGCCTTGAATTCCTGATGTTTCCAAGACCTTTATTATGAAAGGATGCTGAATTTTGTCAAGTGTTTTTTCAGCATCTAATAAAATGACAATGTGTTTTTTTCTTTGAGTTTGTTTCTGTAGTGGATTGCATTGCTGGATTTCCACATATTGAACCATCCTTGCATCCCTGGGATGAAGTCTACTTGATCGTGGTGAATGATATTTTTGATGTGTTCTTCGATTCTGGTGGCAAGAATTTTATTGAGTATTTTTACATCAATATTCACAAGGGAAATTCATCTGAAGTTCTCTTTCTTTGTTGGATCTTTGTGTGGTTTTGATATCAGCATAATTATGGCTTCATAGAACAAGTTGGATAGGGTTCCTTCTGTTTCTATTTTGTGAAATAGTTTAAAGAATATTGGTGTTAGGTCTTCTTTGAAGGTCTGAAAGAATTCTGCATTAAAACCATCTGGTTCTGTGGTTTTTTTGGTTGGGAGACTTTCAATGACTCCTTCTATTTCTTTAGAGGTTATGGGACCATTTAGATGGCCTATCTGATCCTGATTTAATTTTGGTATTTGATATCTGTCTAGAAAATTGTCCATTTCCTCCAGATTTTCCAGTTGTGTTGAATATAGGCTTTTTTATTACGATCTGATGATTCTTTGAATTTCCTCAGTTTCTGTTGTTATATCTCCCTTTTCATTTCTGTTTTTGTTAATTTGGATACTGTCTCTGTGCCCTCTGGTTAGTCTGGCTAAGGGTTTATCTATCTTGTTGATTTTGTCAAAGAACCAGCTCCTGATTTTGTTCATTCTTTGTCTAGTTCTTTTTGTTTCTACTTGGTTGTTTTCAGCCCTGAGTTTGATGATTTCCTGCCTTCTCCTCCTCTTTGGTGTATTAGTTTCTTTCTGTTCTAAAGCTTTCAAGTGTGCTGTTAAGCTGCTAGTGTATGCTCTCTCCAGCTTCTTTTTGAAGGCACTCTGAGCTATGTGTTTACCTCTTAGCACTGCTTTCATTGTGTCCCATAAGTTTGAGTATGTTGTGCCTTCATTTTCATTAAATTCTAAAAAGTGTTTGATTTCTTTCCTTATTTCTTCCTTGACCAAGGTATCATTGAGAAGAGCATTGAGAAGCTTCTATCTGTATGTAGGCTTTCTGTTATTTTTGTCGCTATTGAAAACCAGAATTAATTCATAGTGATTTGATAGGAGGCATAGGATTATTTCAATATTCTTATATCTGTTGAGGTCTGTTTTGTACCCAATTGTATGGTCAGTTTTGGAGAAGGTTATGGAGCACTTTATGGAGGTGCTGAGAGAAAGGTATATTCTTTTGATTAGAATGAAATGTTCTTTGGATATCTGTTATATCCATTTGGTCCATAACTTCTGTTAGTTTCACCATGTCTCTGTTTAGTTTGTGTTTCCCTGATCTTTTCATTGATGAGAGTGTGGTGTAGAAGTCATCCATAGTTATTGTGTGATGTGCAATGTGTTTTTTGTTCTTTATCAAAGTTTCTTTTTTGAATGAGGGTGCCCTTGCCTTTGAAGCATTGTTCTTCACAATTGAGAGTTCTTCTTGGTAGATTTTTCTTTTGATGAGTATGAAGTGTCCTTCTGTGTCTTTTTTGATGACTTTTGGTTGAATGTCAATTTTATCCGATATTACAATGGCTACTCCAGCTTGTTTCCTGTGGCCATTTGCTTTGAAAATTATTTTCAGCCTTTAACTCTGAGGTAGTGTTTGTCTTCAACATTGAGATATGTTTCCTCTATGCAGCAAAATGCTGGGTCCTGTTTATGTATCCAGTCTGTTAGTCTATGTCTTTTTATTTGGGAATTCAGTCTATTGATGTTAAGAGATATTAAGGAACAGTGATTGTTGCTTCCTGGAATTTTTGATGTTATTTATGTTTGTGTGGCTATCTTCTCGCTCATTTATTGAAGGAAGATTTCTTTCTTGCTATTTCTAGGGTGTACTTCCCGTCCTTGTGTTGGCAGTTTCCGTCTGTTATCCTTTGTAGGGCTGGATATGTGTAAAGATACTGTGTAAATTTGTTTTTGTCACGGAATATCTTGGTTTCTCCATCTGTGGTGACTGAGTGTTTTGCTGGGTATAGTAGTCTGGGTTGGCATTTGTGCTCTCTTAGTGCCTGTATGTGATCTGCCCAGTATCTTCTAGCTTTCATGGTCTCTGGTGAGAAGTCTGGTGTAATTGTAATAGGTCCGCCTTTATACGTTACTTGACTGTTTTCCCTTACTGCTTTTAATATTCTTTCTTTGTTTGGTGTATTTGGTGTTCTGATTATTTTGTGATGGGAGGGATTTCTGTTCTGGTCCTTTCTGTTTAGAGTTCTTTAGGCTTCTTGTATGTTCATGGGCATCTCTTTCTTTAGGTAGGAAAGTTTTCTTCTATAATTTTGTTGAAGATATTTACTGCCCTTTTAACTTGTAAATCTTTCCTCTCTTCTATACCTAAAATCCTCAGGTTTGGTTTTCTCATTGTGTGCTGGATTTCCTGGAGGGTTTGGGTTACAAGATTTTTGCATTTTGAATTTTCTCTGACTGTAGATTCAATGTTTTCTATGGTATCTTCAGCACCTGAGATTCTTTCTTCTATCTCTTGTATTCTGTTTTTGATGCTTGCTTCTCTTACTCCTGATTTCTTTTCAAGTTTTCTGTCTCAGAGTTGTTCTCCCTTTGTAATTTCTTTATTGCTTCTACTTCCATTTTTAGATCCTTGAAGGTTTTGTTCTGTTTCTTCCCTTGTTTGTTTGTCTTTTTCTATAATTCTTTAAGGGATTTTTGTGTTTCATCTTTAAGGGCTTCTACCAGTTAACCCATGTTCTCCTGTATTTCTTTAAGGGAATTATTTCTGTCCTTCTTTAAGTCCTCTATCAGCATCATTAGATTAGATTTTAAATCCAGATCTTGCTTTTCAAGTGTGTTGGGGTATCCAGGACTTTCTGTCGTGAGAGAACTTGGTTCAGATGGTGCCGTGTTGCCTTGGTTTCTGTTGGTAATGTTCTTGTGTTTACCTTTTGCCATCTGGTTGTCTCTGGTGTTAACTGGTCTTGCTGTCTTTGACTGTGGCTTATCTGTCCTGCAAGCCTGTGTATCTGTACTCCTAGGAGACCTGTTCTCTTTTGGAGGAATTTATGTATGGAGAGCTGTGATACAAGTGTGCAGACAGAAACCAGAAAGATCCTGTCCCCTGCTGATCCTTGGTTCCTGTGTCCTGATGACTCTGGGCAGGTACCTTTTGTGCTAGGAATTTGAAGAGAGGTAGTGGTCTTACCTGTGCACACATGTATGTAGGCATTCCTGGGAGACCAGCTCTTTTGTGGTGGTATTTGTGTATGTAACTCTATGGTCCAGGATCAGCTCTGGGTTTGGACAGAAATCAGAAGACTCCTGTCTCAGGCTGCTCCTGGTCTCTTATGTCCTCAGGGTTTCAGACTGGTTCCTCTGAGTATCAGGGGTTGTCCTACCTGTGCTCTCAGGCTTCTCTGCACTCCTGGGTGGTTAGCTACCTCCCTGTGACACATGGGTATGGCACACTGTGGCAGAGGATGGTCCCCAACTGGAAACAGAAACTGGAAGCCTCCCACCTGCAGGTTCTGCACGGGTTCTTTGAGCAGCAGGATTGGTCCTACCTGTGCTCCCTGGCCTCTCTACACTTCTGGGTGGTTACCTATCTCCCCGCACCACCTGGATATGCTGCTCTATTGCAGAGGATGGTCCCCAGCTGGAGACAGGAACCTGAAACAAATACCCACTTCTTATAAAGAACAAAAATGAATCTAAAATATATTGAGAGATATTTCTTCTTTGATGTGTAATGGTTTTGATATTATAAAGTTGTCAGTACTTCTAATTAATCTGAGTTCAATATTTCATTTGAATTTCTCCAGAATATTGATAAAGCTCACCTAACATTTATACTTAGGAATAAATTTTCATGAAGATGATAAAGATAGTTAAGAAGGAAGAATTTTAATTACCTTAAGAGATATAAAAACATAGCAATCAAAACAGTGTAATTTGTCATAAAAACAAATACATATGTGTGAAGAATACTACATTAATAACTATTGTCCATTTGTTACACTGTAGCTCTGAGTAGCAACAAGAGACCCTAGACATGAACCTCATAAAGGGATGATGTGGGGAGAGTCATTAGGCTCTCACCTGAAATGCTAACCACATCTTTCTATACTTCCCTTCTAGTTGTATGGAATTCTATTCATTTTGTCCTGATCTTATGAGGTGCTAGAGCGTAGAGTGTCTAGGCACTTAACTAAAGGGTAGAGAGAAGATTCTATTTGTGATCTAGGGGAAGTTGCCATCAGTGCTGGAGTGAGACTTTAGTGCAGCTTCCTTAAGGTCACATTTGCTCCTAGAAATAAGCCCTTGTCTGTGCTCTGTAGAGAAGTAAAAAACTCATTGGTTACGCAGGTTGTTCTTTACTCGAAACATGATGTGGTCTATATTGGGTGGTATGTTTGGAGTGTTTATTTCCCCTGGGGGAGTTAATGTGATAGGACGAGTATAGATGGGGATAATAAAAATTGCATGTCTTCCCAATCAAATATTAAAATAGCTTATAATTGAAACTTGTATTCTAAACCTGTGACATAAATAAACTCATCATAGATGTATTAGGAGGAGCAGTGTATGAGAACTCATCATGGTGTTGGGAGGTCTAGCTAGGAGGTAGAGATGTCCAGTAATGAGATCAAGAATGCACAGTTCATGCTTCTATGCCTTACTATGAAGTCAGAAGCCACATGCATTTTTTTTTAACAAAGTAGTAATGTGAACACTCCACCAGTTTTTCTCGAGGCACTCATCCATACATGAGCATTTCTGGATTCCTGTAACCTGAGAAAAGTTTGAAAGAGATATTTCTTACAGATGTATTGCAGTCTCAGAGGAATACAAAAGACTGTCAGTCTCAGGCTGGAAAAATAACTCAATAGGTCAAGTGCTTTCCTTGCAAGTATGAGGACCAGAGTTCAAATCCAAAACATTTTTATAAATGCCAGGAAGTTGTGGCCTACAGTCTGTAATCATTGCATTTGAGAAAGTGAGACAAAAGATAACTGGAGCAAGCTGACTAACTGGAGCAGCTAATCTTCAAGTAGCTGAACTGCTCAGCTCTGGGTTCAAGCAAGAAACTGTCTTTCATTATATGAGATCAAGAACAATTAAAGAAGAAGCCTGACATTGTCATTCTTCCATAGACACTCACACAAACATGCACACATATTTAATCATACATGAAACCGCACATACATGAACATGTACACATATATGCACACCATACATACATACACACAGAATTATAATTTAATTAAACTTATTTATTAATTAAATTTATAAGTTAATTGCCAGGTTCATTCATCACTCTCAGCAACCCAACTCAGTGGAGAAAAAGAACTTAGAAAAATCTTCACATCTTTTGGTCTTTAGATCAAAAGAACTACACACTTCTGTCGACTTGGAACATGAATTATTTGCTTAACTGCAATCCAAAGATTGCAGTTTAGCATAGGCAGTCTGGGTTTAGCATAGGGAGAAGAAATAGAAGGCCACAGAAACCAATAACTAGGCAGAAAAAGCAATTATTTATGCACTGTAAGAGCACAAGGTGGAGAAATGTTCAAAAGCCAACGTTAGAGTCTACTGGGGAGGTTGGAGAATATTCAAGATGTCCTGCATTCTTGGAATGCCTTGACAGTCCCTGGAGAAAATACATATTAAATACCATAAGGTCTTGAGAGTAACCAGTGGTAAATTCCATTTTTTTGTTTGTTTGTTTGTTTTTTTTTTGTTTTGTTTTGTTTTTGGTTTTTCGAGACAGGGTTTCTCTGTATAGCCCTGGCTGTCCTGGAACTCGCTCTGTAGACCAGGCTGGCCTCGAACTCAGAAATCTGCCTGCCTCTGCCTCCCAAGTGCTAGGATTAAAGGCGTGCGCCACCACCGCCCGGCTGTAAATTCCATTTTTAAGGGACAATAATTACAGGATTAAGTACACGAGAATGTAACTTGGGCATGAAAGTCATTGCTCCTCTCATTGCTCAGAATGGTCATTTCTCACCATGCACTCCCAAAGGTGGGGAAATATAAACTCTTTTTTGTGAGAAAAAATTAGTTGTGGCCTGGAGGAAGTACTTAATTCACCGAATAAAGGACTGAATGAAAACTGGCACAGACACTATGGAGAATAGTTTGGAGGTTCCTTAAGCAACTGGAAATAGAACTGCCATATGATGCTGCTATACCCATGTGTATCCATGGGGGAGGTGTCCATGTCTGTGTTTGAAGAAATCTAAGTGTTTGTACACATATTTTTTATCATGTAACTATTCATGAGAGTCAGGATATGGAATGAGACTGTATATGCATGCATATAGAGATGAGTGGATAAAGAAAATGCAGTAGTCATATATAATGAAGTTTGTTATCAGCCACAAGAAAGGATAAGTTTGAACTGGAAATTATTACATTAAATGAGATATATTCCAGGCTAATAAAAAACATTTATTTTTCATATGCATATACACACACATACACATAATTGAAAGGAAACTACTATTTGGGTGAGAAAGGACACCAATGGGAGAGGGAGGAAGGACATGCTGTAGGTGTAATGTTTTGTAAGCTCTGTAAAGTTTACCCTTGGGTTATTCAAATGATGTGTTCTCTACCCTCATATCTTGTTTCAAACAGGGCATGGCATTGCAATGATTATACCAAGAATCTTCTGTCTCAAGCTTGTATAAATAGTTACTGCCATTTATTCTCTGCCTTCTCAATAAATGCTGATCACCCAATGGTTACACAGAATAGAGAATAGGGCAGGACATCCACTAGTGAGAGGAAGGAGAGAAGGAGGGTCAAATCAATGGGGAGGACTGAGTGAAGTGGTAACTTAAGGGTTCTTAGGAAAGTTGGTTGGAAGGTGTTTTGCTGGGACAGACATGTGCAGGAATGTTTAGCTGAAGCAAACACAGGTGAAAGGATATTCTGCTAAAGCAAGCATGAGAAAGGACACATGATGAAGTATTCTATGCTAACAACACACATGTATTGGTTTACCTTACATTGCATAGTTGAGCTGCATTTGTCAGGACTCCATAGAGAAAAATGCACCAAAAAACTACTTCCGGTTGGTGTGTCTTGGTTTCTTGCCACTTCTGTGGATTCAAGCTGATTGGCAGAGTGATGTTGGCTGACACAGATGCTCTGCTGAGGCGAGACATGTGCTGAGGCAATACCCGTGGTGGACATGTGATGTTTGGAGGGCTATAAATAGGACTCCACGGACAGTGACTAAAGCTGAGCTTGGCTTGCTCATAGAGCTAGCTGTGCAATGGTTGTTGGTCTTGCATATTCGCTGATCTTCATTTCCCTGAGAGATGCAGGGCTGAGAACTTCTCCTGGTATTCCTCCTGGTCCCACCTGGTTCCTCCAGCTGACAAGTGCTGACCTGTTTCTGTTAGGTAGTGCCACTGCTGCTGATTCATGTTTTTTATCCCTACACTACAGAACTGGGCTGCTGGTATATCTGTGAAGTGTTTGTGAGTGGATCGAGCTTCTGTTGCTAACCTATGAACAGAACTGTCAATTTCTAGACAACACTGATGGGAGTTGCTCCAAAGAACCTTTTTAAATAGGTCCACTTCCCCTGTATCCTTTCTTTCCCATTACTTCTTGTGGATGGTGGACTAAAAAGAGGTTATAGCATTTAAGAACCATTATTAAAAATGGGTTTTGAAAAAAAGTAAAATTACAATGGAGGAATTGGTGTGATAAAGAAGGGGTCCAAAGAACTAGATTAATAATAATAAGCAAGTACCGTGGGAGGGGGATGAGAGGTAGCCAAATTATCGTAGAAATTTAAGACACATCATTTAACTGCTCAGCTATTGAATTGCATTCTTAAATAAATCTTGATTTATTTGGTCAGTTACTGGGGATTAGCATAAGGTAAATAAATACAGAAACTGGATTAGTTCACTGCTTACAAAAAGAGATGAAGGGGTAAATATTAACTAAGTCCATGATATATATATATATATAAATGAATGTCTTTTATGTATATATATACATAAATATATATATATTTATATATATGTGTATATATATTTATATATATATGTATATATATACATATATAATTTATATATATATAATATATATATATGTATATATATATATATACATAAAAGACATTCATATACATACTAAGAATAAAAATCAGAGTTGATTTTTATTTTATTTTATTTTTTTAATTTACATTCCAAATCACTTCCCCTTTCCCGTTTCCTCCCTCCCCGAAAGTCCCATAAGCCCCCTTCCATCCCTCTTTTCTCCATTCAACCCCCTCTCGTTACTCTGTCGTGGCGTTCCCCTACATCCAGTCTTTCCAGGACCAGGGGTCTCTCCTTCCATCTTTTTAGAAATCTATTGATATGCGGATTGTGTCTAGGGTATTCCGAGATTCTGGGTCAGTATCCCCTTATCAGTGACTGCATACCATGTGTGTTCTTTTGTGATTGGGTTACCTCACTAAGGATGATATTTTCAAGATCTGACCATTTGCCTAGGAATTTCGTGGATTCATTGTTTTTAATTGCAGAGTAGTATTCCATTGTGCAGATATACCACATCTTCTGAATCCATTCCTCCGTTGAGGGACATCTGGGTTCTTTCCAGCTTCTGGCTATTATAAATAAGGCTGCTATGAACATAGTGGAGCATGTGTCCTTATTGCATGCAGGTAAAGTCTCTGGGTATATGCCCAGGAGTGGTATAGCCAGATCCTCCGGGAGTGTCATGCCCAGTTTTCTGAGGAACCGCCAGACTGCTTTCCAGAGTGGTTGTACCAGTTTGCACTTCCACCAGCAGTGGAGGAGTGTTCCTCTTTCTCCACATCCTCGCCAACAACTGCTGTCTCCTGTGTTTTTGATCTTAGCCATCCTGACTGGTGTGAGATGGAATCTCAGGGTTGTTTTGATTTGCATTTCCCTAATGACTAAGGATGATGAACATCTCTTTAGGTGCTTCTCAGCCATTAGATATTCTTCAGGTGAGAACTCTTTGTGTAGCTCTGTACCCCATTTTTTAATAGGGATACTTGCCTCTCTGGAGTTTAACTTCTTGAGTTCTTTATATATCTTGGATATTAGCCCTCTGTCGGATGTAAGGTTGGTAAAGATCATTTCCCAGTTAGTTGGTTGCCGCTTTGTCTTTTTGACAGTGTTTTTTGCCTTGCAAAAACTTTGATGAGCATCTTACCAAAAGTAATACACAGATTCAATGCAATCCCCATCAAAATCCCAACTCAATTCTTCATAGAGTTAGAAAGAGCAATTCAAAAATTCATCTGGAATAACAGAAAACCCAGAATAGCTAAAACTATTCTCAAGAGTAAAAGAACCTCTGGGGGAATCAGTATCCCGGACCTCAAGCTGTACTACAGAGCAATAGTGTTAAAAACTGCATGGTATTGGTACAGTAACAGACATGTAGATCAATGGAACAGAATTGAAGACCCAGAAATGAATCCACACTCCTATGGTCACTTGATCTTTGACAAAGGAGCTAAAACCATCTAGTGGAAAAAAGATAGCCTTTTCAACAAATGGTGCTGGCTCAGCTGGAGGTCAACATGCAGAAGAATGCAAATTGACCCATCCTTATCTCCTTGCACTAAGCTCAATTCTAAGTGGATCAAAGATCTCCACATAAAACCAGACACACTGAAACTAATAGAAGGGAAACTAGGGAAGAACCTTGAACATACGGGCACAGGGGAGAATTTTCTGAACAGAACTCCAATAGCTTATGCTCTAAGATCAAGAATAGACAAATGGGACCTCATTAAATTACAAAGTTTTTGCAAGGCAAAAGACACTGTCAGAGTTGATTTTGTGTGAATTTATTGAGAATTATATATGATCATTTTAGGCAAGGTCATCTTTTTCTAAGCTGAAAAGTTGGTAACAAAATGATAGAACATGGGGATAGAGAGATGGTTTAGTGGTTAAAAGCACTTGCTGTTCTTCCAGATGATCCAGGTTCCATTCTTAGGACCTATGTGGTGGCTAACAATCATCTGTAACTCTAGTCCTAGGGGATCAAATGCCCTTTCCCTCTTCTGGCCTCCAAAGCACCAGACACAGATATGCTACATAGGCATACATACAGGCAAAACACACACATACATTTTTTTAAAAATAGAACTACTGTTTTCTTCTTAGGGGTTTAGAGTTCTTTTTCAGCAAGAGCCATTCAATGTCACATGATTTTATAATTTTATAGATTTTTTTGTCTGTAAGAGCTATACAATGTCAGATGATTCTTACATCACCAGTAATAGTGATGAATATCAAACCATTGCTTTATGACATGGATCTGTATGTTGAGTTTTCCTGGAGGAAAATAGTTTTATTGGATATTTTCTTTAATTACATTTTAAATGTTATATCCTTTCCTACCCCCAGAAACCTCCTATCCCATCTCCCCTCCCCATGCTTCTGTGAGGATATTCCCCACCCCACACCCACCCACTTCCACCTCCTCACCCTCAAATTCCCCTACACTGGTGCTTTGAGCCTTCAGAGGACCAAGGGGCTCTTCTCCCACTGATGCCCGACAGGGCATATCTGCTACATATGCTGCTGGAGCCATGGGTCCCTCCACATGTACTCCTTGGTTGGTAGTTTAATCGACATATGGGACCTCATAAAATTGCAAAGCTTCTGTAAGGCAAAGGACACTGTCAATAGGACAAAATGACAGCCAACAGATTGGGATAAGATCTTTACCAATCCTACATCTAATAGAGGGATAATATCCAATATATACAAAGAAATCAAGAAATTAGACTCCAGAGAATTAATGGCCCAATTAAAAATGGGGTACAGAATCTGTGTATTACTTTTGGTAAGATGCTCATTTTTACTATATTAATCCTGCCAATCCATGAGCATGGCAGATTTTTCCATCTTCTGACAATCCCCATCAAAATCCCAACTCAATTCTTCATAGAGTTAGAAAGAGCAATTCAAAAATTCATCTGGAATAACAGAAAACCCAGAATAGCTAAAACTATTCTCAAGAGTAAAAGAACCTCTGGGGGAATCAGTATCCCGGACCTCAAGCTGTACTACAGAGCAATAGTGTTAAAAACTGCATGGTATTGGTACAGTAACAGATATGTAGATCAATGGAACAGAATTGAAGACCCAGAAATGAATCCACATTCCTATGGTCACTTGATCTTTGACAAAGGAGCTAAAACCATCCAGTGGAAAAAAGATAGCCTTTTCAACAAATGGTGCTGGCTCAGCTGGAGGTCAACATGCAGAAGAATGCAAATTGACCCATCCTTATCTCCTTGCACTAAGCTCAATTCTAAGTGGATCAAAGATCTCCACATAAAACCAGACACACTGAAACTAATAGAAGGGAAACTAGGGAAGAACCTTGAACATATGGGCACAGGGGAGAATTTCCTGAACAGAACTCCAATAGCTTATGCTCTAAGATCAAGAATAGACAAATGGGACCTCATTAAATTACAAAGTTTTTGCAAGGCAAAAGACACCGTCAAAAAGACAAAGCGGCAACTAACTAACTGGGAAATGATCTTTACCAACCTTACATCCGACAGAGGGCTAATATCCAAGATATACAAAGAACTCAAGAAGTTAAACTCCAGAGAGGCAAGTAACCCTATTAAAAAATGGGGTACAGAGCTACACAAAGAGTTCTCACCTGAAGAATATCTAATGGCTGAGAAGTACCTAAAGAGATGTTCATCATCCTTAGTCATTAGGGAAATGCAAATCAAAACAACCCTGAGATTCCATCTCACACCAGTCAGGATGGCTAAGATCAAAAACACAGGAGACAGCAGTTGTTGGCGAGGATGTGGAGAAAGAGGAACACTCCTCCACTGCTGGTGGAATTGCAGGCTGGTACAACCACTCTGGAAAGCAGTCTGGTGGTTCCTCAGAAAACTGGGCATGACACTCCCGGAGGATCCGGCTATACCACTCCTGGGCATATGCCCAGAGACTTTACCTGCATGCAATAAGGACACATGCTCCACTATGTTCATAGCAGCCTTATTTATAATAGCCAGAAGCTGGAAAGAACCTAGATGTCCCTCAATGGAGGAATGGATTCAGAAGATGTGGTATATTTACACAATGGAATACTACTCTGCAATTAAAAACAATGAATTCACGAAATTCCTAGGCAAATGGTCAGAACTTGAAAATATCATCCTTAGTGAGGTAACCCAATCACAAAAGAACACACATGGTATGCAGTCACTGATAAGGGGATATTGACCCAGAATCTCGGAATACCCTAGACACAATCCGCATATCAATAGATTTCTAAAAAGATGGAAGGAGAGACCCCTGGTCCTGGAAAGACTGGATGTAGGGGAACGCCAGGACAGAGTAACGAGAGGGGGTTGAATGGAGAAAAGAGGGAGGGAAGGGGGCTTATGGGACTTTCGGGGAGGGAGGAAACGGGAAAGGGGGAAATCATTTGGAATGTAAATAAAAAAACTTAGAAAATAAAAAAAAAAGAAAGTAATATATATAAAAAAATGGGGTACAGAGCTAAACAAAGAATTCTCAACCGAGGAACACTGAATGGATGAGAAGCACCTAAAGAAATGTTCAACATCGGGGGCTGGAGAGATGGCTCAGCGGGTAAGAGCACCGACTGCTCTCCCAAAGGTCCTGAGTTCAAATCCCAGCACCCACATGGTGGCTCACAACCATCCGTAACGAGATTTGATGCCCTCTTCTGGTGTGTCTAAAGACAGCTACAGTGTACTTACATATAATAAATAAATAAATCTTTCAAAAAAAAAAAAAGAAATGTTCAACATCTTTAATCATCAGGGAAATGCAAATCAAATCAAAACAACAATGAGACTCCACCTCACACCAGTCAGAATGGCTAAGATGAAAATTTCAGGGGACAGCAGATGCTGTCAAGGATGTGGAGAAAGAACATGCCTCCATTGTTGATGGGTTTGCAAGCTGGTACAACTACTCTGGAAATCAGTCTGGTGGTTCCTTAGAAAATTGGACCCAGCTATACCTGACAACACAGGTATACCACTCCTGGGCAAATACCCCAAAAGATTCTCCAACATATAACAAGGACACATGCTCCACTATGTTCACAGCAGCCTTCTTTATAATAGCCAGAAGCTGGAAAGAACCCAGATGTCCCTCAACAGAGGAATGGATACAGAAAATGTGGTGCATTTATACAATGGAGTACTACTCAGCTATTAAACAAATGAATCCATGCAAGTTTTAGGCAAATGGATGAAACTAGAAAATATCATCCTGAGTGAGGTAACCCAATCACAAAAATACACACATGCTATGCACTCACTGATAAGTGGATGTTAGCCCAAAAACTCGGAATACCCAAGATACAATTCACAGACCACATGAAGCTCAAGAAGATGGAAGTCCAAAGTGTGAGTTCTTCAGTCCTTCTTAAAAGGGGAACAAAATACTCACACAGGAGGAAATATGGAGGCAAAGTGTGGAGCAGAGACTAAAGGAAAGACCATGAAGAGACTGCCCCACCCAGGATCTATCCCATATACAGTCACCAAACCCAGACAGTATTGTGCTTGTCAAGAAGTGCTTGCTGAAAGGAGCTGTTTCCTGGGAGACTCTGCTAGAGCCTGAGGAATACAGAGGTGGATACTAGCAGCCAACCATTGGACTGAGCACTGTGTCCCCAATGTAGAAGTTGGAGAGAGGACTGAAGGAGCTGAAAGGGTTTGCAACTGCACAGGAAGTACAAGAATTTTTTTTATATTTTAGCTCATGGCTATTGTTTTTATATCAAAGTTTTATATTATTTATTGTTTCTATATCAAAGTGAGATTAAGCCCCAACCTACATGAAGAAATATAGCCACCTGACTCAAACTGGAATTGGATGGGTGACCCTCCCCAGGGAAGAACATACCAGTTGGTTATCCAATACCAAATGGTCACCTCTGAAAACATACATACAGATAACATTATATGGACCACACAGGTTATATTTAGAAATATATATTTATATAAAATACATATATTCATACAGTAAAAATTAGTAAAAAAGAAGATCATAAATTTGAAGAAGAGTTGGGAGTGTGGTTTGAATATGCTTGGTCCCAGGATTTGGCACTATTAGGAGGTGTGGCCTTGTTAGAGTATGTGTGACTTTGTTGGAGGAAGTGTGTCAATGGGGAGGCAGGGCTTTGAGGTCTCATATATATTTAAGTCCGACCAGTGTGATCCAGTCTTCTGTTTCTTTTCAGAATAAGATGTAGAACTCTCAACTCCTTCTCCAGCACCAAGCCTGCCTGTATGCTGCCATGCTTCTTGCCTTGATGATAATGGACTGAGCTTCTGAACCTGCAAGCCATCCCTGACTAAATGTTGTCCTTTATAAGAGTTGCCTTGGTCAGGGTGTCTCTTCACAGCAATGGACACCCTGACTGAGACAGAAGGAATACATAGGATGGTTTGGAGGGAGGAAAGAAGGAAGAAACATGCAAATAAATTATAATAATAAAATGAACAAAAGGGGGAGTGAAATAAAATATTTTTCAATTGAAGGATGGACAGTGATTCCTTCAAATTTTATATAATTTGAAAGGTAACATTAGTTAACATAATTATTTTATAGTTAACATAGGAAACCTAAAGAAATAATAACCTATAAATTTAAAGATATAGTTATGTGTGGCTGTAAGACTTTTGTCATGTTATTTTGCATTTATTTAAACAGTCTTCTCAGGGCTTGGGGCTGTACCTCAGTAGAAATTGTATAACTGGCATGTGTGAGTCACTGGCTTTTAGCAACACCATAATAATGAATCAAGTGAACAAATATGCTCGTTAGGTGACGCATTGAGGAAATTGTTTGCTAATAGACTTGTATATTACTGTCAGATGTTTGTTACCAAAGATCATGTTTTGTGTGGTCTTATTTGCATATGGACTTTATTGCCTATCATTCTAGAATTTAAATATTTTATTATGTTGTGTTTGTATATGTGGGTTCACTTGTGAGGGTAGGGGTGTGTGCGTGTGTGTGTGTGTGTGTGTGTGTGTGTGTGTGTGTGTGTGTGGTGTAGGTAAACATATTAACCTAGGTTGTTTCTTAGGAGCTATCCTTTGAGTCTTTCACTGGGGTCTGGGATTTACTTATTTAGCCAGGCTGGCTAGTCAAGAGCCCTGGGATCCACCTGTCTTTGCCTCCCTAGCACTGGGATTATAAGGCATGCACTACCATGAACAGCATTTTACATGGATGTTGGAGATCAAACTAAGTTCCTTAAAATTGCATAGCAAACAGATTACTAAGATCCATCTTCCTAGTCTCCAGGTTGCACTTTTAATGGACATATTATATTGTAATTTTATGTACAGAAGGCTTCAAGTCATTTGAGAATCTGGGTATACACATTCTACTATGGATTTTTTCTAAATACAAGCAGAACCAAACACATAGTGCCAACTGCTTCATTTGCAGTGGCAACAATTCTATAGATACAAGTTATAACTGCCTGACATTATTTGGTGTTCAGCTGGGAGATTTCAACCTGTGGAGTCACAGTTTATACTAATAACAGAAGCAAGACACTCTGATAACTTTAAGGAGAGTGAAGACCTGAGTTTAGAAAGAAGGGTAAATTTGAAAATGAAAAGTAGTCAAGTGTTGCAGCTGTTGTGATCAATTTGAAAAGAAAGATTAAGTAGCTATGTCCCATTTTTTTTTCTAGTTGAGTAGTGAGAGGTAGAATTTAGGCACTCATGTAATTAACTTGTGTGTTATGGTGAAGTCTATTACAATAGATAACAGTGGCCTGGATTCTCTGAATGCCTGACGACAGCAGATGAATGGGCTCCAACTTCACAAAAGTTTTAATGGGGCGTTCATATTACCATGACTCTATGTCAGATCATAGGAGTGATTGCAAACACTGTCTTTGGGTGACCAAGTTGTGGGGTAGTGCCAGTTGGGCAGTCAGCTGAATGAATGGTGCTTACAGCTTTGTGAGCACAGTCTTCAACAATTTTCTCATGGGGCCCATCATGTTTTGTTTCAGTCCCATGAGCAGACAAAAAGAGTGCAATGTACCTAAGAACATCATGACTTCTTTCCAAGTTGTACTTAGTTTTATATTCAAGATTTACAGTTTGGCTGAAGAGTATTTGTGACATTAAAGCCAATCCTTTGTAAAGTATTTGTGCCGTTAATGCCAATTTGTCTTAAAGTAATTGTATCATTCAAGACAGTTTCTTGCTCTTGCTGTCTTCTCTTCTTGCTCCCGATCACTTACAATCTTCCTCTTCTTTCCCCCTCCCCCTCCCCCTCTACATGCTCATGGCAGGCCTCTAATCCTCTACTTCTCTCTCTCTCTCTCTCTCCTCCCTGCCTTTCTCTGTCTCTACTACCCCCTCAAGTCACCTCCCAATGCCCTAAATAAACTCTATTTTATACTAAAACAAGACAGTTTCTTGAATAAATAAATGCTCTTCTGAGGTTGGGCCTTTATTCTGAGGTTGGGCCTTTTAGGGTCTGTGGGATTTTCATCTATCTAAAGACACATTAGGTGTAGAAAAGCCCCTTACATGGAGAATTCTATAGATAGGAGAAAATGTTTACACCTCAATTTCATGTCCTTGGCAACATCAAGTGGTGAGAATGAAGGTTCACCAAGTGGAAGGTGATATGTTTGCCCAGTGAGCATCATTTTGAAGCCCAACATGTGCTGGTATTTCTCATTTCTAGAGAGAACAGCTTTGTCTGTGAACTCAAAAGGCTCTGAATGATAGAGGAGTACCTGCCAATCCACTGAAATTCTCTCCCTATGAAAACTTTTAGGGACACATTTCCAAGTGACTGTCAACATAAGCCTTTCCCAAACGATCTCCCCTGATTGCATTTAATTTTATTTCCAAGTAAATCAACTCCATGGAACGTTTATGTAAGCATGTTGCTCAGCACATTTATTACCCAGCACTTTGCTTACCTGGAAAATGCCTCTTCGCTCACTCTTTATGAAAGTGATGGTGACATAAATAGCCCTCTTGGGAACTTTCATGCTTTCTGACTTTTGATGTCTGATAGGTAAGAGACCTGCACAGCTCAATCAACAGAAAAGAAAACACAACACTAATGTTCTTTTTCATTGAACAGCCCCTTCCAGCTGTTTGATTGAACTTTTCTATTTTCCTTCTATTATGTTTTATTTTAAACTCGCACATTTACATTCTTTAAAAATTGAGTTAAAATTAAGTAAGCTCTCCCAAGAAATTGTTAGTACATTATTATTTCATTATAATTTATATCTAAGAACAAATGTGTGTTTGTCACACAAATATTATTCTGTTGGAGCCTCACCCACATGGTTATGGTGTTTGAATGTGGGGGCTCTGTGAGATGGAGTCATGAGGGTGGACGCTCATGGACGGAACTCATATACTTATCAAAGAGGCCCCAGAGAGTTCCCTACCACATACACCTTGTGAAGGCACCAGGAGAAGGCTCATTTGTGGTTCAGGAAACTGCCCACACATGACACTAAATCTTCCATGCCTTGACCTTTGATCGCCAGTCTCCAGGACCCACAGCCTCCATTGTCTGCTACTTATGAGGCACCCAGTTTTTGGAGCTCTTTTATAGCAGTCTGAATGATCTAATGTCTCCTAATGAACTCTGTTTTCTTTCCATCTCGCACCCCCAGTACTCCCCTTACACACACTTTATACACAAACACATATATGGAATCAAGACACACTGACAAACAGGAACAAGTCAGTGGAGAACAAAGCAGTTACTTTCAATGAAGACCCATCAGACAAAATTTCATTACCTTCTTCTGGCAACCAAAGGTTACTTCGATCAACTGAGTTGGAGAACCAATTTAAAATAAAACCAAAACAAGGCAACCAACTTCTGGCTATTACATAAGGCTGCTATGAATATAGTGGGACATGTGTCCTTGTGGTATGGTGGATCATCTTTTTTGTATATTCCCAGGAGTGGTATAGATGGATCTTCAGGTAGAACTATTTCCAATTTTATGAGGAACCATCAGATTATTTTCCAGAGTGGTTTTACCAGCTTGCAATCCCACCAGTAATGGAGGAGTGTTTTTCTTTCTCAACATCCTCACCAGCATCTGTTGGCCCCTGAGTTTTTTATCTTAGCCATTCTGATTGATGTAAGGTAGAATTCCAGGGTCGTTTTGATTTTCAGTTCCTTGATGACCAAGAACTTTGAACATTTCTTTAATTACTTCTCAGCCATTTGAGATTCCTGTTGAGAATTCTCTCTTTAGGTCTTTATACCATTTTTAAATTGGGTTATTTGTTTTTTGGAAGGTTAACTTTTTGAGTTCTTTGTATATTTTGGATATTAGCCCTATCAGATATAGGATTAGTGAAGATCTTTTCCCAATCTATAGGTTTCCATTTTGTCCTATTGACAGTGTCCTTTGCTTTACAGAAGCTTTTCAGTTTCGTGAGGTCCCATTTGTCAATTGATATTAGAGCCTGAGCCATTGGTGTTCTGTTCAGGAAATTTTTTCCTGTGCCAATGCATTTGATTACCCTTATCTGAAGAATGGATACAGATGTGGTTCATTTATGCAATGAAATACTATTCAGCTATTAAGAATGAGGACATCATGAATTTTGCAGGCAAATGAATGGAACTGACAAATATCATCCCGAGTGAGGTAACCCACAACCAGAAAGACATGCATGGTATGTGCTTGCTGATAAGTGGATATTAGCCAAAAAAGTTCAGAATACCCATGATACAACTCACAGAGTGAAGGAAGCTTAACAAGAAGGAAGGCCCAAGTATGGATACCTCAAACCCACTTAGAAGGGGGAACAAAATAATCATGGGGGGCAGAGGGAGGAAGGAACCTGGATGAGAGAGGGAAGGGGGCAGGAAAGGAGAAAGGGGTTGTGGGATCAGGTATGGGACTGAGAGGAGAGATGCCCAGAGGGGCAGAAGAATGAATCAAAATATGCAGTTGTGGTGGGTGGAGGGGGTAAACTTCTAGAAAGTCCCAGAGACCTGGCATGTGAGAGGCTACAAAGACTCAATGGGGATGACATTAACAGAAATGTCCAACAGTGGGGAGATGGAACCTGAAGACACCACCTCCACTAGATAGACATGGCCCCCAGTTGAGGCAGGGGCCTCCCACCCATCTTCAAAATGTTTAACTGTCTAAAGTTAAATGTCTAAAGTCTAAATGTTGTTCCTGTCTAAAGGAAATTCAAAGGACACCCAGTGACTGGTCCAGATTGGGATTCATCCCATGCCTGCACACCAAACCTAGAAACTATTACTGATGCTGTATTGTCCTTGCAGACAGGAGCCTGGGATGGCTGTCCTCTGAGAGGCTATACCAGCAGCTGACTGAGACAGATGTAGATACTTATAGCCAACCATTGGATTGAGGTCGCGGACCCATACAGAAGAATTAGGGGAAGGACTGAAGGAGCTGATGGGACTTGCAATGACACAGAAAGAACAAAAGTGTCAACTAGTCTGGAACCCTCAGAGCTCAACAGAGACTGAGCTAAACCCAAGGAGTGTACATGGGATGCTCTGGGGCCTGGGCACATGTGTAACAGAGGACTGCCTTGTCTGGCCTTAGTGGGAGAAGATACATTTAATCCTGTGGAAACTTGATACCCCTGGGAAAAGGGATGCTAGTGGGGATAAGGTGTGGGTAGGTGGGTGAGTGGGGGAATACCCTCTCTGAGTTGGGGGGGAGGGGAGATGGGATGAAGAACTCCTGGAGGAGAGACCAGGAAGGGGGACAACTTTTAGAATGTAAATAAATAAAATAATTTAATAAAAAAGAGAAAAAAATCAAAAACCAAGGGGGCAAGAAAGAAAATAGAAAAGATGGCAACCTTAGATGACAAGATTTCATAAATCTTTTGCAGAGTAAAAACTTTGTTTCCATTTTATGAGATAAAGTGCACTCAATTCCAGCAAATCACAGTATGTATGCTATGACTAAACCTTAATTGTATCTTGCTTTGGTCATCATTATGTAACTTTGCCATATAGTCATTTGTTTGGGTGCACTTTTATAAAATTCTCAGCATCCTACCACTATTTTAAAATAATGATGTTGGGCTAGGAGTATAGTTCATTTGGTAGAGTTCCTGTCTACTCTGCATGTAACACTGGGATCAATTTACAGTACTTGCAAAATGAAGTCAGGAGAATTGGGACATCAAAGTCAGTCTGGACTGCATAGTGGATTTGAGGCCCGCATGAGACCCTTTCCACCCCCCCCAAAAAAAATTATTGTACCTAGGAACCTGGGGAGATGGCTAATAGAGGAAAGTTTCTGCAGTGAAAACATGAGTATCTGAGTTCAGATCCTCAGAACTCGTGAAAAAAGTTGTTCATGGCAATTCATGTCTGTAAGTCTGGTGGTGCAGACAGAAAGACAAAGCAGTTCCCTAGAGCTCCCTGGCCATCCATTTTAGCTGATGGGTTCCCTGAGAGGAGACCCTGGATCAAAAGTTAAGGCATAGTGTGACAGAAAAAGACCTAGTGTTGTCCTTCAGCCTCCACATGTGCTGCTACATACATGAGCCTGCATGTACATGTATATACATAGTTATGAACACATGCACACACACATATACATTTAAAAGTCAATTTTTGTCTTGTCTTGAACTGGAAAATGTGGTGCTCCAGAGTTGCATATGTAATCCATATCATCCTATGAACAATGTAAAGTGGCCTCTGCAATTATCTTTTAAGTCACACCAGGTATCTCTGTGAAGCTGCATCTGCTGTCACATGTGAGTCTGTGGTTTCTCATGTATGTATAGAAAACATGAGCTAATGAAGAGTGTATAGGGCCAGACTGATTATTTTCTTGTCTGGTATGCACAAACATGGAACTGCGACACAACCGTGGGAATTTAAACATTTTTTGCTTCATCAGGAGATGGACAACCATTCTGCCCTTGCTACATTTTTCCTTTCTTGTCTACTTTTGCATTACAGAGTTGTAGCTGTTAGCAATACTTTCTAATGCATATTAAATTTTTATTAACTGCTCTGCAGTTAATGAATATACCCTTCTTCTACTTGTTCAGACAAAAAGCCTGGCATCAATTTCTCTTGGCCATATTGGTGCTTAAGCAAAGACAGGAATGAGCCTATCCTATGTACTCCCAGTATGCCAGACAGAGGCAATACTTGGACAGTGCCGTAGGGTAAGGATAGGCAGTATTGGTTGAGAAGTAGCAAAGCATCTGTTGCACCAGGATTTGAGTGAAAAATTACCTCAGAGCAAATATTCTTGGGGATTGAAGTATATGAATTTTGATTTATTTATTTGTGTGTGTGTGTGTGTGTGTGTGTGTGTGTGTGTGTGTGTGTGTGTAGTATATGCATGTGTATGTGTTCTGGTGTGCATATATGTATGTTTAATCCATATATGTTTAGAGGCCAGAGGTCAACACTGGGTGACTTCCTCATACATTGTTCACCTTATTTTTTAAGACAGGGTCTTTCACCCAGCTTGAAGCTCACAGCTTGGCTAGGCTGGCTATCCAGAAAGTTCTAGGCATCCACATGTCTCTGTCTCATAAGCACTAGGATTCCAATGCTACCACTATGCTAACCTTTTACATGGGTATTGAGCATCTAAACTCAGGTAATCATGCTTACACAGTAAGTACTTTACTCCCCCATCTCTCCCCCTCTGTGTGTGTTTGTGTGTGTGTGTGTATGTGTGTGTGTATGTGTGTGTGTGCACACACACACCATTATTTTATTTCTGGCCTTGGATTTATACAGGTTCTATGAGAATGACTGTCTCTTCTCATTATTATACTATGGAGAATTTTGTTTTTTGTTCTGCATCTTTGGGGAAATAATGTGGGAAAGGGTTAAGAGAGTCTTGAGGGGTAAGGTTGGGTTCTTAGCTTGTTCCTTACCAATAAATAGTTTCCACCAAAGCATGACTCTTGGCTACAAGAAACCAGAAATTCTAGACCACTCCATTTAAAATAATTTTAGACTTGTTCACAGTATGTCATATTTTTTGAAAAATTGGGAATAATTGTTCATATGGGCAACCAGTGTACTGTGATTCTTAGCAAAATGTGAATGTTATATTGAAAAAAAAATCTATTGTAGAATGTTTCCCTTATAACTTGTGAGCTTTGAGTAAGTTGCTGTGCTTCTTTAAGCTCCAATTGTCTTAGGTCTAAATTGGGAACTGTCTCAGTTCATTTTCTGTAGCTGTAACAGTGCACCATATGCCTGTTAATGTATAAACCAAAGAAATTTAGTTGTTGCAGTACTGACAGCTATGAAATTCATGATGGGATGGCCATATACAGTGAGAGCCTTTTTTTGCTGTAGTATAAAATGAAAAATAGCTTCTGTCACTGTGACAAAATAGCTTAACAAAACAATTGAACTGAGGAAATACTTGTTTTAGTTCATGGTATTAGAGGTATTATCCCATGATTACTTGACTCTATTGTTTTGGGGCATGTGAAAAAAAAACAGAGTGCCAAGAGGGAGTGGCCATGGTGAGGACCAAGAAAGAGAGCCCAACAGAGAAAAGGGGAAAGAAACAAGGTAAATTTCAAAGACTTCTCTCAATACCTCCTTTCTCCACTTAGACCACACAGCCGAAAGAGTTTATCACCTCCCAGTAATGCTACCATTTTTGGGTACAAGACCATTACTATGGCTTTTGAGGGCACTTCAGATCTAAACCATGGGGGTATTGTGAAGGTGAGGGGATAGAAGAACTACAGGAGAGGAGAGAGGGTGGATGGAGCAAATGATTCACAAAGAGAGATTGAAATTCTTGAGAGAACAGAGACAGGAGGGAGAAGGATGAATGGAGGGAGTGAAGGGAGAGCAGAGAGGATGAACTGATAGAAAGAGGGTGGCACATACAAAGAACAAATGTAATTATGATATGAGAGAGAGGAGAGAAGAGGCAGAAGGACGATAGAGGGAGTGAGGAAAGAAGAAAGAAGATGGATGAAGGAGTGAGGGGAGAAGAGAGAAAATGGAGGGAGGGTATGAAACACACATAGGGGAACAGAAGTACTCATGATGTAACAGAGAGATGAGGGGAGAATGAGGAGGATGGATGAGAAGAAGAGAGAGTATGAATGACCAGTTAAAACCAAACCATACCTAAGTTAACTTACTCTTTATTATCACCATGGATTTTCTCATGAGACCACAAGCCTCATGAGTATTTCTCAAGAGTTCCACATTCCAGTACAAAATGATGGCAATAAGATTTCAAGTGAGTTTTCTACCAGATATTTCACCCTTAGCATAAAAGGCACCCAAAGAGCTTTGTGTATGAAAATCATCTAACACTAAGATGCACATGCCTCACGCTTCACAAATGTTTAAAACCCAGAGCCCTGCTTCACTAGACATCAAAGACAGAGAACTAATCTTCCTACATCTTTCTAAATAAAAAGTATACTTGATATACTATCAGGAAAGATGGAGTTCAAAATATCCTGATGTAAATGGATATATGCAGCAGCAGCTAAACTGGTATTTTGAAAGAGCTCTATTCTCTCAAGTGTTGCTTGACATTTAGCCCAGGGAACTGTGTGGTATAAAAGAAAAGGAAAAGTAATTTAGGCTCATAAACTGGGAAAAGACATTTAATGAAAAAAATAGAGAAAGGAAAAAAAAAGAGGAGGAGGAATAGGAGGGGCAATTGAAAAAAGGGTGGGATGGAAAAGAAGAGGGGATGAATAGGGCCCTTGGGGTGGCTCAATGGTGGGACACTTGCTGCTAAGTCTAGCATTTAATTTAGAGCCCATGTGGTAGAAGGAGAAAACCAACAACCACAGTTGTCTCCACACTTATTCCTTGGTACATGAGAAGTTGGAGAAGGTACTGAAGAAGCCAAGGGGGTCTTCACCCCCATGGAATGAGCAACAGTGTCAACTGGCCAGACCCCCCAGAGCTCCAACCAAAGAGTACAAATGGAGGGACCCATGGCTCTGGCTACATATGTGGCAGAGGATGGCCTTGGTGGACATCACTGGGAGGAGAGGCTCTTTGGCCTGAGGGTTTTCGATGCCCCAGTGTAGGGGAATGCCAGGGAAAGAGGACTGGAGTGGATAGATTGGTGGGGGAACACACTCATAGAGACAGTGGGAGGGGGCGATGAGATAGGGGGTTTCCAAAGGGGAGAACTGGAATGGGGAAAATATTAGAAATGTAAGTAAAGAAAATATCCAATAAAAAAAAAAGAAAAAAAAGAGGAGGAAGGAACCAGAAAGAGATAGTGGGAAAAAATCCCTCTCTGCATTACTCATCTACTACTGGCCATGAATTGACCTGGTTTCAAATTATGGTTGCTTCATGATCTATCCTTACCACCTATCTTTTTCTGAAATATATTTAGAAGGCATTTCATGAGATCAGTATTTAACAAAATAACAATAGTATGTTCTTCTCTTGAGCCTTGATCATCTCCATCCTGCACTCACCTCTCCAATGCCCTCATCTTGTGTCATTCTTGTAGAGGTAACCATAGCTTCTGTGAGTTCAGGTGTACAACAGCCATGCCATATATTATAGACAGTATTTTATATTACATCCTTGCTCCTCACCATCTGGCTCTTTTGGCCCTTTCTTCCATGATGTTTCCTGAACCTTGGTGTTGGAGAGAGGTTGATATAAATGCCATATCTATGCTTGGTAAGTCATAGTTGCCTATTTTCAGCATTTTGAACAGCAATGCATCTCTGCATTATTCAGTCACTACTGTGGTTGAAAGCACAAAGTTATGTATTTATCACTTGTGCGCCTGTGCATACACACATATACACACACCACACCACACACACGCATCACAAGTGCTTTGACAACATGACCATTCAGCAAAATAACATCAGTAGTTTTCTCTATAGAGCCTATGATGTCCCTAGCCAGGCAATTTAACCATGGTTTCAGTACCAGGCATGAATTCCCTCCTGTAGACCAGAGCTCAATGCGAGACAAGAAAGTGGTTGGTCAGCCCCATAATCTATTGTACCAGTGGGTACATTGTACCCAGTTGGTCAGTATTATAGCATGCAAAATCTACTGATGGCTAAGGTCATTGTTGTTTTTATCTCCCAGCAGCCTGCATAGCACCTTCTGACACTATGAAAGCTGTCAAGCAGGGAGGAAGTCTCCTGATTACTTCAGTGTTGATTTGTCTGCATCCCACAAGCAATGTGTATTCTCAGCAATAGGGTCTTATTATCTAGTTGTGGTGGGTGGATGATTGGATTTCTTTCCAGTGATACAGCTGAGTGAAAATCCTAAAAGTTTTCTGTAGGAGAGACTGGAGGGATGAAAATATTATAGAAAGTAAAATTGAGGGGGGCCTTGAGGTGATTTTGTGAGATCCAAACATCACTGATTTCAAGATGTTCCACTCCCCACAAGCGAAACATACTGATCTTTGGAGTGAGTGACTGGTGTTTACTAGAGCTTTGCATAATAGAGGAACTGATCAGAAACAATTTCTCTAAAAGGAGGCACTAATGGGAAACTGGTCTACACACTCAGAATCACCATTGCAGTTATAAGTTACGTCCTACCCCTGCCTCTTGTGGGGATCACTAATGTAAGGCAATTATGAGTCCCTCAGGCCTCTTTCTTCACAGTGCTACAAAAGCAGTGGGATGCAGCAAAACACCCAGCAGCAAGGTGATTGCAGACAGGCAGGGAAATATGAATGGTCTGGAAAATTGCCTTTGGTTGATTGCATATGACCTCCATGTGTGAAGAGACCTTGGGACCTGTAAAGCTGCATTAAGATGTGAACCATTATAGGAGGCCATGTGCTTATTAAAATTTTGCTGTTTAAAGTAGTGGGTTCTATGAGCTGAGAGATGGCTCAGCTGTTAAGAGTGCTCTTATAGAATACTGGGGGTATATTTCTGGAACTCACACAGAGACTCATAGTGATTTGTAACTGTAGCACCCAGGGACCTAATACCTTCTTTTGGCCTCCATGAGCACAAGCCATGCCCATAGTGCAGGTAGTACATGACATATGCAGGCACTCATACACATAAAGTCATAAATAAACAAAGTCATCCCCTGTTATATTGAGAGTTGGGATCTTTGTGCAAATGCCTTAAACTTATGCCAATTGTAGCTATATACTGTGAACTTAGGATATATGTAGTAAGTTGATTGAGCCCCTCTCTGCATTTTCTAGAGCTGCCCTGACTCGTTCTACTTGCTATGCCTTAGATAAGTACCCCCCAGAGCCTTTACACTGCAGATGGATCATCAGCCTGCTAGTTAATAGAACATGCCATAACCTTTGAGAGATGGGGCATAGTGGGATGAATTTAAGTCATAAAAGGAGTGTGTTGATAAAAAACATTCAGGATTTGCTTTTCTTGGTTGTCTTGTCATGAAGTAAAGAGCTGGCTTTACCACACACTTCCCACTATAGTGAGTCATCTCAGCACAGAGCCCGAAGCAACAGGGTCAACCATGAGCAGAATCTTGTGAATTATGAGCAAAAATAAACCTTTCCTTTTCCTAGGCTGTTTAACTAAGGTATTTTGTTACAACAATGCAAATATATACCTGAAGTTGTATCTGTTGATTCATCCCAACCTTTAATCTAGCACCAACTAATCTTTTCCAAGACCCAGTGAAAAAACAAAGCAACAACACTGGAGACATGGTTGAGCAGTTAAGGTTGTGATGCTTTTCCAGAGGATTGAAATTGGTCCCCAGTACCCATGTCAGGAGGATTATAACTGCCTATGACTCTAGCTTCAGGAGATGCAACATAATTTTGTGGCTTCTGTGAGTACCTGTGCATGTGCGTGTGTGCACACGAACACACACACACACACACACACATACACACACACACACACTAAGGCATGTGCAAAACTGTTTGTATTCTACAACTATACTGTGAATTGCGAAATTTCCAAAATGTCTTTCTTATACAATTACATTGCTACTATACAAGGGTATTTGTAGCTTCTCAGCAGAATATTTCTTGCTTGACTGTTGGTCACTGGTTGACACACTATTTTTTATTCTTTTTATTTTATCTGTACAGAAAATTTGCCTGAATATATTTCTGTACATTATGTGTGTGTCTGGTGCTTGTGGATGCCAGACATTTATATCAGAACTCCAACTGCCATTACTGTGGGAGCCACATGGGTACTAGGAACTGAACATGTGTCCTCAGAAAGAATATCCAGTTATTTTAAGCACTCATCCATCTCTCCAACCCTATATTACTTTTGTTTTTAAATTTTTTACTAGATATTTTCTATATTTACATTTCAAATGTTATCCCTTTTCCCAGTTTCCCACCTCCTGGAAACCCTCTATCCCCTCTTCCCTCCCCCTGCTTCTATGAGGATGTTCACCTGCCCACCCACCCTCCTGCTTCCCTGCTCTTGATTCCTGTATTAGTCAGGGTTCTCTAGAGTCACAGAACATATGGGTAGACTCTATATAGTTAGGGAATTTGTTGATGACTTACAGCTTGTAGTGAAACTCCCCACCAATAGTCAGCAGTACTTGTGGATGGAAGTCCAAGGATCTAGCAGATGCTCAGTCCCATGAGGCAGCTGTGGATGGAAGTCCGAGGATCTAGCAGTTGCTCAGTCACACGAGGCAGGACAGGAAAAGCCAGAGTGAGTCTTCCTTCTTCCAATGTCCTTATATAGGTCTCCAGAAGAGGGTGTGGCCCAGATTAAAGGCATGTGCCACGGAGCCTTCCAATTCTTGATTAGTTCATTCCAGATTTAGTCAAGTTGACAACCAGGAATAGCCACTACAATCCACCTCTTGTCAACTTGGCACAAATAATATCTCATGTCCACATGAAACAATAACAAGGTCATGAATCTGCCTAACATGATAGAACTATTCCTTGTACAATCGCAAACACATTTGTAAATTTACAACGGGGTAATGTCCCTTGGAATCATTCTTTAAGTGTCTCAATACCAATTGATGTTAAAGAAATTGGAAGATAGACAAATGTATTCTTAACAAAATAAGACAGAAGAAATCATATTACTTATAATCCTTGTTTCTGCAGCTGGTTACGTGGTCTTAGCTGGTATTTATAACTACCTTCCTCAGCTACCCATTCTGTATTTCCTTTACCTTCGGCAAGCACCTCAGCTGGTTTTGGCTCTTTTCCTGGAGGATTGACCCATACCTTCATTCCTGATGGGTCTGTGTTCTTTGTCATCCTGCTTGAATTAGGCTGTTGTAGTTTGCCATTGACTTTAATCACAGGACATGGTAGTACCAAGAGATACCCTAAGGGATCTCCTGCACTCCAGACATAATCCTGCTTACCTCCATTGTGGAGAGGCAATCCAATTTCGCCATGGTAATCTGAACCTATTACTCCTCCTAACACTGTTATTCCTTTCTTAGCCTGTTGGTTTAAAGGCATTAGAAGCCCAAAATGGCCAGGGGGAAGTCTGAGATTCCAGTTCAATGGAATGTTTGTTGTGGATCCTGGTAGGAGCACCCCCCTTCTGGAACCAAAACTTCTAGGCCAGCAAAACCTAAAGTTGTGGGGACAGGAAGCAAAAATTTTGCTAGAGGGTCACTAGGAGTAATAGTGAGTGGAACTATTCCCTTTTCCACCCCTTGATTCCTGGACCCATGGATCCTGGCTATGGGAGAAACTGTACCATATATTGAACGCTGATTCAAAGCATATACTGCCTTCTGAAGAACTCTGCCCCAGCCCTCCATACTGTTGCCACCTAATTGACGTTGTAACTATGTCTTCAAAAGGCCATTCCATCTTTCTATCAGACTAGCTGCTTCAGGATGATGGGAAACATGGGAAGACTAGTGAATTCCATGATCATGGGCCCATTGTCGCACTTCTCTGGCTGTGAAATGAGTTCCTTGGTCAGAAGCAATACTGTGTGGAATACCATGATGATAGATAAGGCATTCTGTGAGTCCATGGATGGTGGTTTTGGCAGAAGCATTACGTGCAGGAAAGGCAAATCCATAACCAGAATAAGTATCTACTACAGTAAGAATGAAACGTTGTCCTTTCCACGGAGGAAGTGTTCCAATGTAGTCAACCTGCCACCAGGTTGCTGGCTGATCACCTCGAGGAATGGTGCCATATCTGGGGCTCAGTGTTGGTTTCTGCTATTGGCAGATCCGGCATTCAGTAGCTGCTGTAGCCAGGTCAGCCTTGGTGAGTGGAAGTCCGTGTTGTTGAGCCCAAGCATAACCTCCATCTCGGCCACCATGGTCACTTTGTTCATGTGCCCATTGGGCAATGACTGGGATGGCTGGGGAAAGAGGCTGACTCTCCACAGAACGGGTCATCTTATCTACTTGATTGTTGAACTCCTCCTCAGCTGAAGTCACCTTTTGGTGAGCATTTACATGGGACACAAATATCTTCACATCTTTTGCCCATTTGGAGAGATCTATCCACATACTTCTTCCCCAGATGTCTTTCTCACCAATTTTCCAATTGTGATCTTTCCACATCCCTGACCATCTAGCCAATCCATTGGCTATGGCCCATGAGTCAGTGAACAATCGTACATTTGGCCATTTCTTCTTCCAAACAAACTGTAATACCATGTGTACTGCCCGAAGTTCTGCCCACTGTGAAGATTTTCCTTCACCTGTATCTTTCAGGGTTGTCCCAGAAAGGGGTTGTAATGCTGCAGCTGTCCACTTCTGGGTGGTGCCTACAGAACGTGCAGAGCCATCAGTAAACCAGGTCCTAGTCTTCTCTTGTTCCAGGTCCCATGCAAAGTTAGCAGCTTTTGGAGTCACTTGATAAATAGGCCTAAGTAACACACCTAAGTGAGGAATGTGCTGTCTCCAGAATCCAAATAGACCCACTAAACATTGTGCTTCTTTCTTGGTGGTGGGAGGGGCCAGGTGCAATAACTTATCTTTCACCTTAGAAGGAATATCTCTGCATGCCCCACACCACTGTACTCCTAAGAATTTTACTGAGCTAGATGGTCCTTGAATTTTGGTTGGATTTATTTCCCATCCTCTGATATGCATATGTGTTACCAATGAATCCAAAGTGGTTGCTACTTCCTGCTCACTTGGTCCAATCAGCATAATGCCATCAATATAGTGCACCAATGTGATATTTTGTGAAAGAGACAAATGATCAAGACCCCTTCTAACTAAGTTATGAAACAGGGCAGGAGAGTTAATATATCCTTGAGGCAAAACTGTAAAGGTATACTGCTGGCCTTGCCAACTGAAAGCAAATGGCTTCTGGTGGTCCTTATGGACAGATACTAAGAAGAAGACATTTGCCAGATCAATAGCTGCATACCAGGTTCCAGGAGATGTATTAATTTGCTCAAGTAACGAAACTACATCTGGTACAGCAGCTGCAATTGGAGTTACCACCTGATTTATTTTCGATAGTCAACTGTCATTCTCCATGATCCATCTGTCTTCTGCACTGGCCAGATAGGAGAGTTAAAGGGAGACGTGGTGGGAACCACCACCCCTGCATGTTCCAAGTTCTTGATGGTAGCAGTAATTTCTGCAATTCCTCCAGGAATATGATACTGTTTTTGATTCACTATTTTCCTTGGCAGAGGCAACTCTAAAGGTTTCCATTTTGCCTTTCCAACCATAATAGCCATCACTCCACAGGTCAGGGAACCAATGTGAGAATTCTGCCAATTTCCGAGTATATCTATCCCAATTATACATTCTGGAACTGGGGAAATGACCACAGGATGTGTTCGGGGACCTACTGGACCTACTGTGAGTCGGACATCAGTCAAAACCCCATTAATCACCTGTCCTCCCTAAGCTCCTACTCTAACTGGATGGCCACAATGTTTCTTGGGATCTCCTGGGATCAGTGGCAATTCAGAACCAGTATCCAATAGACCCCAGAAAGTCTGATTATTTCCTTTCCCCCAGTGTACAGTTACCCTTGTAAAAGGCCGTAGGTCCCTCTGGGGAAGAATTGGGGAAAGACTAACAGCAAAACTTTTAGGTGTCTTATCGAGATTCTTCCTCAGAGGAACCTGGCCACCCCGTCATTCAAGGAGTTCTGGCTCTACAAACTGACTCAAGTCTGGAAATTGATTCACTCGCCGAGATTGCCTTTTGCCATGATCCAATGTAGCCTTTCTTTCATTTGTTTGAGAATTTTTCTGCTTATACAAATCAAACAGATATGAAGTAGGTTTTCTATCTATTTCATGCCTGGAAACACCATGATTGACTAGCCAGTACCAAAGGTCCTAACAAGTCATGCCATTATAAGTTCCACCTCTCTTGTACTGACCATTATGAGGTATGTCATTATAAACATTGTTTTGTCTACCCTGTCCATTATGATAACTACGATCACCTTGTCTCTGGCGATTCAATGCTGCCACCTGACCCTTGTTACCTCAAGGCCTAGTTAAACCCATTGAATTTAATTCATCTAATTGAACAGCAGCATCTCCAACCCTAAGGTCTGGCATAAGGAAAAGGGCAAGAACAAAACTCTTTAAATGTGCTGGTGCCCCTCTCACCAGTTTGCGTCTTATAGGACTGGTGAAGGGCATATCTTCTGGACCTTCCCATTGTGGATCCTTAGGTTTTACACAACGTATCCACTCTAGCATTGCAGTTTCCCTAAGCCTTAAACCCCTTCATCAACACTAAACCAAGGGATATCAGGCATCTCCAACTCCTTTTCAGTAGGCCATCTTTTGATAAAAACTTCAGCCAATCACTCAAATAAACTCCTGACACCTTTTCTAACTGTGCGAGCTTCCATATTAAATCTAGAATCTCCACTCAGAGGGCCCATGCCAATATACTCAGCCTGCTCTAGTTTTATCTTCCTTCCACTGTTATCCCACACCCTTAAAATCCATTCCCACGCATATTCCCCAGACTTCTGCTTGAATAAATTAGCAAACTCATTAAGCTCCTTAGTAGTATAGTGTATTTCCTCATGAACTACATTTTCTACCTCCCCTCTAGGGGCCTGTTTTGCCTTAAGTTTGGTTATAGGTCTAGAAGAAACTATTGGTGGGCCTTGAGAAACATCAGTATTGTCTTGTCTGGCATTTTCTTCAGCAAAAGTCACTGCTGGTTTATCAGGCTCTGAGGGATTAATTTCATTATATGGAGAAGGCATTATTTCAAGGGATGGGGCTGAGGGCACTACTTCCTCAGGTGGGGCAAATCCTTGAAAATCTGAAGATTCAAAATTTTCAATTTCATCCCCATCCCAAGTTATAGGATCCCATTCTTTGCCAATTTATGCCCTTACTTTGACTGCTGACACCCTCTGAGGCTGAGACCGGAATTTTCGCTGTAATTCAGCCAAACTTATAATGAGAGCTTCAGTTTGATTTTCTGCAACTTGACTTCTATGGCTGCTAGAGAGAAGATTCTCTTCATGGGCACACTTAGCAACTTTTAGATTGTTTACTTGTGTCTGGAGCTGTTCGATTTTATCACACAACTTCTTCCTTTCCTTCATTGTTTTTTCCTGAGATGCTAAGAGCAACCAGCCAGCAAAATCATTTTTTTGATTTTTTCCCCAACTTGTAGAAAGTATTGTACACCACTGAATCATCTAATTCATCAAGATACTCAAAGACATTAACTTCTTTAAGCTTGAAATATAGTTTCAACCATGGGTCTTCAATATTCTCCGAACTCCCAGGAGGAAGAGAATCTGGAGAGGTTTCAGTAGTTGAAGGTACTGATGAATTACCAAATCAACTCCAGATTTTTAAAATATTCATCCTTATACTTCTGCTCCTCTAGAACCACTCCTGGTACCAACTTCTGTATTCGTCAGGGTTCTCTAGAGTCACAGAACATATGGGTAGTCTCTATATAGTTAGGGAATTTGTTGATGACTTACGGCTTGTAGTCAAACTTCCCAACAATAGTCAGCAGTACTTGTGGATGGAAGTCCAAGGATCTAGCAGTTGCTCAGTCCCACGAGGCAGCTGTGGATGGAAGTCCAAGGACCTAGCAGTTGCTCAGTCACACGAGGCAGGCCAGGAAAAGCCAGAGTGAGTCTTCCTTCTTCCAATGTCCTTATATAGGTCTCCAGCAGAGGGTGTGCCACAGAGCCTTCCAATTCTTGATTAGTTCATTCCAGATTTAGTCAAGTTGACAACCAGGAATAGCCACTACAATTCCCCTATACTAGGGCATCTATCAAGCCTTCATAGGAACAAGGACCTCTCATCCCATTAATGCCTGATGAGGCAATCCTCTGCTACATATGCAGTTGGGGCCATGTGTACTCCTCAGGCTTAGTTCCTGGGAACTTTGGTGGGTCTGTTTGGTTGATATTGTTGTTCTTCCTACAGGTTTGCAAACCTCTTCAGCTCCTTCAGTCCTTTCCCTAACTTCACCATTGGGGACTCCATGCTTAGTTCAATGGTTAGCTGTTAGCATCCACCTCTGTATTTGTAAGGCTCTGTCAGGCCCTCTCAGGAGACAGTTATATCAGGCTCCCATCAGCAAGAATTTCTTGGCATCTACAATAGTGTCAGGTGTGGTGACTGTATATGGGACAGATCCCCAGGTGGGACATTCTCTGGATGGCCTTTCTTTCAGTCTCTGCTCTACACTTTATCTACATAATTGCTCCTGTGAGTACTTTGTTCCCCTTTCTAAGAAGGATCAAAGCACCCACACTTTGGTGTTCCTTCTTCTTGGGCTTCGTTTGGTCTGTGAATTGTATCTTGGGTATCTGGAGCTTTGGGGCTAATATCCACTTATCAGTGAGTGCATGCAATGTGTGTTCTTTTGTGATTGGGTTACCTCACATAGGATAATATTTTCTAGTTCCATCCATTTGCCTAAGAATTTCAAGAATTCATCATTTTTAATAGCTGAGTAGTATTCCACTGTGAAAACGTACCACATTTTCTGTATCCATTCTTCTGTTGAAGGACATCTGGGTTCTTTCTCGCTTCTGGATATTATAAATAAGGCTGCTATGAACACAATGGAGCATGTGTCCTTATTACATGTTGGAGAATAATTTGAGTATATGCCCAGGACTGGTATAGCTGGGTCCACAGGTAGTACTATGTCCAATTTTCTGAGGAAGTGCCAGACTGATTTCCAGAGTGGTTGTACCAGTTTGTATTCCCACCAACAATGGAAAAGTGTTCCTTTTTATCCACATCCTACTGAGCATCTGCAGTCACCTGAGTTTTTGATCTTAGCCATTCTGATGTGAGGTGGAATCTCAGGGATGTTTTGATTTGCATTTCTGTAGAGAGCCATATTGGGGTGTCATGTCACCTGGCAGGAACTTGACATTGACCAAGGTGAAGTTCCTGTCCCAGTCACAATCCTGCTCCAGCTAGGGTGGAGTGAAGGTGAAGTTCATTGTTCCCCCAGGTCTACGAATTCCTGAATTAAGCAGGTGACCTGCCCAGCCGCCCAAGCAGTGGCATCAATGCCAGTGAACAGCCAGACCAGTTCCCTGGAACACACCCTGGAATTTGGGGGAAGAGTCTTGCCTGAAACCTTAAATCCTCGGTTCCCCATTAAACCACAGACTTTGAACGACCATGTTGTCTTGATCCATGTTTTTCCCTCGTCACTCCATTTTATTTCCCCCGCTCTCCACCCAGAGAACCTGATGACCTGGTCTTATGTAACCACCAGCAGGTTAAACATTTCCCTGATGATTAAGGATGTTGAACATTTCTTTAGGTACTTCTCTGCCATTTGAGATTCCTCAGTTGAGAACTCTTTTTTTAGCTTTGTATCCCATTTTTAAATAGGGTTATTTGTTTCCCTCGAGTCTTAACTTCTTGATTTCTTTGTATATACTGTATATTAGCCCTCTATCAGATGTAGGATTGGTAAAGATCTTTTCCCAATCTGTTGGTTGCCATCTTGTCCTATTCACAGTGTCCTTTGACTTACAGCAATTTACTGTAAGGCAAAATTTACAATATTTGCTTTGCAATTTATGAGTCCCATTTGTGCATTCTTGTTCTTAGGGTGGAAGCCATTGGTGTTCTGTTTAGGATATTTTCCCCTGTGCCCAAGTGTTCAAGGTTCTTCCCCACTTTCTCCTCTATTAGTTTCAGTGTGTCTGGTTTTATGTGGAGGTCCTAGATCCACTTGGACTTGAACTGTGTATAAGGAGATAAGAATGGGTCAATTTGCATTTTTCTACAAGCTGACCACCAGTTGAACCAGCACCATTTGTTGAAAATGATGTCTTTTTTCCACTGGATGGTTTTAGCTCCTTTGTTAAAGGTCAAGTGACCATAGGTGTGTGGGTTCATTTCTGGGTCTTCAATTCTATTCCATTGATCTTCCTACCTTTCTCTGTACCAGTACCATACAGATTTTTATTACTGTTGCTCTGTAATATAGCTTGATATCAGGGATGGTGATTTCCCAGAAGTTCTTTTATTGTTGAAAATAGTTTTAGCTATCCTGGGTTTTCTGTTATTTCAAATGAGTTTGCAAATTGTTCTTTCCAGCTTTGTGAAGAATTGAGTTGGAATTTTGATGGTGATTTTTTGTTATTCCAGATGAATTTGCAAATTCTTCTTTTTAACTATGCAGAGTTGATTTGGAATTTTGATGGGGATTGCATTGAATCTGTAGATTGCTTTTGGCAAGATGGCCATTTTTTACTATATTAATCCTGCCAATCCATGAGCATGGGGGATCTTTTCATCTTTTGAGATCTTTCTCAATTTCTTTCTTCAGAGACTTGAAGTTCTTGTCATACAGATATTTCACTTGCTTAGATTGCAACAAGATATTTTATATTATTTGTGACTATGGTGAAGGGTTGTTTCCCTAATTTCTTTCTCAGCCTGTTTGAGTAGAGGAAGACCACTAATTTGTTTGAATTAATTTTATATCCAGTCACTTTGCTGATTTTTTTATCAGGTTTAGGAGTTCTCTGGTGGAAATTTTGGGGTCACTGATGACCCCAAAATTATATATCATCTGCAAATAGTGATATTTTGACTTCTTCCTTTCCAAATTGTCTCCCTTTGACCTCCCTTTGTTGTCTTCATGCTCTAGCTAGAACTTCAAGTATTATACAGAATATGTATGGAGAGAGTGGGCAGCCTTGTTTAGTCTCTGATTTTAGTGGGATTGCTATAAGCTTCTCTCCATTTAGTTTTATGTTGGCTACTGGTTTGATGTATATTGCTTTTACTATGTTTGAATTTGGGCCTTGAATTCCTGATATTTCCAAGACCTTTAACATGAAAGGATGCTGAATTTTGTCAAGTGTTTTTTTTCAGCATCTAATGAAATGACCATGTGTTTTTTTCTTTGAGTTTATATAGTGGATTACATTGATGGATTTCCATATATTGAACCATCCCTGCATCCCTGGGATAAAGCCTACTTGATTGTGGTGAATGATTGTTTTGATGTGTTCTTGGATTCGGTTGGCAAGAATTTTATTGAGTATTTTTGCATTGATATTCATATGTGAAATTGGTCTGAAGTTCTCTTTCCTTGTTGGGTCTTTGTTTGGTTTAGGTATGAGTGTAATTGTGACTTCATAGAATGAGTTGGGTAGTGTTCCTTCTGTTTCTATTTTGTGGAATAGTTTGAAGAATGTTGATATTAGGTCTCCTTTGTATATGTGATAGAATTTTCCACTAAAACCATCTGGTCTTGGGCTTTTTTTGGATGGGAGACTAATGACTGCTTCTTTTTTTATTAGGGGTTATGGGACTGTTTAAATGGTTTATCTGATCCTGTTTTAACTTTGGCACTTGATTTCTGTCTAGAAAATTGTTCATTTGATTCAGATTTTCCAATTTTGTTGAATATAAGCTATTGTAGTAGGATCTGATGATTTTTTGAATTTCCTCAGTCTTCGTTGTTATGTCTCCATTTTCATTCCTGATTTTATTAATTTGATAATATCTGTGTCCTCTGGTTAGTCTGGCTAACGATTTATCTATCTTGTTGATTTTCTCAAAGAACCAGCTCCTGTTTTTTTTTGATTCATTGTATAGATCCTTTTATTTCCCTATTTGGTTGATTTCAACCCTGAGTTTGATTATTTCCTTCCATCTACTTCTCTTGGATGTATTTGCTTCTTTTCGTTCTAGAGATTTCAGGTGTGCTGCCAAGCTGCTACTGTAAGATTTCTCCCATTTCCTTTTAGATGCCCTTAGAGCTATGAGTTTTCCTCTTACTGCTGCTTTCAATGTGTCCCACAAATTTTGGTATGGTATGTCTTCATTTTCATTAAATTCTAAAATGTCTTTCATTTTTTTCTTAATTTCTTCCTTGACCAAGTCATCATTGAGGAGAGCATTATTCAGCTTTCATGTGTATATGTGTTTTCCCTTGGTTTTGTTGGAACTTAAGACCAGCCTTAGCCCATGGTGATCTGATAATTGCATGGTGTTATTTCAATATTCCTTTATCTGTTGAGGCCTGTTTTATGACTAATTATATGGTCAGTTTTGGAGAAGGTACCATGAGGTGCTAAGAAGATGGTATATTCTTTTGCTTTAGGATGAAATGTTCTATAAATATCTGTTAGATCCATTTGGTCCATAACTTCAGTTAGTTTCACTGTGTCTATGTTGAATTTGTGTTTCCATGATTTGTCCATTGCTGAGACTGGAGTGTTGAAGTCTCCTGCTATTATTGTGTGAGGTGCACTGTGTGCTTTGAGCTTTAGTAAAGTTTCTTTTATGATATGGGTGCCATTGCATTTGAAGCATAGATGTTCAGATTTGAGAGTTCATCTTGGTAAAATTTTCCTTTGACCTTATGAAGTGTCCTTCCTTATCTCTTTTGATAACTTTTGGTTGAAAGTTGATTTTATTCAATATTAGAATGACTACTCCAGTTTTTTCCTTGGGACCAGTTCCTTGGCAAATTGTTTTCCAACCTTTTACTCTGAGTTAGTGTCTCTGTCTTTGTCACTGATGTGAGTTTCCTGTATGCAGTAAAATGTTGAGTCCTGTTTAGATATCCAGTCTGTTAGTCTCTATCTTTTTATTGTGGAATTGAGTCCATTGATATTAAGAGATATTAAATAAAAGTGATTGTTACTTAATGTTATTTTTGTTGTTAGAAGTGGAATTATGTTTGTGTGGCTATCTTCTTTTGGTTTTTGAAGGACTACTTTCTTGCGTTTTCCAGGATGTAGTTTCCCTTCTTATGCTGGTGTTTTCCATCTATTATCTTTTGTAGTGCTGGATTTGTGAAAAGATATTGTATAAACTTGGTTTTGTCACAGAATATCTTGTTTTCTCCATCTACGGTAATTGAGAGTTTTGCTGGGTATAGTATCCTGGGCTGGCATTTGTTTTCTCTTATTGTCTATATGACTTCTGCTCGGGATCTTCTGGCTTTCATAGTCTCTGGTGATAAGTCTGGTGTTATTCTGATAGTTCTGCCTTAATATGTTACTTGATCTTTTTCCCTTACTGATTTTAATATTCTTTCTTTGTTTAGTGCATTTGGTGTTTTGATTATTATGTTATGGGAGGAATTTCTTTTCTGTTCCAGTCTATTTGGAGTTATGTAGACTTCTTGTACATTCATGGGGATCTCTTTCTTTAGGTTAGGGAAATTTTCTTCTATAATTTTGTTGAAGATATTTGCTGGCCCTTTAATTTGGGAATTTTCGCTCTCTTCTATACCTATTATCTGTAGGTTTGGACTTCTCATTTAGTCCTGGATTTCCTGCATGTTTTGGGTTAAGAACTTTTGGCATTTTGCATTTTCTTTGACTATTGTATCAATGTTTTCTATGGTATTTTCTGCACCTGAGATTCTCTCTTCCATCTCTTGTATTATATTGGTAACGCTTGCATCTATGTCTCTTCATCTCTTTCCTAGGTTTTCTAACTCCAGGGTTGTCTTCCTTTGTGATTTCTTTATTTTTTCAACTTCTGTTTTTAGATCCTGGATGGTTTTATTCAATTCCTTCACCTGTTTGGTTGTGTTTTCCTGTAATTCTTTAAGGGATATTTGTGTTTCCTCTTTAAGGTCTTTAACCTGTTTACCTGTGTTCTCCTTTATCTCTTTAAGGGAGTTATTTATGTCTTTCTTAAAGTCCTCTATCATCATCATTAGAAGTGACTTTAGATCTGAATCTTGTTTTGCCAATGTGATGGTGTATCCAGGACTTGCTATAGTGGGAGAATTGGGTTCTGTTGATGCCAAATAACCTTAGTTTCTGTTGCTTATGTTCTTAAGCTTGCCTCTTGCCATCTGATTATCTCTAGTGCTATTTGCCCTCGCTATAGCTGAGTGGAGTCTGTCCTTCCTGTGATCCTGGTTGTGTCAGAACTCCTTAGAGTCCAGCTGTCTCTGTGATCTTGTGATTCTGTGATTCTGTGATCCTGAGATCCTGGGTGTGTCAGAACTCCTGGTAGTCAAGCTTCCTCAGGGACCCTGAGCTCCTGTTGCGTCCAAGATTTTGGGATCCTGGGATCCTGTGATCCTGTGATCCTGTGACCCTGGGTGTGCTAGAGTACCTGAGAGTGGGGCTTCTTCTGGGTGTCGTGGGACTGACTGTGGAGTTCACAACCAAGGTCTGCTCAGGGCACTGCCCCAGACTGTGCCACTGGTCAGGCAGAGTTCCTTTGTGCCTGATCCCGCTGGTCCCAGTTATTCCTGGTGTTGGGGCAGATGTGTCCTCCTCACCTCTGATCCTATGATCTTGGGCATGTTAGAGCGCCTGGGAGTGGATCTTCCTCTGGGTGTTGTAGGACTGACTGCCTATTTTTAAAATTTATTTCTTTGTGTATTGCGTCTATATGAGTGTCTGAATATACATGTGTACTGCCCAAGTGCAGTACTCATAGCGGCCAGAAGAGAGAGAGAGATCCCCTGGAGCTTGAAACAGGTAGTAAGCCACCAGGTGGATGCTTTCAAAACTCACTCAGGTTCTATGCAAGAATAACCTGTTCTCTTAACCACTAAGCCAACTGAATCCACCTTCCCTACCATATTGATCTGCATGTTTATTTCCTGAAGACTAGTTTCATGGTACCAGGAGGTATCATGAAAGCTTTCAAAGGAAAGAAGCAACCAACAGTCCTGTCCATCTATGACACCCATGAACTACAATAATGATAAGCATTGCACAATAACTCTAATGATGCAGTAGCCATATACATATCTTGGTAGTGACCAAGAGTACTCTTGTTAGACTTAAAGCCCACTTGACAAGAGGGAAATCATGCCTGGTACTGGAAACTTGTGGCTAGTAAAGTCCTGAATCTTGGAAAAGAACCTACAACTGACACGTTAACTCAGTGTAGTCCTCAGCTATACTCTAAGTATTTATTATTATATCTGCACCAGGGTAATGCTGGCAGTGCTTTTGTGTCAATTCATTCACATACATACAGTGGTAATAAACTTGAATAACACTTAGAGCATATCTACAACTGATGTCCCAATAAGCCATTAGAACACCTTCTTGATTCAACCCTCCTGCTGTCAACAAATATCCCTTTAATAGTATATGGAGTGAGACATGTTTAGAGTATTTTTCTTCTTAAAATGATTGACATTCCAGTGGTTGGGGAGCTCATAGGCCCATGGGGTAAACCTACACTATTATATCATTAAATGGACAATAGTATCAAACTGCCATTGAAACTTTTATCTGTGTTCACACATTAGTGCAGCTCTCAGCCTTGAAGCACCTTTGTGTTGTTGACAGCTGTTAATGTATAAACTCACAAGTGGTCAAAGTGCAGAGAATAAGTAATGCTCAGTCAGCTATGGAATATTTATATCACCCCCTTACCAAGGCTCAGGGGGCACTGCTGAAGAGGGGCAGAAAGTATAAAAGCCAGAGGTTGGGAAGGACAAGGGCAAAACAATATCTTCTGAACATGGACTACTGCACTGGTGAACTCACAGCAGCTATGGTTGCCTGCACAAGATCCGTAAAAGATTAAGCTAGTCAATGTTCTAATATGGTGAAGGGAAGGAGTTCATAAGTCCCCATTCTTAGCAGAGATGCTATTGACACTTGATGGCTTCTAGGGAGGGAGACTCAGTTTTTTTAAGGGTATGTCACTTGGTAAGTAGACCATACTCTAATGGATGGTGGTACACCAATGACTATATGGACAAGAAAAGTTGGACTTGTAATGTTATTAGAAACTGAGAGAGCAAAGATGCAACAATAATTGAAGAACTAGCTGTCTAAGCAGAAGTGGAAGAAGAAAGTTAATTCTCACTGAGCAAATACAGGTTAGTTAAGGTCTGTTTAGGAGTGAGTATAAGGCTGATAGACAGGGGTTAAATATGAAGGGATATTTTCCTGCTTAGAGCATTGCTAAGTCAGTGTGTGGCATTTATAGAGCTACAGTGAATAGCAAGAATATTTCTGTGATGATGTAACTTTTTATTTGTTCGGAGAAAACATTTTGATCATTCTCTCTTTATTCTTATCTACTCCCTTTTCCTTCGTCTCTTTCTTTTTCTCACCACCTCTCGCTGTCCCTCTATCCCACAAAAACACATATACTCCACATCAAATTCTATGAGTATCTCTAACCAATATATTTCCTTACCAGAATGATAGGAACACCCCTATCTTTTGTCATCATCCTTGAGACTTGTATGTAAGTACAATATAGCTACTAACAGGCCTTAAAGAACATATTGAAATGTTCTGGAAATGTCTCAACAGGTGCTTGTTGAACAAGTTTCTTTTTTTATTTTTTATTTTATTTACATTCCCAATGATTTCCCCTTTCCCGGTTCCCACCTCCCTGAAAGTTCCATAAGCCCTCTTCCCTCCCCCCTATTCCACAGTCAACACCCTCCTGTTAATCTGTCCTGGTATTCCCCTACACTGCTACATCCAGTCTTTCCAGGACCAGGGGCCTCTCCTTCCTTCCTTCTTGGAAATCAATTGATATGTAAATTGTGTCTTGGGTATTCCGAGATTCTGGGTTAATCTCCCCTTATCAGTGACTGCATACCATGTGTGTTCTTTTGTGATTGGGTTACCTCACTAAGGATGATATTTTCAAGTTTTGACCATTTGCCTAGGAATTTCGTGAATTCATTGTTTTTAACTGCAGAGTAGTATTCCATTGTGTAAATATACCACATCTTCTGAATCCATTCCTCCGTTGAGGGACATCTGGGTTCTTTCCAGCTTCTGGCTATTATAAATAAGGCTGCTATGAACATAGTGGAGCATGTGTACTTATTGCATGCAGGTAAAGCCTCTGGGTATATGCCCAGGAGTGGTATAGCCGGATCCTCCGGGAGTGTCATGCCCAGTTTTCTGAGGAACCGCCAGACTGCTTTCCAGAGTGGTTGTACCAGCTTGCAATCCCACCAGCAGTGGAGGAGTGTTCCTCTTTCTCCACATCCTTGCCAACAAATGCTGTCTCCTGTGTTTTTGATCTTAGCCATTCTGACTGGTGTGAGATGGAATCTCAGGGTTGTTTTGATTTGCATTTCCCTAATGACTAAGGATGATGAACATCTCTTTAGGTGCTTCTCAGCCATTAGATATTCTTCAGGTGAGATCTCTTTGTTTATCTCTGTACCCCATTTTTTAATAGGGTTACTTGGCTCTCTGGAGTCTAATTTCTTGAGTTCCTTGTATATATTGGATATTAGCCCTCTGTCGGATGTAGGGTTGGTAAAGATCATTTCCCAGTTGGTTGTTTGCCACTTTTTCCATTTGACGGTGTATTTTGCCTTACAGAAACTCTGATATTCTCTTTCTTTGTTGGATCTTTTTGTGATTTTGGTATTAGCGTAAGTTCCAGTGCTTTCAGGTGTGCCATTAAGCTGCTAGTGTATGCTCTCTCCCCGTTTCTTTTAGGAGGCATTCAGGGCTATGAGTTTCCTCTTGGCACCACTTTCATTGTGTCCCATAATTTAGGCTATGTTGTGCCTTCATTTTCATTAAATTTTAAAGTATCTTTGAATTCTTTCTTTATTTCTTCCTTGACCAATGTATCGTTGCATAGAGCATTGTTCATCTTCCATGTGTATGTGGGCTTTCTGTTGTTTTTGTTGTTATTGAAGCCTGCCCTTATTCCATAGTGATCTGTTATGAGGCATGGGATTAGTTCGATCTTCTTATATCTGTTGAGGTCTGTTTTGTGACCAATTATGTTGTCGATTGTGGAGAAGGTAGATACTTTTGCTCTAGGATGAAATTTTATAGATCCATTTGGTCCAAAGTTTCAATTAGTTTTACTGTGTCTCTGTTTAGTTTCTGCTTTCCTGATGGGTCCATTGCAGAGAGTGGGGTGTTGAAGTCACCCACAATTATTGTGTGAGGTGCAATATGTGCTTTGATCTTTAGTAAAGTTTCTTTTACGAATGAGGGTGCCCTTGCATTTGAAGCATAGATGTTCAGAATTGAGAATTCTTGGTGGATTTTTCTTTGACCAGTATGTAGTGTCCTTCTGTGTCTTTTTTGATGACTTTAGGTTGAAAGTCAATTTTATCTGATAATAGGATGGCTATTCCTATTGTTTCCCGGGACCATTTGCTTGTAAGATTATTTTCCATCTTTTACTCTGAGATAGTGTTTGCTTTGACACTGAGATTCTTTTCCTGCATGCAGTAAAATGCTGGGTCCTGGTTGTTTATGCAGTCTGTTAGTCTATGTCTTTTTATTGGGGAATTGAAACCCAATTGAATTGAATTGATGTTAAGAGATATTAAGGAATAGTGATTATTGCTTCCTGCTATTCTTGACACTATCTTTATGTTTGAGTGGTTATCTACTTTTGGGTTTGAGGAAAGAAGGTTACTCTCTCATTTTTTCCAGGATGTAGTTTCCCTCCTTGTATTGGCGATTTCTACCTATTATCCTTTGCAGGGCTGGGTCTGTGGAATGATATTGTGTAAATTTGGTTTTATCATGGAATATCTTGGTCTCTCCATCTATGGTGATTAAGAGTTTGGCTGGGTATAGTAGTCTAGGCTGATATTTGTATTCTCTTGTGACTCTGTATGAGATCTGCCCAGGATCTTCTAGCTTTCATAGTCTCGGGTGAGAAGTGTAATATAATTCTAATAGGTCTTCCTTTATGTATTACTTGGCCTTTTTCTCTTACTGCTTTTAATATTCTTTCTTTGTTTCATATATTTGTTGTTTTGATTATTATGTGATCGGAGGTATTTCTGTTCTTGTCCAGTCTGTTTGGAGTTCTGTAGGCTTCTTGTATGTTCATGGGCTTCTCTCTTTTTAGGTTAGGGAAGTTTTTTCCATCATTTTGTTGAAGATATTTACTGGCCTTTTAAGTTGCAAATCTTCACTATCATCTGTACCTATAATCCTTAGGTTTGGTCTTCTCATTGTGTCCTGGATTTCCTGGATGTTTTAGATTATAAGTTTTTTGCATTTTGCATTTTCTTTGACTGTTAGATTGATGCTTTCTATGGTATCTTCAGCATCTGAGATTCTTTCTTCCATCTCTTGTATTCTATTGTTGATGTTTGCATCTATGACCCCGATTTCTTCCAAAGGTTTTCTATCTCCAAAGTTGTCTCCCTTTGTGATTTCTTAATTGTTTCTACTTCCTTTTTTTAGATCCTGGATGGATTTGCTCAGTTCCTTCACTTGTTTGTTTGTGTTTTCCTGTATTTCTTTAAGATATTTTTGTGTTTCCTCTTTCAAGACTTGTGCGTGTTGACCCCAGTTCTCCTGTATTTCTTTAACTGATTTTTGTGTTTTCTCTTTATGGGTTTCTATCTGTTGACCCCTATTCTCCTGCGTTTCTTTAAGTGAATTTTGTGTTTCCTTTGTAAGGTTTTCTACCTGTTGATTCATGTTCTCCTGTATTTCTTTAAGAGATTTTTTTACGTCCTTCTTGAAATCCTCTAATAGCATCATGTGAAGTGATTTTAAATCAAGATCTTGCCTTTCGGGTGTGATGGGGTATCCAGGACTTGCTCCTGTTGGAGAGTTGTGTTCGAATGGTGCCATAGTGCTTTGATTTCTGTTAGTAACATTCCTACATTTGCCTTTTGCCATCTTGTTATCTCTGGTGTTAGTTGGTCCTGCTGTCACTGGCTGTTGCTTGAACCTCCTGTGAGCCTGCAAGTCTTTTTCTGCAACCCTGGATATCTGGGTTTCCCCTGGAACTGATTGCTAAGGGACTGCCCTGCTCCTTGGTGCCTTTGGATCTCTGATGTGCCTTGCCCCAAGTGATGTTATACTTGGGATATCTCTGTGTATCTGGAGTCTTTGTCTGGTCTATTACAGGAGCAAAGGTGGAGGAGGCTGCTGTGCCCCCTCCAGGTCCGGGTCACTCTGCAGGGCAGATGTCCCACCGCAGAGCTGGCGTGCAGATGACCACAGAGCTACCCCACTCTTGTGTACAGGCGGCACCCTAGCTGGCTGTGTCCCAAACAATGTTTGCTTGGTTTTCTCTGTGCACCCGGAGGCCCTGTCTGCTCTGTCACCAGAGCAAAGATGGTGGAGGGTGCTGCGCTCCCTCTATGTGCATGTCACTCTGCAGGGCAGGTGTCCTACAGCAGAGCTGGCACTCAGATGACCACAGAGCTGCCTGCTCTTGTGCACATGCAGAACCCTAGCAGGCTGTGTCTCAAGTGATGTTATACTTAGGAAATCTCTGTGTACCTTGAGTCTCTGTGTGGTCTATCACTGGATCAAAGGTGGAGGAGGCTGCTGCACTCCCTCCAGGCGTAGGTCACTCTGCAGGGCAGATCTCTCTTTTTCTTTCTTTGCTCCAACTTATGGCTTACTTGCTATTGTCCACAGTTCCAGAAAGATGAAGAAATAGCACTTTCCCTATTTGGGTTCAGTGATGTGTCTGACTCAAAGAATTGTATACTGTGGCAAGAAGTAGATTTAGTCTTCTCGTGTGTGCCTATGATGATTAGTTTTAACTGTTAACTTGATATGAACCTGAATCACACCCTGAGGATGTTCTCATTTAGGGATTTTCTAGATCAGGTTAGACTGTGGGTGTGTCTATAGGGGAATTGTCTTAAGTTAATTGGAATAGGAACACCCAGCCCATTCTGGGTGGCACTGGCCATTTTTCAGGGGTCCCAAACTATATATAGAGAAACCAAACTAAGCACAAGCAAACAAATAAACATGTATGCATTTATATATTTCTGCACTTGACTGTGGACATATGTGACCAATTGCTTCAAATGCTTGTTACCATGGTTTGTCTGAAATTGTAAGCTAAAATAAATTCCTTTCTCCATCAAGTTTCTTCTTGTCAAGATATTTCAGCACAGCAACTAAAATTGTTTCATATTTATACATTAAATATATATGAGCGATTAACTCTATGTAATCAATAAGGCATTGGTGTAGCATTAAAGAAAGAAAGAAAAACACTTCCTCTTGGGGTTATTTAACAAGGATCAAGTTCATATTTGAATTCTCTACTTCATGCTCCATTTATCTTCCATCCTCTGTTGTATGATTCTGAATTTCTGTTTGTCTGAAGGCTGTCTTGTGAATCTGTTTATTCTGTCTTTGTGTGTTTGATGTGTGAGTGTGTCTGTCTGTCTGATGAGGATTATGTATATAACAAAAAACTTTTATGAGTCTTTATTGAATAGCAGAGAAAGGATCACATGGGGAAAGGAATGAGATACTTTACAGAAATCTTACCAATAGTACATCCAATAGAGGGATAATATCCAATATATACAAGAACTCAAGAAGGTAGGTTCCAATGAACCAAATAATCCTATTAAAAATGGAGTACAGAGATAAACACAGAATTTTCAACTGAGGAATACTTCATGGATGAGAAAGACCTAAAGAAATGTTCAACATCCTTAGTCATCAGGGAAATGCAAATTAAAATACCCACCTCAACCAGTCAGAACATCTAAGATCAAAAGCTCAAGTGACAGCAGATGCTGGTAAGAATGTGGAGAAACAGGATCACTCCTCCATTTCTAGTGGGATTGCAAGCTGGTACAACCACTCCAGAAATCATTTTGGTGGTTCCCCAGAAAATTGGACATAGCACTACCAGAGGACCCAGCTATACCACTCCTGGGCATATACACAGAAGATGCTCCAGCATGTAATAAGGACACATGCTCTACTTTGTTATTAGCAGTCTTATTTATAATACCCAGAAGCTGGAACGAACCTAGATATCCCTCAACTGAGGAATGGATACATAAAATGTGGTACATTTACACAATGGAGTATTATTCAGCTATTAAAAACAGTGAATTCATGAAATTCTTAGGCAAATGGATGGAAGTAAAAAAATACCATCCTCAGTGAGGTAACCCAATCAGAAAAGAACACACATGGTATGCACTCACTGATAAGTGGATATTAGCCCAGAAACCTGGAAAACCCAAGATATAACTCACAGACTACATGAAGCTCAAGAAGGAGGAAGACCAAATTGTGGATACTTTAGTCCTTCTTAGAATGGGGAACAAATACCCATGGAAGGAGATACAGAAACAAAGTATGGAGCAGAGACTGAAGGAAAGGCAATCTGGAGACTGCCCCACTTGGAAATCCATTCCATATACAGTTACCAAACCCAGACACTATTGGGGATGCCAAGAAGTGCATGCTGACCAGGAGCCTGATAATATCTGTCTCCTGAGGGTCTGCCAGTGCCTGACAAATACAGAGGGGGACACTCTCAGCCAACCATTGAACTGAGCACAGGGTCCCCAATGGAGGAGCTAGAGAAAGGACCCAAGCAGCTGAAGGGTTTTGCAGCCTCATAGGAGGAAAAACAATATGAACAAACCGGTACCTCCAGAGCTCCCAGGGGCTAAACCACCAACCAAAGAGTACACATTGAGGGACCCATGCCTCAACCCTCATATATAGCAAAGGACGGCCTTGTGGGCAGCAGTGAGAGGAGAGGCCCTTGGTCCTGTGAAGACTCATTGCTCCAGTGTAAGGGAATGCCAGACAGGGAAGTGGGAGTGGGTGGGTTAGTGAGCAGGTAGAGTGGGGAGGGGATAGCGGGGTTTTGGAGGGGAAAGAAGGAAAGGGGATAACATTTGAAATGTAAACAAAAGAGTGATCAGTGCCTGGAGGGAGCGCTGTAGCCTCTGCCACCTTTGCTCTGGTGCTAGACCAGACAGAGACTCCAAGTAAACAGAGATTTCCCAAGTATAACATCGCTCTGGACACAGTCAGCTAGGGTTCTACCTGCGCCCAAGAGAGGGGCAGCTCTGTGGTCGTCTGGGTGCCAGTTCTGCTGTGGGACATCTGCCCTGCAGAGTGACCCGAGCCTGGAGGGAGTGCAGCAGCCTCCACCATCTTTGATCTGGTGACAGAGCAGACATGGACTCCAGGTTCAGAGATATCCTGAGTATTACATCGCTTGGAAAACAGCCAACTAGGGTGCTGCCTGCACCCAAGAGCTGGGCAACTCTGCGGTCATTCGTGCGCCAGTTCTGCTGTGGGACATTTGCCCTACAAAGTGATCAGTGCCTGGAGGGAGCACCACAGCCTTTGCCATCTTTGCTCTGGTGATAGATCAGACAAGGACTCCAGTACACCATCTCCAAGTGGCACAGGAAGCCAGCCATCTACACAGCTTCGTGGAGGAGTCAGGTAGCACAGGAGAGACCTGCATTGCAGAGCAGGGGAAACGTGTTCTGTCACTGGGTACCATATCCAAGGGATACAAGGAGGTAACTAACCACTCAGGAATGCAGAGAGGCACAGTGCTACAATAGGACCACCCCTGCTGCTAAGAGGAAACAGCCTGAAACCCTGAGGACACAAGAGCCTAGGAACAGACTGGGACAGGAGACTTCTGATTACGTCCTGCACCCAGAGTTGATCTGGCCTACAGAGGTACATATCCAAATACAATTATAAGAGAGTGGGTCTTGCAGAAGTAATTACCTATCAGTGTACACAGAGAGAACAGTTCTCCCAGGAGCACAGAGAAACCACAGTCAGAGACAGCAACACCAGCTAACACCGGAAAAAAACAGATGGCAAGAGACAAATGCAAGAACACCACCAACAGAAACCAAGTCAACATGGCTCCATCAGAACCAAATTGTCCAACAACAGCAAGTCCTGGATACCCCAACACACCAGAAAAGCAAGAACTGGATTTAAAAGCACTGCTCATGATGCTGATGGAGGGCTTCAAGAAGGACATAAATAACTCCCTTAAAGCAATACAGGAGAGCACAAGTAAACAGGGAGGAGCCCTTGAAGAACTAAGGGAAACAAACACAACAAAACAGGTGAATGAATTGAACAAAGCCATCCAAGATCTAAAGATGGAGGTAGAAAAAATAAAGAAATCACAAAGGGAAACAAATCTGGACATAGAAAACCTAGGAAAGAAGTCAGGAGTCATGGATCCAAGTATCAACAACAGAATACAAGAGATAGAAGAGAGAATCTCAGATGCAGAAGATACCATAGAAAGCATTGATATAACAGTCAAAGAAAACGAAAAATGCAAAAAGCTCCTGAACCCAAACATCCAGGAAATCCAGGACGAAATGAGAAGACCAAACCTAAGGATGATAGGTATAGAAGAGAGTGAAGATTTCCAACTTAAGGGGCCAGTAAATGTCGTCAACAAAATTATAGAAGAAAACTTCCCTAACCTAAAGAAAGAGATGCCAATGAACATAGAGGAATCCTACAGAACTCCAAATAGATTTGACCAGAAAAGAAATTCCTCCCATCACATAGTAATTAAAACACCAAATGTACTAAACAAAGAAAGAATATTAAAAGCAGTAAGAGAAAAAGGTCAAGTAACATATGAATGTAGACCTATCAGAATTACACCGGATTTCTCACCAGAGACTATGAAAGCCAGAAGAGCCTGGGCAGATGTCATACAGACCCTAAGAGAACACAAATGCAAACCCAGACTGCTATATCCTACAAATCTCTCAATTACCATAGATGGAGAGACCAAGGTATTTCATGACAAAAACTAATTTACATAGTATCTTTCCACAAATCCAGCCCTTCAAAGGATAATGAATGGAAAACACCAACAAAGGGAGAGAAACTATACACTAGAAAAAGCAAGAAATTAATGCTATTCCAACAAAGCCAAAAAAGATAACCACACAAACATAAAAATTATATCAAAAAATTGCGGGAAGCAACAATCACTTTTCCTTAATATCTCTTAACATCAATTGGCTCAATTCCCCAGTAAAAAGACATAGACTAACAGACTGGATGCATAAACAAGACCCAACATTTTGCTGCATACAGGAAACGCATCTCAGTGTCAAAGACAAACACTACCTTAGAGTAAAAGGCTGGAAAACAGTTTTCCTAGCAAATGGTCACCGGAAGCAAGCTGGAGTAACCATTCTAATATCTGATAAAATAGACTTTCAACCAAAAGTCATCAAAAAAGACATGGAAGGACACTTTATAAACATCAAAGTAAAATTCTACCTGGAAGAACTCTCAATTCTGAACATCTATGCTCCAAATGCAAGGGCACCATCATTCATAAAAGAAACCTTACTAAAGCTGAAAGCACACATCGCACCCCACACAATAATTATGGATGACTTCAACACCACACTCTCTTTAATGGACAGATCAGGGAAACACAAACTAAACAGAGACACAGTAAAACTAACAGAAGTTTTGGACCAAATGGATTTAATTGATATCTATAGAACATTTCATCCTAAAGCAAAAGAATATACCTTCTTCTCAGCTCTTCATGGTACCTCCTCTAAAACTGACCATATAATTGGTCACAAAACAGACCTCAACAGATACAGAAAAATCAAACTAATTCCATGCCTCCTATCAGATAACTGTGGAGTAAGGGTGGTCTTCAACAGCCACAAAAACAGCAGAAAGCCCACATACACATGGAAGCTGAGCAATGCTCTACTCAATGATACTCAAGGAAAAAATAAGGAAAGAAATCAAAACCTTTTTAGAGTTTAATGAAAATGAAGGCACAACATACCCAAATTTATGGGACACATTGAAAGCAGGGCTAAGAGGAAAACTCATAGCTCTGAGTGCCTCTAAAAAGAAGATGGAGAGAGCACACACTAGCAGCTTAACAGCACACCTGAAAGCTTTAGAACAGAAAGAAGCTAATACATCCAAGAGGAGCAGAAGTCAGGAAAACATCAAACTCAGGGCTGAAATTAACCAAGTAGAAACAAAAAGAACTATTCAAAGAATCAACAAAACCAGGAGTTGGTTCTTTGAGAAAATCTACAAGATAGATAAACCTTTAGCCAGACTAACCAGAGGGCACAAAGACAGTATGCAAATTAACAAAATCAAAAATGAAAAGGGAGAAATAACAACAGAAACTGAGGAAATTCAAAAAATCATCATATCCTACTACAAAAGCCTATACTCAACACAACTGGAAAATCTGGAGGAAATGGACAATTTCTTAAACCGATACCAAATACCAAAGTTTAATCAGGATCAGATCGACTATCTAAATGGTCCCATAACCTCTGAAGAAATAAAAGTGGTCATTGAAAGTCTTCCAACCAAAAAAAGCACAGGACCAGATGGTTTTAGTGCAGAATTCTATCAGACCTTCAAAGAAGACCTAACACCAGTACTCTTCAAACTATTGCACAAAATAGAAACAGAAGGAACACTACTCACCTCGTTCTATGAAGCCACAATTTCGCTGATACCAAAACCACACAAAGATCCAACAAAGAAAGAGAACTTCAGACCAATTTCCCTTATGAATATAGATGCAAAATTACTCAATAAAATTCTTGGCAACCAAATCCAAGAAAGCATCAAAATGATCATTCACCATGATCAAGTAGGCTTCATCCCAGGAATGCAGGGATGGTTCAATATAAGGAAATCCATCAATGTAATCCACTATATAAACAAACTCAAAGGAAAAAAAACCACATGGTCATATTATTAGATGCTGAAAAATCATTTGCAAAATTCAGCATCATTTCATGTTAAAGGTCTTGGAAAGAACAGGAATGCAAGCCCCATACCTACACATAGTAAAAGCAATATACAGCAAAACAGTAGCCAACATCAAACTAAATGGAGAGAAACTTGAAACAATCCCACTAAAATCAGGGACTAGACAAGGCTGCCCTCTCTCTCCCTATTTATTCAATATAGTATTTGACTTTCTAGTTAGAGCAATTAGAGAACAAAAGGAGGTCAAAGGGATACAAATTGGAAAGGAAGAAGTCAAATTATCAGTATTTGCAGATGATATGATAGTATACTTAAGTGACCCAAAGAACACCTACAGCTGGTTAACAACTTCAGAAAAGTGGCCAGACATAAAATCAACTCAAGCAAATCTGTCGCCTTCCTATACTCAAAGGACAAACAGGCTGAGAAAGAAATTAGGGAAATGACACCCATCACAATAGCCACAAACAATATAAAGTATCTTGGATTGATTCTAACCAAACAAGTGAAAAATCTTTATGACATGAACTTCAAGTCTCTGAAGAAAAAATCGAAGAAGACCTCAGAAGATGGCAAGATCTTCCATGTTCATGGATTGGCAGGATTAATATAGTAAAAATGGCTATCCTGCCAAAAGCAATCTACAGATTCAGTGCAATCCCCATCAAAATCCCAACTCCATTCTTTATAGAGTTAGAGCAATTATCAAATTCATCTGGAATAACAAAAAATCCAGGATAGCTAAAACTATTCTCAACAGGAAAAGAACTTCTGGGGGAATCAATATCCCCGACCTTAAGCAGTACTACAGAGCAATAGTGTTAAAAACTGCATGTTATTGGTACAGTGACAGGGTGATAGATCAATGGAACAGAATTGAAGACCAAGAAATGAACCCACACATGTATGGTCACTTGATCTTTGACAAGGGAGCTACAACCACGCAGTGGAAAAAAGATAGCCTTTTCAAAAGATGGTGCTGGTTCAACTGGAGGTCAGCATGCACAAGAATGCAAATCGATCCATTCTTATCTCCTTGTACTAAGCTAAAGAACAAGTGGATCAAGGACCTCCACATAAAACCAGACACATTGAAACTAATAGAAAAGAAACTGCGCAGTTCCTTGAGCACATGGGCACAGGGGAAAATTTCCTGAACAGAACACCAATAGCTTATGCTCTAAGATCAAGAGTTGACAATTGGGACCTCATAAAATTACAAAGTTTCTGTAAGGCAAAGGACACTGTCAAAAGGACAAAATGGCAGCCAACAAATCGGGAAAAGGTCTTTACCAACCCTATGTCCAACAAAGGGCTAATATCCAATATATACAAAGAACTCAAGAAGTTAGATGCCAGAGAGCCAAATAACCCTATTAAAAATGGGGTACAGAGCTAAACAAAGAATTTTCACCCGAGGAATATCGAATGGCTTAGAAACACCTAAAGAAATGTTCAACATCCTTAGTCATCAGGGAAATGCAAATCAAAACAACCCTGAGATTTCACCTCACACCAATCAGAATGGCTAAGATCAAAAACTCAGGAGACAGCAGGTGCTGGTAAAGATGTGGAGAAAGAGGAACACTCCTCCACTTCTGGTGGAATTGCAAGCTGGTACAACCACTCTGGAAATCAGTCTGGTGGTTCCTCAGAAAACTCAGCATAATACTACTATTGGACCCTGTTGTACTACTCCTAGGTATATAACCAGAGGATTCTCCAGCATGTAATAAGGACACATGCTCCACTATGTTCAGAGCAGCCTTATGTATAATAGCCAGAAGCTGGAAAGAACCCAGATGTCCCTCAATTGAGGAATGGATACAGATAATGTGGTATATTTACACTATGGAATACTACTCAGCTATTAAAAACAATGAATTCATGAAATTCTTAGGCAAGTGGGTGGAACTGGAGAATGTCATCCTGAGTGAGATGACCCATTCACAAAAAATCCCACATGATATGCACTCACTGATAAGCAGATATTAGCCCAGAAGCTTGGAATACCCAAGGAGCAATTCACATATCAAAGGATACCCAGAAGAAGTAAGGAGAGGCACCTGGTCCTGGAAGGACTCAGTGTGGCAGTGTAGGGGAATACCAGGAAGGGGAGGTGGGAGTGGGTTGGTTGGGGATCTGGGGGAGGGAAGAGGGCACATGGGATTTTGGGTAGGGGAGAACCAGTAAGAGGGAAATCATTTGAAATGTAAGTAAAAAGTATACCTAATAAAAAATTTAAAAAAGGAAATGTAAACAAAGTAAATATCCAAAAAAAAAAAAGATTGCAGCTATGCATTATGTTGTAAAAGTTGATTACATGGGAAATCCATTTCAAGTAGGTTGAGTGCTACAATGTTCACTTAAAGGCAGGTTAAACAAACAGTGGAAGTACACAGTAGGATAGCAGTCTTAAGTCTTATGTTACCTCAAGTTGTGTTATTAACTCTGGACATGAGGTCCAATAAAAAGTTCCTGTCTCTTAAAATGTAAGAAGCATTTTCAGAACATTACATCACCACAGTTCCTCCTTTTGTTTTTATAAAAGAAGCATGCCCATGGAGGTGGCCACTGGTGAAGAGCTGGTCTAGGCATGGTGTACTGGAGGGCAGCCTGAGTCAGTATGACCCTGTGGTAGGCAGTCCTTTTAAAAAAAATTGGCAATGGCATGGTAAGGAGGATTGGGAGGATGAAGCAGATAAACAGAATGGCTATTCTTTTAAAGAACCATATTTTTAAATTTAATCCTGAAGACCAATAAGAAAGATTAAGACAGTTAGATACATCTTCCAGTCTAGATAGAGATGGTATTTTTGTGTTTGCTCTCAGCTTTTTTTTTTCTTTTTTTAAATTGGAGGGAAAGCTGTTTATCTAACCTAAACATATCTTTCTATAAAGGGGAACTAACACCATTCTGAGGTGTTTATAAATGTTATTCCATCTCTGAGTATAGTTAATGGTGAATAGGGTAGCACACATACAGTGAAAACCTGTGTCACATTTAAGTTGCTGGCAGAGGCAACAGGTTTCTTGATGCTCTCCAAGCCACATGATAACAGTCTCAAGAATATCTAATCTTTTAGGGATTTGATCGCCAATATGAGTTTGTTCTTGTAACTCGGTAGTGATGTTTTAAAGATAAGGCTTGACATTTGCATCAGTGTGGACAGACCGAGCTAAGGCTACTGATGCTTTGGCAGGGGTAATTATAGCAACTGTGGAAGCTACAGTAATAATCCCAATGAATATTTCTGTACATATATATTCCAGGATATAGTTAATCTCCTTTAATGCAAATATCCCATGCTTTGGACCTGTGAGATGAATAGGAATCCAGGAATGGATTTTTTAAGAATGAAAATCAGGAGACAAAAATCACAGTGTAATAAGAATAAGTTTGATAAAGCTTGTTTGGGGGTGAAATTAGAAGTATCATGCAGTTTACATGTAGTTGAAATTCAGTAAAATGTCCTTTTGTTACCAGCTTGTTGTCTTCTGGTGCCTATTCATAGTATGGATTTGCCAATGCTGTTGGGATTCAGAGAAAGCCTGTAGGAGATAGCACAAATTTCAAGTCTCAGATCCAATTTATGAAGGAACAAGACCAAGACATTGGTTAGGTCCTTTAGGAGGTTTATATAAGCTATGTGTTTGGATTATCTTAGATACAGATTGATGAAAGCAAATTAGAATTCAAAGAAGCAGACATCTCCAGAAACAGAATCATTTTTTTCAATCAGGACAACTTAAAGGACATGGTTTCTCCATGGATATGGGGACTGTGTGCAGGTGTTCCTGGGGGAATGAGTATTATTATCATGGAAAACGGAGAACTTTGAGGATCAAAGATTCCTTCTGCAGGTCAGTTGTACTGCAGTCTCAGAGTGATAGGTGCTACTCAAAGGGTAGTATTGGTCTTATTATAAGCTTCTCTCAACCTAGTAGCCCACAGGTGTTATACATGAAGTCAGCTTTGCTCTCCAGAATTTCTCAGTTCATCTGAAGCTATTCAGTCATTAACCCTTCAGGTAAACTTTTTGCTTCCTTGTGATGTTTTTTGTTGAGATGTCAGGGTAAACTTGAGGGGAACGATTTTTTAAATTTAAAGTATTCTTCCTTTGGGAAGTTACTCCTGAGCTATAAATACTTTATTCCCCCAGTCCCCCTTTGTTTATGTTTTTGACATTTGATCAGTAAGTGAGATTGTTCGATTATGGCTTGTTCTTGGCAGTTACAGGGAATGCAGGGGAGGATGGCTTTTCAGAATTAGTACAGGACACACCCAGACACCAAGTTCTCAGCATAAAGGAAATGTATTATTCTGGAGGGGCAAGTGGGATGGGGGTGGGGGTGGGGATCAGGAGTGCTGCCTCTGGATCAAACAAAAGCAGACAGCAAGTGGCAGCAGTAGCAGGAGCAGCAGCAGCAGCAGGAGCAGGATTAGGAGGAGGAGATTTTTTTTTTGTAGGAGTACTTTTTAAAGGAAAAGGGGGATTCTGTGCTAGGATAGTATGGTAAGTCCTGATTGGACATGTTAGTCAATAATGAATTTTGATAGTTGGACATTGGTGTGTTGTCTATGGAATGATAAGGGAATGGACCTGGGGGGCTAGCTTTAGAAATATAATCTAAGGATTGTAGACAAGGGAGAGAGAAGGGTAAAGGGTAAAGCCTGTCAGTGTCATATTTGTATATATGGCACTCTATTTGCCATGCTTGAGCCTTCTAGGGACCTTGAGCAACATGAATCTCCCAAAGATGACAAAAGGAGAAAAAGTTCTAAATATATGCTTATAACCATTGTTTGTGTTGATCTGTTTTAGGACTCCCAATACAGAGAAAGTAGTCAGTAAGTATGTGCAAACAGCTAGAACAGCCTCATGTGTTTCAGCAGCAGCATAGATAATACATGGAAAATTATCAACACAAACATGAACACATTTAGAATGACCAAAGAAGATTGAAATTATTTGAGCCTGAGACACTTATGTGTCAGAGATTTAGTAGACAGTTATAACTGCTACCAAGTGTAGATTAATAAAATATGAGAATTCCACTGATTTAAGTGATTAAGTGGAGAATTAACATCAATGTGCTAAACTCTGAACTTTGAAGTTTTAATATTACGTGTATTGTTTTTAAGTCTAATCTTTCACATGACTTAAGTCATTTCCTCAGACCTTTATAACTGGCATAAACTTTCTATTTTCTCTTTTCACTCTGGAAACATGCACTCATCTTTATCTTTATTACAACTTGCATAAACCTTTTATCTTTCTTTTCAATCCAGGTATTTCCATGCATCTTAACCTTCTTTATAACTTGCATAATGAACATGTTACTTTTAAAATTGTAACCTTCATATAATTATTGATTTTTCCACCTTTATATCCATTTGTCACAAGCAAGAAGGTAGATACACATAGCTTAACAAAAGTTATATTTCATTATGCTGAGAATCATCCATCACACAAGGTTCACACTTATGGTTCCTAATTATGGTACTAAGCCTATCTCCCCAAGGCTACTCACCTGTGCTACATGTCTTAGACAAAGGTCAAGTCCAATCTCTAACCCAATTCTCTGATTGTAGGTTCAGTGATAGGTTATTTCTTCATTGCCAGTGAAATGAGCCTATTTAAACCAGATTATATTATATTAAAGACAGGTTTATTGGGAAGCTGCTTTGAGGTGGGTGAGTTCATGGGATCCAAGGATGGAGACCAAGGGGTGGGGAATAGGGAGGGAGAAAGAAAAAGAGAGAGGTGTGTGCACTGAGAGAGAAGAGGAGAACAAAGAGAAGAGGTAAAGGAGAGAAAAGAGGAGGAAGAGGAGAGAGAGAGAGAGAGAGAGAGAGAGAGAGAGAGAGAGAGAGACAGACAGACAGGCAGAGAGACAGACATATACAGACACATACATATCGGGGGAGAGAGTATAAGAGAGGAGCCTCGGGGGAAGGGCAGCCCATCCCGTGGTCTGGAAAGTTCAGGGTTCTGGGCAGGGTATGGCAGATAGATACTGGAGGATGCTGGGAGAACCTGGAAGCCAGGTATGCTTTTGTGAAATATGCACCTCAGTTCCTTGTCCCAGGGTCTGAAACCAAACAGTCAGGATCCTGTGGGAGACTTGACAGCCACAGGGAAGATTAAGGTGCTATCTCTCCAGATATGCAGAACAGACTATTGCTTACATATTGCTTATATACTGTCCAGTGGGTATCATGGGGTTCTAGGACTGTTTGTTTATTTTAAGAGAGTGATGTCACTGGGTTTTGCTTATCAGCTACAGCCTTGGGTGTAATGGGATTCTGGCTAAATTATTTTTACATGTCTAAAAGACATTTTTCACTATGCTCATTATACATTTAATTTACTGGTCTTTTTCTTAATGCTATGAGACATAGTAGGTGCTTGATTATGGAGAGTAGTAACTGAAAAAGCAAATCTTTTAAATTGTCATTAGTGCAAAAAGGAGTAGTAATTGCAAATTTTAAGTCAGTGACAACAGCAGGGTAGTTTGGGGTTGAGTTTTCCATTAAAAGTTGTTTGTAGGTTTATCTATCATAGCAGGAAACCTGTGTGTTCTAGGGAAAGACAAAGTCTGAGTATTACATTTGAAACATCTAGAGGCATAGTAAGAATTTGTATTTTCATAAGTCAACTGAAGAAATAAGGTGGTAGCAACCTCTTTATTATCTGTCCTTTTATAGTTTGTCATAGAAGATTAATACATTTGTAAAGGATGTAAAGGGTTTTGTATGGTTTTTCTATTAGTTGAATACCTAGAGTGTGTCTTAAGATCAAGGATTTTCAACTATCTATCTATCTATCTATCTATCTATCTATCTATCTATCTATCTATCTATCATCTACTTACTTTTAGCTGTTGTGACAGAGTCTGAAAAAATCAAGAAAACTTAACATGTAATGCATTAAAAAACTGACTTTCAAATATCTGCTGCATTGACTTGTTTATTAACTGATTGGGGGCTGGCAGATATTTGAATGTCAATTTTGAAACTTTCTTCTTTTTTACACTACATGTTTAGTTTTCTTGTTTTTTTCTTTTTTCTTTATTCTTTTCATATAGTACAACCAGACCGAAGCCTCCCCTCATTTCCCCTTCTTCTAGCTCCCATCCACCTTCTCTCTTTCCCAGATCCATTGAAGCTTTCCTATTGAAGAGATTTGAGTAATTAAAGTTTTCTTCAAAACTCTTAAATTTATGTTATCAGCAAGTAACATGCCCATTCTTTGTATCTAAAGTCACCGTAAAGCCAGAATGTTCTTAAGGTGAAAGCAGACATTTTAATTATGGCTAGACTGGCCAGACAGCTTTGGAAATGTGTCTGGCGCTAGTAGATGCCAGCTTTCTGATTTTAGCAAGAGGTGGGGCTGCTAATTTTTTGGATGAAGATGAAGCCTAGGACAAGGAGGCTCCACAGGAATTGTGCACGCATGGTGTGACCAATGAAGAATGTTTATCAGCTTGTTTTAATGATGCCTCAGTTTTAACTTTTTAAAGTAATGTTCTTAACTGCTGTGCCTGTATGTGAGATAGAAGAGACAAAGAATTTCCCAAACGAACAGAGAGAAAACAAAGTGGAAAAACAGGTACTTCTTGCCTTGGGGAAAATCACCTGGCTCCTTCCTTGTGACAGTAGTTGAAGTAGAGTCAAATTAGACTTGGTAAAGAAGAGAGAAAATGAATCTACAGAGTAAGTTCTAAGACAGGAATGGCTACACAGAGAAACTATCTTGAAAAATAAACAAACAAACAAACAAAAAAACAGGGGGAAGAGAATGAGAGAGAATATGAAATTAAAGAGCTAGCTTTGAAGAAGCTTTCAGAGTACCGATCTTCTGTTCCTGAGATGGATTTACAGGCTCAATTGACCTGGTATGTCTGAATTTCCCTTTTTTCCAGGACTTCTCCATTACACAAAAGAGGTGGGAGTTTCTGGGAGACTCCCAGGCTCCTTTAGCTTTTGGTGACTGGGGTATCCGAAATTCATATACCCAACAAGAAATACTTCCAGGAAGTTTTCTCAGTGTACTCAAATGCTCGAAGATGCTTCATTTAAGGCATTAAAGGCACCAACATGTGTTGGTCATGCACTAGTGATTAAACTCTAAATTACTGAAAGTGACAATATCCATTGTACATCTGAGTGTCCTTCCATAGGGATGGCAAATGTAGAAAGAGCACTGGATTCTGTTTCATTCCTAAGTCTTATTTCTAGAAAGCAGACAGCATGTACATGAAAGTAAGCAGAGTGATTGACATCATTTGTGAGGGCTATAATAAGTTTGCAGTACTTTATCGCTTCGCAGCCTTTTGGCTAAATCAAGTGCAATACTTTCAATCTCTGTATGTATACCAGTCCGTATGTGTACATGTGGAAGTCAAAGGACAACCTTGGCTATTATTCCTGAGGTGTCATCCACCAGTGTGTGTGTGTGTGTGTGTGTGTGTGTGTGTGTGTGTGTGTGTGTAATGTTTGAATGTGAGCACTTGCGTGCCATACTACATGTGTAAAGGTCAGAGGACAATCTTTGGGTATCGACCCTTACCTTTCAACCTTGTTTGGTACAGAGCATTAAGTTTCAAACTAGACAAATGGCTGAGGTATCTATTTGGCATATCAAAGTAGACTTTGCTTCCAGATCCTTCCAGCATCCCTCAGTCCATACCTGTTTTAGGGTATGGCTGGCACATCCCATCACCCTTACCCTGAACTCTTTAGCCCAGGGGGCTGAGCTGCTCTTCCCTATATTATCCAGGCCTTTTTGTTACCCGCTCTCTTTGTACTTTTGGGCCTTTTGGCTGCTGCACCTGGTTCTCCTATCTAACCTTTCCTTTCCCCTCCCCTCCAATCTTCTCATGCCTCAGGACTCTCCCAGATGTCTCTGCCTCTGGCAATGCTCTCCTGCATATCTGTAATAATAATTTTTCTCCTTTACAATACCTAGAAGTCCCTACCTTTCCTTTTAATTTTTCCACAGAACAGCAAAGAGACTTTCATGAGGCTTCTTGGGATCTGAACTGGGTCATCATAGTTGCACAGTAAGTGCTTTTACTTGCTGAGATGTGCTCCCAGCTCCCAATCTTTTGAGACAAAGTCTATCATTAGCATAGAGCCTGCAATGAAAAGGGTAGGCCATCTAGCCAGGGAACCCCAGAGATCTGTCTATCTATGAGATCTCTCAGTGGCTGGGTTGCAAAAAACACCATCACAACTGGCTTTTAAAGTGCCTCAATAGTGTAATTGTTCAGAAAGTGTTGGGATCAAACTGAGGTTTTCTTGCTTGTAAAATAAGCATTTAATAACTAGAAAATCTCCCCAACTCTGGAATGTGAAATCTTTTCATTGGGGAATCTAAGTTGAGTTGATTCTTGGTTAGTCCTAAATTCTTCTTAAGCCTTTCTGAGATATGAAATATTCTTACTGTCACTTAATATAGAACAGAATGGGGCTTATATTCATCTAACATTATGGAAATTCCTACCTGTTCCCTACATACTCAGAGTTGGACTCCCTAGTTTGTTATAATGAAAAAAGGTGTCCTTTTTGTGACCTTCTGACTCACTCAAGCTTGCAGTATAGACTATTTTCAGTTGCTCATCAATGTAGAATAGAGTTTATGCATTTCCTTTCTAAGATATTTTATGCCTATAAATGATACTAGTTAGAATTCACTCACTAGGATTCTTCACTAAGAGTGTCGATTCTTTTAAACACTAGACAACAACTCCACAGTTGAGAAATCAATACCACTTTAATTCTCCTTTTCTTACAAGAAAGTCATATTTTGTGTATAACACATTTCCTGGAACATAAATACCACATATTTCTTATTTAAGACATTTATGTCAGAGGGAAATTGACACTTTAGTAAAGAACCCATTTGAACATCAGAGAGAACAATTATTTTCTTGAGTGTATTAAATCAGAGAATGATAACACGGCTTCCTTAAAGTGATGTTAATCTTAATTTTCAAGCTACTTTATTTTAGAATGGTGTATCACACACATTTTAAGAAATAGCTGCATGCATAAAGGGCACTATCATAATATATTTTCTATTTCTTATTGAAATTCCTATTTGTATCTTGTAATCATAACATCTGGACTTGTTCACACCCATAGCAGCACCCCTGGTCTATCTACAAAATCTGTTCAATTTTCCCATCTCTGGGAGATCTATGTGTTCCACCTAAGACTTCTTCACTTTGTCTAATAACTTCTCTGGATATGTGGAGTGTGATAATCATTTAACAGCTAATATTCACTTATAAGTGAGTACATATCATGATTTCTTTCTGGGTCTGGGTTGCATTGTTCAGCATGATTTCTAGTTTCATGTGTTTGTTTGCAAATTTCATTATGTCATTTTTTTAGCACCTAAGTTTGTGTATCTTGTTATGCTGTATTTGGTTGATAGCCCTGGGAGAATTGCTCTTTTCTGAAGGTAAATGGAGGACTAGTGGATCTAAAAGAGAGGAGAGGTGGAATGGGGAAATTGGGAGTAGGGGAAGAAGCCTACAGAACTCCAAACAGACTGGACCAGAACAGAAGTACCTCCCGTCACATAATAATCAAAACACCAAATGTACTAAGCAAAGAAAGAATATTAAAAGCAGTAAGAGAAAAAGGCCAAGTAACATACAAAGGAAGACCTATCCAAATCACATCAGACTTCTCACCAGAGACTATGAAAGCCAGAAGATCCTGGGCAGATCTCATGCAGACACTAAGAGAGCACAAATGCCAGCCTAGACTACTATACCCAGCAAAACTCTCAATCACCATAGATGGAGAGACCAAGATATTCCACGATAAAACCAAATATACAAAATATCTTTCCACAAACCCAGCCCTGAAAGGGATAATAGGTGGAAATCGCTGATACAAGGAGAGAAACTACACCCGAGAAAAAAACTAGATTGTAACCTTCTTTCGTCAAACCCAAAAGTAGATAACCACTCAAACATAAAAGATGGCGTCAAAAATAGCAGGTGGCAATAATCACTATGCATTAATCTCTCTTAATATCAATGGTCTCAATTCTCCAATAAAAAGATATAGAATAAGAGACTGGATACATAAACAGGACCCAGAATTTTGCTGCGTGCAGGAAACGCACCTCAGTGTCAAAGACAAACACTACCTCAGAGTAAAAGACTGGAAAACAATCTTACAAGCAAATGGTCCCAGGAAACGAGCTGGACTAGGCATCCTAATATCAGATAAAAGTGACTTTTAACCTAAAGTCATCAAAAAAGACACAGAAGGACACTACATACTGGTCAAAGGAAAAATCCACCAAGAAGAACTCTCAATTCTGAATATCTATGCTCCAAATGCAAGGGTACCCTTATTCCTAAAAGAAACTTTACTAAAGCACAAAGCACACATCGCACCTCACACAATAATAGTGGGTGACTTCAACACCCCGCTCTTTGAAATGGATCGTTCAGGAAAGCAGAAACTAAACAGGGACACACTGAAACTAATTGAAGCCTTGGACCAAATGGAAATTATATATATAACATTTCATCCTAAAGCAAAATAACATACCTTCTTCTCAGCACCTCATGGTACATTCTCCAAAATCGACCATATAATTGATCACAAAACAGACCTCAACAGATATAAGAAGTTCAAACTAATCCCATGCCTCCTATCAGATCACTATTGAATAGGGGGGGTCTTCAATGGCAACAAAAACAACAGAAAGCCCACATACACATGAAGGCTGAACAATGCTCTACTCAATGATAACTTGGACAAGGAAGAAATAAAGAAAGAAATCAAAGACATTTTAAACTTTAATGAAAATGAAGGCACAAAATACCCTAATTTATGAGACACAATGAAAGTGGTGCTAAGAGAAAAATTCATAGCCCTGAGTGCCTCCAAAAAGAAACGGGGAGAGAGCATACACTAGCAGTTTAATGGCACACCTGAAAGCCCTGGAACAGAAAGAAGCAAATACACCCAAGAGGAGTAGAAGGAAGGAAATCATTGAACTCAGGGCTGAAATCAATCAAGTAGAAACAAATAAAACCATACCAAGAATCAACAAAACTAGGAGTTGGTTCTTTGAGAAAATCAAAAAGATAGGTAAACCCTTAGCCAGACTAGCAAGAGGGCACAGAGACACTATGCAAATTAACAAAACCAGAAAGGAAAAGGGAGAAATAACAACAGAAACTGAGGAAATTCAAAAAATCATCAGATCCTACTACAAAAGCCTATATTCAACACAACTGGAAAACTTGGAGGATATGGGCAATTTCCTAGAAAGATACCAAATACCAAAATTAAATCAGAATCAAATAGACCATCTAAACAATCCTATAACCCAAGAAGAAATAGAAGTGGTCATTGGAGTCTTCCAACCAAAAAAAGCACAGGTTCAAATGGTTTTAGTGCAGAATTCTATCAGACCTTCAAAGAAGACCTAACACCAATACTCTTCAAACTATTCCACAAAATAGAAACAGAAAGAACACTATTCAACTCATTCTATGAAGCCACAATTACGCTAATACCAAAATCACACAAAGATCCGACAAAGAAAGAGAATCTCAGGCCAATTTCTCTTATGAATATTGATGCAAAAATACTCAATCAAATTCTTGCCAACCGAATTCAAGAAAACATCAAAAAGATCATTCACCATGATCAAGTAGGCTTCATCCCAGGGATGCAGGGTTGGTTCAGTATAAGGAAGCCCATCAATATAATCCACTACATAAAAAATCTCAAAGAAAAAAAACACATGGTCATCTCATTAGATGCTGAAAAAGCATTTGACAAAAGTCAGCATCCTTCCATGCTAAAAGTCTTGGAAAGATCAAGAATTCGAGGCCCATATATAAACATAGTAAAAGCAAGTTACAACAAACTGGTAGCCAACATCAAACTAAATGGAGAGAAACTTGAAGCAATCCCACTAAAATCAGGGAGTAGACAAGGCTGCCCTCTCTCTCCATATCTCTTTAGTATAGTACTTGAAGTTCTAACTAGAGCAATTAGACAACAAAAAGAGGTCAAAGGGATAAATATTGGAAAGGAAGAAGTCAAACTATCACTATTTTCAGACGATATGATAGTATACTAAAGTGACCCAAAGAACTCCACCAGTGAACTCCTACATTGATAAACAACTTCAGCAAATTGGCCAGATATAAAATCTAATCAAGCAAATCAGTAGCCTTCCTATACTCAAAGGATAAGCAGGCTGATAAAAAAAATAAGAGAAATGATACCCTTCATGATAGCCACAAACAATATAAAGTATTTTGGATTGACTCTAAACAAACAAGTGAAAGATCTGTATGACCAGAACTTCAAGTCTCTGAAGAAAGAAATTGACGAAGACCTCAGAAAATGGAAAAATCTGCCATGCTCATGGATTGGCAGGATTAATATAGTAAAAATGACCATCTTACCAAAAGCAATTTACAGATTCAATGCAATCCCCATCAAAATCCTAACTCAATTCTTCATAGAGTTAGAAAGAACAATTCAAAACTTCATCTGGAATAACAGAAAACCCAGGATAGCTAAAACTATTCTCAACAGCAAAGAACTTCTGGGGGAATCAGTATCCCAGACCTCAAGATGTACTACAGAGCAATAGTGTAAAAAACTGCATGGTATTGGTACAGTGACAAGCATGTAGATCAATGGAACAGAATTGAAGACCCAGAAATGAATCCACACTCCTATGGTCACTTGATCTTTGACAAAGCAGCTAAAACCATCCAGTGGAAAAAAGATAGCCTTTTCAACTAATGGTGCTGATTCAACTGGAGTTCAACATGCAGAAGAATGCAAATAGATCCATTCTTATCTCCTTGCACAAAGCTCAATTCCAAGTGGATCAAGGAACTCCACATAAAACCAGACACACTGAAGCTAATAGAAAGTAAACTAGGGAAGAACCTTGAACATATGGGCACAGGGGAGAATTTCCTGAACAGAACACTAATAGCTTATGCTCTAAGATCAAGAATTGACAAATGGGACCTCATAAAATTGCAAAGTTTCTGTAAGGCAAAGGACACTATCAAAAGGACACAGCAGCAGCCAACAAACTGGGAAAAGATCGTTACCCACCCTACATCCAACAGAGGGCTAATATCCAATATATACAAAGAAATCAAGAAGTTAGACACCATTGAGCCAAATAACCTTATTAAAAAATGGGGTACAGAGCTAAACAAAGAGTTCTCACCTGAAGAATATCTAATGGCTGAGAAGCACCTAAAGAAATGTTCAACATCTCTAGTCATTAGGGAAATGCAAATTATAACAAGCCTGAGATTCCACCTCACACCAGTCAGAATGGCTAAGATCAAAAACACAGGAGACAGCAGGTGTTGGCAAGGATGTGGAGAAAGAGGAAAACTCCTCCACTGCTGGTGGAATTGCAAGCTGGTACAACCACTCTGGAAAGCAGTCTGTCGGTTCCTCTGAAAACTGTGCATGACACTCCCAGAGGATCCTGTTATACCACTCCTGGGCATTTACCCAGAGGCTACCCCTGCATGCAATAAGGACACATGCTCCACTATGTTCATAGCAGCCTTATTTATAATAGCCAGAAGCTGGAAAGAACCCAGATGTCCCTCAATGGAAGAATGGGTTCAGAAAATGTGGTGTATTTACACAATGGAGTACTACTATGCAATTAAAAACAATGAATTCACGAAATTCTTAGGCAAATGGTTAGAACTGGAAAATATAATCCTTAGTGAGGTAACCCAATCACAAAAGAACACACATGGTATGCAGTCACTGATAAGGGGATATTAACCCAGAAACTCGGAATATCCAAGACACAATTCACATATCAATAGATTTCCAAGAAGATGGAAGGAGAGAACCCTGGTCCTGGAAAGACTGGATGTAGGGGTGTACCAGGACAGAGAAGCGAGAGGGGGTTGAATGTGGAACAGGGTAGGGAAGAAGGCTTATGTGACTTTCGGGGAGGGAGGAACTGGGAAAGGATAAGTCATTTGGAATGTAAATAAGAAAAATATAGAAAATAAAATAATATACATAAAAAAAGAAAAACAGTAGAGATTGGACCCTCCCCACATGCATGTTATCAAAATCTAGGAAAAAAATCATAACAAAATTGTGTGTGTGTGTGTGTGTGTGTGTGTGTGTGTATAAAACTAACCAAGTAGGTTAGTTTGATTGAACAATGATCTCCAACAAGCCCCTCAGAGATTGACTGGTTTTTGCCTACCAAGCACTGACATTACAAGCATGCATCACCTCACCCACTTCTAAAAACCTTTTTATAGTTTCTTTGTGAATTTTACATCATGCTTCCCCATCCCACTCATTTCCCCCTCCTCTTGTGTTCAACCACCACTCTTGCAACCTAGCCCCAACAGAAAAAGAACCTGGTTGTGGAAGCTGTAGTGTGTTACAGTGTACTACACAGTGTAGTGTGTCAAAGTATAATCCTTTCCAACACTTCTTTATTTGTAAATGTTTATTGCAGTGACTTCTTCCTTGGTCTGGTGTGAAGCCTCTGGCTTCTGCTACTCTATCAGTACTGGAACCTCACTGAGACTTCTTTTGGATATCCTATTGTTGCCTTGTATCATCATTGAGATGCTGTAGTTTTGGATCTGTAGGACTGGCTTCTCTATGATCTCCAGCAGTTCATAGATGGGGTAGATGCTAGGATGGGCCAATTCAAAGCCCTGGATCTAGGCCTGAGAGGTATCTGGGCTGGTCAGACCTCTGGCTCTCTGTTTCTCATGCCTTTGGGTCAGATCACCAGTAACTTCCCACTACCAGAGCCAGCTTTATCCTGCTGCCCAGGTGAGGTGCAGAATCTTCTCTCTAAATGTTGTAGCTGGTGAGGGACATGGCGAGTTCTCTTACTCTTGGGCCCAGCACTCCTGCCCACTATAGAATGCAAAGTGCTAGGGAAGGGAGAAGGGTATCTTTGCCTATGATGTCTAGCTGAGGGGTGGGGCCAATAATGCAGAGCCCTTAGTTATCTATATGTCCCCTGGTGGCAGCCCAGACCAGGGTCATCCACCTGGACTTTGATGTTAACAGACTTCTGCTGCTTCAGGGACACAGACCCAGATATGGTCCTCTGTGGCAGCACAGGCCAGGACCCCATCATGATCGCAGGTGGCATCACTAGCTACTCATGTCAGACGATTCCTCACTACCTTTGAGTTTCCAGTTCTGCCTCTCTTCATTTTCCCCATATCCTCCTGTTTCTCTTTCTCTTCTATTTTTCCTACCAATTATTTGTTTCTCTTATAGGCATCCAGAATCATTGGGTGTCTGGAGATGTCTCAAGAGTAATCTCAGGAATGCTTTGCTCTATTAGTACATTATGGCACTGGGAAGGTGTCAACTCAGGCATGGTGTACCCCACAACCACCAGGCCTGCCTGGCACCTGACTGGTGGTTGTCTCAGGCTGGTTCCATGTCCAGAGGGTCTGGTGATTATCTTGGGTTCTCTCCTTGCTAGGCCCATCTGAATGACTTCATATGAGGCTCATCTGTCTCAGGTTCACACTTGTCTAGAGCCTTTAGTTCCAGGCAGAGTTCTTCTAGTCTCTGGCTTGCTCCTGGTCCTGGGAGCTTTCAGGGCCTTCACAGTGCTGGACTGGTAGTTGTTTTAGGATTGCTTCTTTCAGGAAATATTAGCATACTAATCATTCAGGTGTTCATAGGTCAGATCAATGGTAGGCTAAGTAGATATAGCTTCTTTCCTTTCTGTCATGTACTCATGCACATGTGACACAGTAGCCACACTTGAAATGCTTCTAGGTGTAAGCAGTTTTTTTTAAATGTGCATTGGATATTGAGGCTCAAAATTATGTACTCATGCTTGCAAGCTCAGCACTTTATCAATTCAACTATTCCTACAGCCCAAGAAGTAATAAATGTGTGTGGTTGTAGGTATTTTAACCTGATTTAGACATTATGTAACAAAAACACACATCAAACGATCAGGTGACATACCATTATTACACTCAATTTCATTTTAATGTATCAGTTTAAAATTTTGTGAAGTATACTTTCCTAGAAGCATTAAGAATCAGTTTTCAAAGTACTATCAAGATTAGTTCCAATTTTTAGTTCATGGTGCAATGGATTACTGCATTTCTTGTTATCAACTCAGTAAATGCTGTTGCTTTCAGAATTGTCCTTTCAATACAAAGAAATGGAAAGTGACTGACATTAAAACTTATTATGTAGCCCTCCCCTTGTTATTACATCCCAGCCTACAATCCCAGCAGAAGACCCCTGCTCTTCCAGAGACAACACCCATACCTGGAACCCCAGGTAAGACCTTGGTTGCAGACTGCCAATAATTCCTCAGAGTCAGACTACCTTTCTCCAAACAGCTTCCTCTCTTTGTCATTATATCACTCCCACAAGTCTGGCATAAGCCTCCTGCTCTAACAGAGGTCATGCTACTTGTCTGAACTCCAAGAGGCAACACCAACACCCAGAACCCTAGAAGTCACACAGGTAGCCACAACTGCACCCTACTGGTCCAGAAGAATCAACAGTCACCAGAACCACAATCCAATCAGGTCAGGAGACCATAAAGAAAAGAAAAACCTCCATGTGTACGCTTTGGTTGTTGGTTTAGTCCCTGGGAGCTCTGGAGGGTCTGGTTGGTTCATATTGGTGTTCCTCCTATGGGGCTACAAACCCCTTCAGCTCCTTGGGTCCTTTCTCTAGTTCTTCCATTGGTGACCTTGTGCTCAGTTCAATGGTTGGCTGAGAATGTCCCCCTCTGTATTTGTCATGTAGTGGTAGAGCCTTTCAGGAGACAGCTATATCAGGCTCCTGTCAGCAAGTGCTTCATGGCCTCCACAATAGTGTCTGCATTTGGTGACTGTGTATGGGATGGATTCCCAGGTGTGGCAGTCTCTGGATGGCCTTTCCTTCAGTCAATGCTCCATACTCTCTCCGTATTTTCTCTTGTGAGTATTTTGTTCCCCCAGGGCTCCAGACACATATGGAGCAGAGGATGGCCTTGTTAGGCATCAATAAAAGAGGCCCTTGGTCCTGTGAAGGCTCGATGCCCCAGTGTAGGGGAATTTGAGGGTTGGTGGGAGAATACCCTCATAGAAGCAGGGGGAGGGGATGAGATAGGAGGTTCTGGGGGGGGGACCAGGAAAGGGGATAACATTTGAAATGTAAATAAAGAAAATATCCAATAAAAAAGAGAAGCCAAGGGAAAATATACCCGTCCATTAAAGACAAACTCATAAATTGGCACTAAAACCTGTAATTACCCCAAACCTGCATGCCTAGAGGCCAGCATAAGAACACAATCACCAACAACCAGGGAAATATGGCACCACCAGTAATCAGCTGTCCTACTACAGCAAACCCTGAATATTCCAACACAGTTGAAGCAGAAGAAGACAACTTTAAAACCAAACTTTTGAAGTTTGGAAAATAGGAAAATAGTAAATCCATTAAAGAAATCCAGGAAAATACAAACAATGGGATGAAATTAAGGAATACCTTAAATAAAGCCAAGAAAGTCAGAATAAGATAAAAACGGGTGAAAGAAATGAATAAAACTTCTATAGAAAAACAACCATAAAGAAAACACAACCTGAGGAAATTCTGGGGATTGAAAATCTAGGTCAGAGAATAGGAATGATAGACACAAGCATCACCAACAGAATACAAGAGATAGAAGAGATAATTTCAGACATAGAAGATACAATAGAATAAATAGATACATTAGTCAATGATACTGATAAATTTAAAAAAAATAAATCCTGAGATAAAACCTCCAGGATTTCAGGGACACTGTGCAAAGACCAAGGAATCATAGGAATAGAAGGAAGAGAAGAATTTCAGCTCAAAGACCCAGGAATTACTTTTAACAAATCATAGGAGAAAATTTTCCTAACCTTAAGAAGAACATGCCTATAAAATATACAAAAAGCTTACAGAACACCAAATAGTGTGGACCAGAAAAGAAAGTGGCAAATGTTGTCACCCCCTGACCCTGTCACCATATCATAATCACAAAACTAAATTTACAAAACAAAGAAAAAATAATAAAAGCTACATGGGGAAAAGTGCAAGTAATATATAAAGGCTGAAATCCATAAAATAGAAACAAAGAGAACAATACAAGGAATCAATGAAACAAAGAGTTGGTTCTTTAAGAGAAATCAATAAGATAGAGAAACCCTCAGCCAAACTAAGTAAAAGGTAGAGAGAAAACATCCAAATTTTAAAAAGTCAGAAATGAATAGGGGACCATAATAGCCACAGCAAATCCAAAAGATCATTAGGTCTTTGTTCTAAACTCCACACAATTGGAAAATTGAAAGAAAAATGCACAATTTTCCTGATAGATACCACTTACCAAAGTTAAATCAAGATCAGATAAATAATTTAAATAGTCCCATAACCCCTAAGGAAATGCAAGCATCAAAAGTCTCCCAACAAAAAATCCCAGGGCCAGATGGTTTTAGTATAGAATTCTAACAGACATTCAGAGAAGAACTGATACCAATACTTCTCAAATTATTCCTCAAAATGAAACAGAAGTAACATTGCCAAATTTATTTTATGAGGCTACAGTCACCCTGACATCTAAACCACACAAAACCTCAATTAAGAAAAGGAATTTTAGACCAATTTCTCTCATGAATATTGATGCAAAAATACTAAGTAAAATACAACCAAATCCAGGAACACATCAAAAAGAGCATTCACCATGATCAAGTAGGCTTCATCCCAAGAATGCAGGGATACTTCAACATATGAAAATTTATCAATGTATTCCACCATATATACAAACTGAAAGAAAAGAAAAAATACATGTTATCTTCTCCTTAGATACTGAAAAATCTTTGACAAAATCCAACACTCCATTTTTGTTAAAAGTATTGGAGAGATCAGGAAACAAAGGACATACTTGAATACAATAAAGGCAATTTACTGGGAGCTGATAACAAACATCAAATTAAATGGAGAGATACTTAAAGCAAACCCACTAAAACTAGGGGACAAGACAAAGCTGCCTCTCTCTCTCTCTCTCTCTCTCTCTCTCTCTCTCTCTCTCTCTCTCTCTCTCTCCAATATAGTCTTTGAACCTCTAGCTAGATCAATAAGACAACTAAAGGAGATCAAGGGAATACAACTTGTAAAAAAATGAAATGGAAGTATTGCTATTCATAGATGATATAATACTATGTATAAGTGACCTCAAAAACTCCACGAGAAAACTCCTACAGCTGATAAATACCTTCAGCAAAGTGGCTGGATACAAAATTAACTCAAAAAAAAAATCAGGAGCACTCCTTAATACAAGTGATAAATGGGATGAGAAAGAAATCAGGGAAACAATATCCTTCACAATAGTCATGAATAGTATAAAATAATTGGTGTACCTCTGATCAAACACAATACAAAAACTTGAAGTCTCTCAAGAAAGAAATTGAGGAAGATATCAGGAGATGGAGGATTTCCCATGTTTGTCAACTAGGAGGACTAACATAGTAAAAATGGCCATTTTACTAAAAACTATCTACTTCAACACAATCCACATCAAAATCACAACACAATTCTTTACAGATTTTCAAAGAACAATATGCCCCTTCACTTGGAAAAAACCAAAACTCCAGGATAGCTAAAAAATTTTTGTACATTGAAAGAGCTTCTGGAGTTATCACCATCTGTGAATTCAAGCTGTATTACAGAGCTATAGTAATAAAAACCATATGGTATTGGCATAAAAATAGACAGGTTGTTCAATGGAATTGAATTGAAGACACAGATGTAAATCCATATACCTATGGATACCCGATTTTTGGAAAAGAAGCCAGGAATAAAAATCATCTTGAAAAATGGTACTGTTCAAACTGGATGTTGGCAAGTAGAAGAAGGCAAATGACTCTGAGATTCTGTCTTACAGCTGTCAGAATGGCTAAAATCAAGGACACACATGAAAACTCATTCTGGAAAGGATGTGGAGCAAAGGGAACACTCCTCCATTGCCAGTGGGTGTGCAAATCTGTACAAACATTTTGGAAATCAATATTGTGGTTTCTCAGAAAATTGATAATTGATCTAGTTCAAGACCCAGATATATTATTCCTGGGCATATACCCACTCCTTCTTACCACAAGAACACTTGTTCAACTTGTTTGAGTAGAATATTGTATAAATATTTACTAAGTTTATTTACTATAGTATGTTAAGTACTTCTGATGTTTCTCTAATTTTGTCTAGATGGCCTGACTATTGAGGAAAGTTGGATATGACAATCCTCTACTATTAATGGTCTTGTGTTAATCTGTGTCTTTGAGCTGAGTAGTAAATGTTTAATGAAATTGGGTATCCCAGACTTTAGTATGTATATGTTTAGGATAGTGATGTCTTCTTGGTTAATTGTTCCCTTGATAAGGAATTCCATATTTGTCTGTTCTGCTAAATATTTCGGACAGTTTTAGTTTGAAACTAGTTCAAGTCTAGTTTGTTTGTTAGGCTAGTTATGCCTCTTTGGTTCCTGGTTCCATATTATGGGAATCCTTTTTATACAAGATGGTTCTTATCTTTAAACATATGTTTCTTTTAAAAAAATTTCCACCAAGTTTCTCCCCATCATCTCCCTTCCCCTTCAGATCCACTTCCTCATTTACCTTCAGAAAAGGACTGGCCTTCCAGGGACATCAACCAAACATGACTTATGAAGCTGCAATAAGACTAGGTAATCCCTTCATGTTAATGCTGGATGAGACAACCCAATATAAGAAAAAGGGTCCTCCAATCAGGCAAAGAATCAGAGACCATACCCATTCCCATTGTTAGGAGTTCCATAAGAGTAGCCAGCTATACAACCATTATATATACATATATGTATATGTATACGTACATGCAGAGGACCTAACACAGACCCATATAGGCTCCGTGGCTGTTGATTCAGTCTCTGTGAGCTCTGGGTGGTTGATTATGTGGGAGATTTTCTTGTGGTATCCTTGACCCCTCTGGCTCCTTCCTCCTCTTCTTATGCAGGATTCACTGAGCTTCACTTAATTTTTGACTGTGGGTCTCTGCATCTGCTCTTCTCAGTTGCTAGATGAAGCCTGTCTGATGATGATTATGCTAGGCTCCAGACTACTAGCATAGCAGAGTATCATTAGGAACATTTTATTGACTTTTTAAAATTTGCCAGTTCTAGTCTAAGTTTCTGGGCTATACAATCTCATGTTCCTGGCCATCTAGTCAGTATCAAGGGTGGGCTCCCTATAGTGACATGGATCTCATTGGTTGGTCACTCCCCAAGTCCTGTGCCACCTTTACCCTGGGCATATCTTGCAGGCATGACAAATTGTAGGTTGCAAGTTTTGTGGCTGGCAGCCTTACCTTGTCACAGGAGATGGCTATTTTATACTCCATATCCTCCATTATTAATAGTCTTTCCTACGGTCACCCTTATAGATTCCTGGTAATTTCCATTGCACTAGATAAGAGATAGAAGTCTTTTGTTTATTTACCCATTCAGCCAGCTTGATTTATTTATTTATTTATTTATTTATTTTACACTCCAGATTTTGTTCTCCTCCTGGTCCACCCTCCGACTGTTCTCTACCCCTTTCTCCATGAGGATGTTCCCCACCCCCCCACCCAAATCCCACCAGACCTCTAAACTCCCTGGGGTCTCCAGTCTCTTGAGGGTTCGGTGCACCTTCTCTGACTGAACCCAGACCTGGCAGTCCTCTGCTGTATGTGTGTTGGGGGCGTCATATCAGCTGGTATATGCTGCCTGTTTGGTGGTCCAGTATCTGAGAGATCTCAGGGGTCCAGGTTAATTGAGACTGCTGGTTCTCCTACAGGGTTGACCTCCTCCTCAGCTTCTTTCAGCCTTTCCCTAATTAAACCACAGGGGTCAACAGCTTCTGTCCTTTGGTTGGGTGCAAATATTTGCATCTGACTCTTTCACCTGCTTGTTGGGTCTTTCAGAGGGCAGTCATGCTGGATCCATTTTGGGAGTGCTTCATAGCCTCAGTAGTAGTGTCAGGCCTTGGGACCACCCCTTGAGCTGGATCCCACTTTGGGCCTGTCTCTGACTTCTATCCATTTCTATCCCCACAGTTCTTTTAGACAGCAACAATTATGGGTCAGAGTTTTGACTGTGGGATGGCAACATCCTCCCTCACTTGATGTTCTGTCTTCTAGCTGGAGGTGGGCTCTACAAGTTCCCTCTACCTACTTTTGGGCATTTTGTCTAAGGTCCCTCCCTTTGAGTCCTGAGAATCTCTCAGCTTCCAGGTCTCTGGTGCATTCTGGAGGGTCCCCCAACCTCCTACCTCCTGAGGTTGCAGGTTTTCATTCTTTCTTCTGGTCTTCGGGGGGCTTCCCTCCCACAATACCAGATCTGGGTCCCCTCTTCCCCCACCCCCATCCACTTTCCCTCCCAAGTCCCTCCTTCCTTCCCCCTTGGTGATTGCTTTCTTCTCCCTCCCAAGTGGGACTGAGGCGTCCTTACTTGGGCCCTTAATCTTGTTGACCTTTTTGAGTTCTGTGGACTGTATAATCAGCTTGTATTTTTTTTAATTGCGAAATTGAGGCATTGATATTTAAAGTTATTATTGAACTATGTGTATATTTTTTGTGTTGCTGATTTTTGCTGGTGGTGTTCATGTGTGTATGTGTGTGTGTGTTCGTGTATGTGTGTGTGTGTGTGTGTGTGTGTGTTGTGTGTGTGTGAGAGAGAGAGAGAGAGAGAGAGAGAGAGGAGAGAGAGAGAGAGAGAGAATTTTAAGTGGTAGTTTGTATTTTAATAACTATTGTTTTATACTTCTTTCCACATAGTCTGTTATGCTCATTCCTCAATTCAAGCCAAATAATGCTTCTTGTATTTCCTTTAGTTTTGATTTGTTTGATATATATTTGTTTTTTAAAGTCTGTTTATGTTGTAGGGAGTTTTATTTTGTCCTTCAACCCTGGCAGATGATTTTGCTTGGTATATTAGTCAAGGTTGACCATCATAGTCTTTCAAGACTTGACATGTATTGCTTTAGGCTCTTCTGGGTTTCAAAGTTTCCATTGATAATTCAATTGTTATTCTGATATTTTTCCTTTATATGTGAATTGAGTTTTTTCTTGCAGTTTTCAAAATATGTCCTATGTTCTGTAAACTTAGTGTTTTAGCTATAATATGCCATGGGAACTTTTATTTTTTATCTTCTCTACGTGGTGTTTTGTGTGCTTCTTGTGTTTGAGTGTTTGTGTCTTTCTTTCATTTTGGAGAACTTTTCTTCTATAATCTTGTTGAAGATTTGGTCTATGCAGTTGACTATGAATTCTCTCTCATCTATTTCTATAATTCAAAGTTTTGGTATTTTTCTTGATATCACATATTTCCTGCATGTTTTTTCTGTGTTTCTTTAATTGTTCATGTTTCTTGCCTATTTGGTGTAAACAGGCCTGTTTTTTATCTTTTAGACACAATAGTCTGTCTTCTGCTCAATTCATTTGACTAGTGAGGCTTTTAATTGAGTCTTCTAGTTGAATTATTTGGATTCAAATTATGCCTTTAGTTTTGCTTGAGTTCTCTTCAATGTTACCATCATCTGATTGAATTCTGTTCTCATGTCTTTGTCTTTGTCATTTTCATCAGACTGATCCATATGTGTTCTTTGCCACAATTCAAGCATTTGTTCTTCTCTCTCTCTCTCTTTCTCTCTCTCTCTCTCTCTCTCTCTCTCTCTCTCTCTCTCTTTCTCTCTCCTCTCTCTTTCTCATTGAGCTATTTCCTTGTGTCTTCTTTAAACTCTCTGAATTCACTGATAAAGTTTATTATTATTTTAAATTTTATGTCCTGGAGTTCAACTTAGTAATTCACATTGGCAAGCATTCTACAGGGCTAGTCATTTTTGGTCAAGAGATACTAGGTTGATCTTTCATATTGTTGGTATTTTGGAAATGAGATCTGGGCATACGGATTACTCTGTTAGTTCTGTGTCTGTTATGGGCAGAGTTAGGTTCAGGTAGAAAAGAGAATGTGTTGGGCAGATTGAGCCTGGAGGCTGAAAGTGGCTCAGGTGGAATGAAGTCAGGTAGAGGGGATTGCACTGGTGTACAGGATTTTCCTCAGTCCAAGCCTGGATTGTGGGGGTAGATCTGGCTAGGTGGATGGGTTGGATATGACAGAGGTAGGTCCTGTGCATTTCTGCTGATAGCCTATTATGTTGTAGTCTGCCCATAAATAAATCCATTGATGAGGTAGATTTATCCTGACATATCATGTCTGAGTGAACGAAGCACATTGAGGACCATGTATTCCATGCCTAAGTCTGTGGGAGGACATTTTAGCTCAAATAACTATGTACATGAATGCAAGTGGCTCCTGTCCATCTACATATAAGGCTACTGAAATACCTTCTTTCCAGTCTGTTTCAAGTACTCATAGATGTAATTTGAATATGAATTTGTTATAATTTAATTTAATTGATGTAAAATCTGTGATTTAGAAACCACATACACCATTGCTATTTACTTTTATAGTTAGGTCCTGTAGAGCTTGAATATAATGTAAATATGTAGGGTTTGTTTGTTTGTGCTTTTATTGAGAGATAAATTATAAAGTACAACCAAGCAAATGTTATTTTTGGCATTGCATCAGAGTGTAAATATTTTTTGTCTGTAGACCACATTTTTTTTTTAAAAAATATAACCTGGAAATGTAGTCCAGGATGGCCTTAAACTCAATCCTCCTACCTCAGTCTTTGAAGGGCCAGGAACACATACATGAGGCATCTTTCCTAGATCCATAAACTATTTGGTAACTACTCAACATTGCCAAAGTAACCAGAAAGTGATAATAATGTGTCTGTTCATGGTGTAACATCAAGAAACACAGGTGCAGGTTCTTCCTGACACCTCACACAATGACTTCAGTCATTTTTCCCTTTGGTGCCAAGATTGTAGAGACATTACAGTGGTCAGGTTTAGGTAGGAATGAAAGGAAATCACAACAGAGATGTGTATTCTTCCCAGAATGGAGAGCTGGTTCTTCCAATCTTGACTAACACAATCTAGAAACTGCTTCACATGGGGAGGGGCTTCATTGGTAATATACTTTCTGTGCAGACTGGAGAACAAAAGTTAAAATTCCTAGCACACATGTTAATTAAAAAGCAAATCTTAGCTCTGGTGAGGCAAAGGCAGTCTGATTTCTGAAGCTCACTGTCCATCCAATCAGTGAGTTTGAAATTCAGGTGAGAAACTTGTCTCAGAGAAATAAGGTGGGTAATTCTAAGGAAGATGCTCCAAGTTGATCTATGACTCTACACACTCATGCATATATGTACTAACATGTATATGAACATATTTATATACATATACTACCAAATTAAAATTAAAATTAATTAAAAATTTTTAATTTTTAAAAAGAAACTGTGAGGTTCAGCAAAATCCTCAAGTACATAGGGATAAGGGGTCTGAAAATGTTGGCATTCTGAGACAATGTAGATTATCATCAGTACCTTTTAATGTACAAAGTATCAAGGACATAGAACAAAGATGATATCTGTACTACGTTCTGGGACTACCATGACAAAACACTATAAACTGTGCAGCTAACCAAATGGAAAATACCTTTTGTAAATCTGGAATCTGGAAACATAAGATCAATGTATTGCCAGTAGAGTAGGTTTTCCAAAATTAGGTTTTGCTCTTTGCTTCCCTCCTAACTTTGCAAACACCAGGTTTGGGTTGCACATGACAAGCTCCTTTCACTTTTACATCATTTGCCTCCTGTCTGTGCATCTATGTCTGCATTGAAATTCCTGCTTTTTACAAAGTGAACTAATCACATTGGATTACATCAGTTATTACTCTCACTGATGCAATACTATGCCTTCAAAAAGAAACTTAAGGAAGGATTGATTTTGGCTCACAGTTCAAGGAACCATCATTGATGAGGCAGCCTGTCACATTACAGCTACAGTCAGGAAGCAGAGGATGTAAATGCTGATGATCCTCTCTCTCTCTCTCTCTCTCTCTCTCTCTCTCTCTCTCTCTTTCTCATTTTTCTTTTTTTTCTTTTTTTCTTTTTTTTTTTAATTATTTATTTAATTTTTTTAATTTACATTCCAAATCATTTCCCCTTTCCCGTTTCCTCCCTCCCCAAAAGTCCCATAAGCCCCCTTCCCTCCCTCTTTTCTCCATTCAAACCCCCTCTCGTTACTCTGTCCTGCCGTTCCCCTACATCCAGTCTTTCCAGGACCAGGGGTCTCAAAAAAAAAAAAAAAAGAAATCTATTGATATGCGGATTGTGTCTAGGGTATTCCGAGATTCTGGGTCAATATCCCCTTATCAGTGACTGCATACCATGTGTGTTCTTTTGTGATTGGGTTACCTCACTAAGCATGATATTTTCAAGATCTGACCATTTGCCTAGGAATTTCGTGAATTCATTGTTTTTAATTGCAGAGTAGTATTCCATTGTGTAAATATACCACACCTTCTGAATCCATTCCTCCGTTGAGGGACATCTGGGTTCTTTCCAGCTTCTGGCTATTATAAATAAGGCTGCTATGAACATAGTGGAGCATGTGTCCTTATTGCATGCAGGTAAAGCCTCTGGGTATATGCCCAGGAGTTGTATAGCCGGATCCTCCGGGAGTGTCATGCCCAGTTTTCTGAGGAACCGCCAGACTGCTTTCGAGAGTGGTTGTACCAGCTTGCAATTCCACCAGCACTGGAGGAGTGTTCCTCTTTCTCCACATCCTCATTTTTCAATTTAGGATCTTAACTCATAGAGTGGCACTATCCATATTTAGGATGGATCTTCTCATCTTGACTGATACAATCTAGGAACTCTGCCTTACAGATATAATGAGAGGTTTATCTCCTAATTAATTCTATATCCTGCAAAATTGACAATATTAGCTACCATTTTGGTTGAAGTCCCACCTTAACAACCTAATCTCCATTAGATGAAACCTCCCTATTTGCAAATATGCCCATATTTACAGGTATAGGAGGATCAGACTTCAACATTTCCTTGAGGATGTGTGTGGGTATATATCAACTCATCTTACATCATGTGGAGGAATAACTTTTAAATTATACTTAGTACTGCAAGAATGATCATGAAAACAAGAGAAAATGATGGTAAATTATCATTTTCGTGCTAAATCAGGTTTCGCATTCATGTTAGCAATTAAAATTACAATTTAGAAGAAGCAGAGATCTTTATATGGAATGTTTTCCACTTCGTTGAATGTTCTTTTCAAGTAAAAATTGTATTCTGTTTTCAGAAAAAAAGTGCATATTTTATACTTAGTTTCTCTCTTGCTTAATTGTCTCTGCATGGCAAGCACCTTAATCTTTCTCTCTCCTCTCCCTCTACCCCTTCTTCCTTTTACAGATTTTTAAAAAGTCAGCTAACTTTCTTTCTGTGGTGTTAAATTGTTCAACTCATCCTTTGTCATTATGACAAGATACCTGAGAGAAATGATTTAGTCCTGTAGTTTAGCCTACTAGCTGGTAATCATTGAGTCAAAACATTGTGTGGATCTGGGAATGTGTCTCAGCAGCTAAAGGTCCTAATTTACAAACATAAAGACCTGACTTTGGATCCCCAACATCCATCTTTAATGCTGCACATCCCAGCTCACAACTGCCATCTCAGCACTTTGGGACTGTTGTAGGGGTAGAGAATGTGCAGATCCAGTGGCTTGCTGTCTAGCTAGTCTTTGTGAACTATAGAGTTAAGGTTTAGTAAGAAATCCTATCTAAAGCATAATATGGAAGCAATACAAGACATTCAACACCAATCTCAGTCATAAACACATGCACACACAGGTGCACCCACCCCGAGATACATACACTATATGTACAAACCAAAGAGAGAATAAATTGTTATAAATTTGGAAAAAACAAAACACCCTTCCTTATAAGTTAATCCAAAACTTTGATCATGCCAACTTTCAAATATTTTGAAGTAGTATATTTTATCATTAAGAGTATGATTACAACTACAATTGTCATGAAATGTCAAGAATGACTGTCAAACAACTGTAATAAAGGAGATTCATATGACACATGAAATATCACAGTTTTTATTTTTTCTTTTCTAAGTTTTTTATTTACATTCCAAATCATTCCCTTTCCTGTTTCCTCCCTCCCTCTTCCCTCCCTCTTTTCCCCATTCAACCCCCTCTCGCTTCTCTGTCCTGGCATTCCCCTACATCCAGTCTTTCCAGGACCAGAGGTCTCTCCTTCCATCTTCTTGGAAATCTATTGATATGCAAAGTGTGTCTTGGGTATTCTGAGATTCTGGGTTAATATCCCCTTATCAGTGACTGCATACCATGTGGTGTTCTTTTGTGATTGGGTTACCTCACTAAGGAAGATATTTTTCAGTTCTGACCATTTGCTTAGGAATTTTGTGAATTCATTGTTTTTAACTGCAGAGTAGTATTCCATTGTGTAAATATACCATATCTTCTGAATCCATTCCTCCGTTGAGGGACATCTGGGTCTTTCCAGCTTCTGGCTATTATAAATAAGGCTGCTATAAACTTAGTGGAGCATGTGTCCTTATTGCATGCAGGGGAAGCCTCTGGGTATATGCCCAGGAGTGGTATAGCCGGATCCTCCAGGAGTGTCATGCCCAGTTTTCTGAGGAACCACTGGACTGCTTTCCAGAGTTGTAGTACCAGCTTACAATCCCACCAGCAGTGGAGGAGTGTTCTCCTTTCTCTACATCCACACCAACAACTGCTGTCTCCTGTGTTTTTGATCTTAGCCATTTGACTGGTGTGGGATGGAATCTCAGGGTTGTTTTGATTTGCATTTCCCTAATGACTAAGGATGTTAAACATCTCCTTAGGTGCTTCTCAGCCATTAGATATTCTTCAGGTGAGAACTCTTTGTTTAGCTCTGTACCTCCCATTTTTTTAATAGGGTTACTTGCCTCTCTGGAGTTTAACTTCTTGAGTTCTTTGTATATATTGGATATTAGCCCTCGGTCGGATGTAGGGTTGGTAAAGATCATTTCCCAATTAGTTGGTTGCCTCTTTGTCCTTTTGACAGGGTCTTTTGCCTTACAAAAAACTTTGTAATTTTATGAGGTCCCATTTGTCAATTCTTGATCTTAGAGCATAAACTATTGGAGTTCTGTTCAGAAAATTCTCCCCTGTGCCCATATGTTCAAGGTTCTTCCCTAGTTTCCCTTCTATTAGTTTCAGTGTCTGGTTTTATGTGGAGGTCCTTGATCCACTTGGAATTGAGCTTAGTGCAAGGAGATAAGAATGGATCAATTTGAATTCTTCTGCATGTTGCACCATTTGTTGAAAAGGCTATCTTTTTCCACTGGATGGCTTAGGCTCCTTTGTCAAAGATCAAGTGACCATAAGAGTGTGGATTCATTTCTGTGTCTTCAATTCTGTTCCATTGATCTACATGCCTGTCAGTGTACCAATACCATGCAGTTTTTAACACTATTGCTCTGTAGTACAGTTTTGAGGTCCGGGATACTGATTCCCCCAGAGGTTCTTTTACTCTTGAGAATAGTTTTAGCTATCCTGGGTTTTCTGTTATTCCAGATGAATTTTTGAATTGCTCTTTCTAACTCTGTGAAGAATTGAGTTGGGGATTTTGATGGAGATTGCATTGAATATGTATATTGCTTTTGGTAAGATGGTCATTTTTACTATATTAATCCTGCCAATCCATGAGCGTGGCAGATTTTTCCATCTTCTGAGGTTTTCTTCAATTTCTTACTTCAGAGACTTGAAGTTCTTGTCATACAGATCTTTCACTTGTTTGGTTAGAGTCACAACCAAGATACTTTATATGGTTTGTGGGCTATTGTGAAGGGTTATCATATCTCTTACTTCTTTCTCAGCCTGCTTATCCTTTGAGTATAGGAAGGCTACTGACTTGCTTGAGTTGATTTTATATCTGGCCACTTTGCTGATGTTGTTTTTCAGCTGTAGGAGTTCTCTGGTGTAGTTCTTTGGGGCGCTTAAGTATTTTACTCTTAGCACCGCTTTCATTGTGTCTCATAAATTGGGTATGGTTGTGCCTTCATTTTTAAATTGTAAAAAGTCTTTGATTTCTTTCTTTATTTCCTCCTTGACCAAGTTATGATTAAGTAGAGCATTGTTCAGCCTCCGTGTTTATGTGGGCTTTCTGTTATTTTTGTTTCTGTTGAAGACCACCTTTATTCCATAGTGGATCTGATAGGAGCCATGGGATTAGTCCGATCTTCTTATATCTGTTGAGGTCTGATTTGTGACCAATTATATGGTCGATTTTGGAGAAGGTACCATGAGGTGCTAAGAAGAAGGTGTATTCTTTTGCTTTAAGATTGAAATGTTATTATATATATAATATATATATATATATATATTATATATATATTATATATATATATATATCTGTTAGTTCCATTTGGTCCGAGGCTTCAATTAAATTCACTGTGTCCCTGTTTAGTTTCTGCTTTCTTGAACGATCCATTTCAGAGAGCAGGGTGTTGAAGTCACCCACTATATTGTGTGAGGTGCGATGTGTGCTTTGAGATTTAGTAAAGTTTCTTTTACGAATGCTGGTGCCCTTGCATTTGGAGCATAGATATTCAGATTTGAGAGTTCTTCTAGGTGGATTTTTCCTTTAATCAGTATGTAGTATCCTTCTGTGTCTTTTTTGATGACTTTAGGTTGAAAGTCACTTTTATCTGATTTTAGGAAGGCTACTCTGGCTCGTTTCCTGGGACCATTTGCTTGTAAAATTGTTTTCCAGCCTTTTACCCTGAGGTAGTGTTTGTCTTTGACACTGAGGTGTGTTTCCTGCATGCAGCAAAATTCTGGGTCCTGTTTATGTATCCAGTCTGTTAGTCTGTGCCTTTTTATTGGGGAATTGAAACCATTGATATTAAGAGAGATTAAGTCTTAGTGATTATTGCCACCTGCTATTCTTGATGCTATCTTTATGTTTGAGTGGTTATCTACTTTTGGGTTTGATGCAAGAAGGTTACTATCTCATTTTTTCCAGGGTGTTGTTTCTCTTCTTGTATTGGCTGTTTCCACCTATTATCCGTTGCAGGGCTGGATTTGTGGAAAGATATTGTGAAAATTTGGTTTTATCATGGAATATCTTGGTCTCTCCATCTATGGTGATTGAGAGTTTTGCTGGGTATAGTAGTCTAGGCTGGCATTTGTGCTCTCTTAGTGTCTGCATGAGATCTGCCCAGGATCTTCTGGCTTTCATAGTCTCTGGTGAGAAGTCTTATGTGATTCGGATAGGTCTTCCTTTGTATGTTACTTGGCCTTTTTCTCTTACTGCTTTAATATTCTTTCTTTGTTTAGTACATTTGGTGTTTTGATTACTATGTGACGGGAGGTATTTCTGTTCTGGTCCAGTCTGTTTGGAATTCTGTAGGCTTCTTATACGTTCATCAGCATCTCTCTCTCTAGGTTAGGGAACTTTTCCTCCATAATTTTGTTGAAGATATTTACTAGCCCTTTAAGTTGCAAATTTTCACTCTCATCTATACCTATAATCCTTATGTTTGGTCTTCTCATTGTGTCCTGGATTTCCTGGATGTTTTGGGTTACACGTTTTTTGCATTTTGCATTTTCTTTGACTGTTGAGTCGATGCTCTCTATGGTATCTTCAGCATCTGAAATTCTTTCTTCCATCTCTTGTATTCTATTGTTTATGTTTGCATCTATGACTCCTGATTTCTTCCCAAGGTTTTCTATATCCAATGTTGTTTCCCTTTGTGATTTCTTAGTTGTTTCTACCTCCCTTTTTAGATCCTGGATGGATTTGCTGAGATCTTTCACCTGTTTGTTTGTATTTTCCTGTATTTCTTTAAGATATTTTTGCATTTCCTCTTTCAGGATTTCTGCCTGTTGACCCAAGTTCTCCTGTATTTCTCTAAGCGATTTTTGTGTTTCCTCCTCATGGGCTTCCATCTGTTGATCCATCGTCTCCTGCATTTCTTTAAGCAATTCTCGTTTTTCCTTTGTAAGGGCATCTATCCGTTGATTCATTTCTTTAAGCGATTTTTGTGCTGCCTGTCTATGGGCCTCCATCAGTTGACCCATATTCTTCTGCATTTCTTTATGCCATTTTTGTGATTCCTTTGTAAGGGCATCTACCTGTTGATTCATTTCTTTTAGCGATTTTTGTGTTGCCTCCTTATGGGTCTCCATCTGTTGACCCATGTTCTCCTGCATTCCTCTAAGCGATTTTTGTGTTTCCTTTATAATGGCTTCTACCTGTTGATTCATATTCTCCTGTAATTCTTTATTAGATTTATTTGTGTCCTTCTTGAAATCCTCTAATAGCATCATGAGAAGTGATTTTAAATCCAGATCTTGTCTTTCGGGTGTGATGGGGGTATCCAGGACTTGCTGCTGTTGGAGAGTTGGGTTCGGATGGTGCCCATATTGCGTTGGTTTGTGTTAGTAACATTCCTACATTTGCCTTTTGCCATCTGGTTACCATCTGGTTTTTAGTTGGTCCCTGCTGTCACTGGCTGTTTGTTTGGACCTCCTGTGAGCCTGCAAGGCTATTTCTGCCCCCCCTGGATTACCGAGATTCCCCTGGCACCGATTTCTGGGTTTGCCCTGCTCCTGAGTGACTTTGGAGCCCTGATGTGCCTTGCCCTAGTGATGTTATATTGGGGAATCCCTGCACATACAAAGGCTCAGAGTATTGGATTCCGGAGTAGAGGTCGCCAAAGGGAGGCTAGTAAGCTCCTACCCTGTGCGGGGGTGCGCTCTCTCCCAGGGCGGCGGGGGGGGGGGGTCCCTCTGCAGGGCAGAGAGCACACAGCAGAGTTGGCGCCCAGAGGACTGCAGAGCTGCCCTTCTCTTGGGCGCAGATGAAGCCCAATAGGCTTGTGTCCCAAGTGATGTTATATTGGGGGGGGGGTCCCTGGGTACCCCTCTATCCTCAGTGCATTCGATCCCCGGAACAGAGGGTCGCCAAAGGGGAGGCTGGTACGTTCCAGCTGTTTGCGGGTGAGTTCTTTCCCAGAGCGTGGCGGCGGGGGGGGGGGGAGGCGTCCTCTGCAGGGCAGATGTCTCAAAGCAGAGCTGGTGCGTAGGTGACCGCAGACCTGCCTAAACCAGACTCTTGGGAGCAAGGAGCACACAAGCTGGCTGAGACCCAAGCGATATTATGCTTGATTGTCCCTGTGTCTGGAGGTTCGAGTTTGCCCTATTCGAATATCACAGTTTCTTATAGGTGAGAGCTATATGATAGCTCTTCCCACTACATGATAGAATGTTTACTAGTTTGATCTTATGAAGGTTTTATACAAATGAGCACAGCTGCTCTGAGTTCATTAGAGTATCAGTCCCATCATGTCTAGAAGATTACTATTTGTGCTGGTCCTCCCAGAACTCCAACTCTTCTAATCTTTTCATACTCTCTTCTATGATGAATAAATTTCTTTTTATTTGTGTGCATTTAATGCCAAGGCCAACATTCCTATACCGTGACTTGAACTGGTTGTAAGCTGCTGATGTGGGGTATTAAGAACTCTACACAAATTTCTGGAAGAACAGCATTACTCTTAAGCGCGTGAACTCTTCCTCCTGTATATATACATATACTTATACGTAACAATACACACACACACACACACACACACACACATATGTAATCTCAAGACCCTTAGCTTATTTATAGAGACCAGAACCCCTTTCCATGTTGTGCGATAATGGTGAGCATTAAGAAGTAGATGTGCGAGAGCCTACCAGCTTTCCTTCCGCGACCTCTGTTCCCGCAGACTGCGCTGAGAGTGACAGGTACCCCAAGCTCCTATCCCCAATATAACATCACTTGGGGACACGGCCTGTTGGGGCTTCCGTCTGTGCCCTGAGAACGGGTCAGAGCTGTGGTCGTCTGGGTGCCAGATCAGCAGGTCATCGCTGTCTGCAGGTGAGCAGCACCACGGAGAAGACAGACAGGCATAATATCGCTTGGGTCTCGGCGGGCTTGTGTGTATGCGGCTCCCAAGTGCGGGGGCTCTGATCTGCAGTAACCAGCACGCCAGCTCTGCTGTGAGACTTCTGCCTGGCAGAGGGACGCCCCCCTCCCCCCCCTAGGAGAGATCACTCACCCCTGCATAGGGCAGGAGCCTACCAGCCTCCCTTTGGCGACCTCTGCTCCAGGAATCCACTAGGCTGAGCCTTTGGAGGTGCAAGGCCTCCGCAATATAAGATCACTTTGGGGCAAGGCACATTAGGGCTCCAAAGTCACTCAGGAGCAGCAGGCCCCAGAAATCGGTGCCAGGGGGAATCCTGGTAATCCAGGGGGGGGCAGAAATAGCTTTACAGGCTCACAGGAGGTCCAACCAACAGCCAGTGGCTGCAGGACCAACTAACACCAGAGGTATCCAGATGGCAAAAGGCAAACGTAGGAATGTTACTAACAGATATCAAAGTAATGTGGGACCATCCGAACCCAACTCTCCAACAGCAGCAAGTCCTGGATACCCCACCACACCCGAAAGACAAGATCTGGATTTAAAATCACTTCTCATGATGCTATTAGAGGATCACAAGAAGGACACAAATAAATCTCATAAAGAGTTACAGGAGACCATGAATCAACGGTAAGAAGCCCTTACAAAGGAAACACAAAAATCGCTTAGAGAAATGCGGGAGAACATGGATCAAAAGATGGAGGCGCACAAGGAGACAACACAAAAATCGCTTACGAGATGAATCAACGGGTAGATGCACTTACAAAGGAATCACAAAATTGGGCATAAAGAAATGCAGAAGAATATGGGTCAACAGATGGATGCCCATAAGGAGGCAACACAAAAATTGCTTAAAGAAATGAATCAACGGTTAGATGCCCTTACAAAGGAAACACGAGAACTGCTTAAAGAAAATGCAGGAGACAATGGATCAACAGATGGATTCCCATGAGGAGGAAACACAAAAATCACTCAGAGAAATGCAGGAGAACGTGGGTCATCAGGAAGAAATCCTGAAAGAGGCAATGCAAAAATACCTTAAAGAAATACAGGAAAATACAAACAAACAAGTGAAGGATCTCAGCAAATCCATCCAGGAATTAAAAAAGGAAGTAGAAATAACTAAGAAATCACCAAAGGGAGACAACTTTGGAGATAGAAAACCTTGGGAAGAAATCAGGAGTCATAGATGCAAACATCAACAATAGAATACAAGAGATGGAAGAAAAGAATCTCAGGTGCTGAAGACTCCATAGAAAGCATCGACTCAACAGTCAAAGAAAATGCAAAATGCAAAAAACGTGTAACCCAAAACATCCAGGAAATCCAGGACACAATGAGAAAGACCAAACCTAAGGATTATAGGTATAGATGAGAGTGAAGATTTGCAACTTAAAGGGCCCAGTAAACATCTTCAACAAAATTATGGAGGAAAACTTCCCTAACTTAAAGAGAGAGATGCCGATGAACGTACAAGAAGCCTACAGAACTCCAAACAGACTGGACCAGAACAGAAATACCTCCCGTCACATAATAATCAAAACACCGAATGTTCTAAACAAAGAAAGAATTACTAAATGCAGTAAGAGAAAAAGGGCCAAGTACATACAAAGGAAGACCTATCCGAATCACATCAGACTCTCACCAGAGACTATGAAAGCCAGAAGATCCTGGGCAGATCTCATGCAGACACTAAGACAGCACAAATGCCAGCCTAGACTACTATACCCAGCAAAACTCTCAATCACCATAGATGGAGAGACCAAGATATTCCATGATAAAACCAAATTTTCACAATATCTTTCCACAAATCCAGCCCTGCAACGGATAATAGGTGGAAACCTCCAATACAGGGAGAGAAACAACACCCTGGAAAAAATGAGATAATAACCTTCTTGAATCAAACCCAAAAGTAGATAACCACCTCAAAACATAAAGATGCGTCAAGAATGGCAGATGGCAATAATTCACTATGCCTTAATCTCTCTTAATATCAATGGTCTCAATTCCCCAATTAAAAGACATAGACTAGCAGACTGGATACGTAAACAGGACCCAGCATTTTGCTGCATGCAGGAAACGCACCTCAGTGTCAAAGACAAAACTACCTCAGAGTAAAAGGCTGGAAAACAATTTTACAAGCAAATGGCCCCAAGAAACGAGGTGGAGTAGCCATCCTAATATCGGATAAAATTGATTTTCAACCTAAAGTCATCAAAAAAGACACATGAAGGACACTACATACTGATCAAGGGAAAAATCCACCATCAAGAACTCTCAATTCTGAATATCTATGCTCCAAATGCAAGGGCACCCTCATTCGTAAAAGAAACTTTACTAAAACTCAAAGGCACACATCGCACCGCACACAATAATAGTGGGTGACTTCAATACCCCGCTCTCTGAAATGGATCGTTCAGGAAAGCAGAAACTAAACAGGGACACAGTGAATCTATTGAAGCCTTGGGACCAAATGGAACTCAACTGAGTATATATATAGAACATTTCATCCTAGAGCTAAAGAATACACCTTCTTCTCAGCTCCTCATGGTACCTTCTCCAAAATTGACCATATAATTGGTCACAAATCAGACCTCAACAGATACAAGAAGATAGAAATAATCCCATGCCTCCTATCAGATCACTATGAATAAGGGTGGTCTTCAATGGCAACAAAAACAAAAGAAAACCCACGTACACATGGAGGCTGAACAATGCTCTACTCAATGATAACTTGGTCAAGGTGGAAATAAAGAAAAGAAATCAAAGACTTTTTGAAAGTTAATGAAAATGAAGGCACAACATACCCTAATTTATGGGACACAATGAAAGCAGTGCTAAGAGGAAAATTCATAGCCCTGAGTGCCGCCAAAAAGAAACGGGAGAACAGCATACACTAACAGCTTAATGGCACACCTGAAAGCCCTGGAACAAAAAGAAGCAAATACACAAAAAGAGGAGTAGAAGGCAGGAAATCATCAAACTCAGGGTTGAAATCAATCAAGTAGAAACAAATAAAACCATACCAAGAATCACCAAAACGAGGAGTTGGTTCTTTGAGAAAATCAACAAGATAGATAAGCCCTTAGCCAGACTAACCAGAAAGCACAGAGATAGTATCCAAATTAATAAAATCAGAAACGAAAAGGGAGAGATAATAACAGAAAGTGAGGAAATTCAAAAAATCATCAGATCCTACTACAAAAAACCTGTATTCAACACAACTAGAAAATCTTGAGGAAATGGACAATTTCCTTGACAGATACCAAGTACCAAAATTAAATCAGGATCAAATAGACCATCTAAACCGTCCTATAACCCCTGAAGGAAATAGAAGTTGTCATTGGAAGTCTTCCAACCAAAAAAAGCACAGGTTCAGATGGTTTTAGTGCAGAATTCTATCAGACTTTCAAAGAAGACCTAACACCAACTACTCTTCAAAACTGTTTCCACAAAATAGAAACAGAAGGAACACTACCCAACTCGTTCTATGAAGCCACAATTACACTAATACCAAAAGCACACAAAGAGCCGACATAGAAAGAGAATCTCAGGCCACTCTCTCTTGTGAATATCGATGCAAAAATTCTCAATAAAATTCTTGCCAACCGAATCCAAGAACACATCAAAACGATCATTCACTACGATCAAGTAGGCTTCATCCCAGGGATGCAGGGATGGTTCAATATCAGGAAATCCATCAATGTAATCCACTACATAAACAATCTCAAAGAAAAAAACCACACCA